>JARHVA010003564.1:357500-925000 GCA_037957365.1 Torreya grandis | reverse complement strand
TTTGAAACAGAGCGCAGGCGCTATTTTTCCTTTTGATTCATTTTTGTCTAAGTGTCGAAGTCAAGTGGAAGCTACCAAGTGTCATCGTTCGAGGCACTTTTCATAATTTTAGTAAGGCTACAAAGATTGCCATGTACCTCATAGCAACTCAGTGGAGCGTGACAAGTGTCAACATTCACATTTAATATTGGCATCCGCATTTCAAGCATTTCATATCAGCATCTGCATTCTAAATCTCTTTTCAATGAAAGGTTTCAAAAGCTAAGTATCAGGATCAGGAGAAAAATGCCAAGTGGTAATCATAGAAGGTCTCAATTTTGCTTTTCTAAAAGTGACGAAAGATGCCACATATCCCAGCAGAAGATAATGACAGCCACCACATGTCGAGATCCAAATTATCTTCATTTTGCTTCATCGATATAGCAAAGACTATGGTGGGTCTCAAATTTTGTTTCTAAAGCAAGCAAAAGCCGCCAGGTGTCACTGTCTATGTAAATATGAAATGGGATCCGATTATTTCTATGATATAAATTGAGTAAAGTGGAGACTGCCACGTGTCACTTTCTGCAGGTTTCTAAGAAGATAGCTAAAGGAAGCGGAGACCACCACGTAACCCTAGATAAAGAAGCAGAGATTTCCATGTGTCTTTTGTTGAGGGAAGCAGAAATTACCACCTATCCCTATGCTCTTTTTCAAGTTGCTCAGGCAAGAAAGGCTATGGGTCTTATTTTCTTTTAAGTTGTTAAAGTTTGAAGAAGTGGATTCCGACAGGTGTCAAAGGTGGAACATTCTTGAGCAAAGATATAGTAAGAGTATAGGTAAAGTGGAGAGTGCCATGTGTCCTCAATGGGTTATGAAACCTGACAAGTGTCATCCTTCGGTGTCTCCTAAAGTAATAAGAAGGTTTTCAAGGAATTGGCTAAGTGTCCTCTTTCATGGAATAGAAGGGATTGTCTTGTGATCTATTTTCAGTCAATGAACTGTCAGAGACAGAACATTTTAGAATTTGAGAAATATCTTCTGTTAGATACTTCCAGTTTGGTTAGATTTTAGTTGGGCTGTTAGATTGAGAATAAGCAGACAATTCGGAGTGAATCGAAGGCTATAAATAAGGGTGCAAAGATCACCAAGAGATCATGGGGGGAGATACCATATAGAATTTTCTGAGAGAATTATTGTTAAGATTTTAGACTTTCTAGAGCTGTGACTAGGAATATCATTTGCCTTTATTCTATCTTCTTAATTTGGAAGGTTTATGTAACTGTGTGTGTTTCTATGCCTCTTATGTGATTGGAGAATCAATGAGAAGATTGAATCCTGTGCCTTTGTTTATACTTTCTATGTCATTGCAAAAGTAGTCTAGGCTGTGTTGTCAAGAGTTTTAGACTTTCTAGAGCTGTGATTAGTAATGTCATTTGCCTTTGTTTCATTTTCTTGAGTTGGAAGGTTTATATAACTGTGTGTGTTTTTGTGCCTCTTATGTGACTGGAGAATTTAAATAAGAGGATTAAACCATGTGCCTTTATTGACCTTTTATGTATCATTACAAAAGCAGTCTATGTTGTGAGCCTCTATTTCTACTATTTCCATCTTTTACATTGATCATGCACTTGTTTTCTCTTAAATGTAAATGAATCATACATATAGTCTCATTTTGCTCAGGATTAAGGTTGAATTACATTCAGGTGCATTGCCATAGTTAGATTTTCTTTCTTACATTTGTGTTTATGTTAAAATTCCTATCCCTTTTCCCAGTATACACTTGATATAAAGAAGAGACCAGCTTCTTAAAAATCCGAAGGTTCTTTCAAGTCACAAGTCCCACATCTTGAAACTTCCCAGTGTTGGTGTTACAACAAGCACAAAATTAAATCATCAATAGTTTTTGGCATGCCCGATGGGACAAATCTTGAAGTTTCTTTCAAGATCGTATGAACTAGAGAGCTACGAGGAGTCATAGCTGTGGACCAGTAACCAAATCACAATCTGCTATAAATCTAGGTATTCTTTTACCACCTTTGGTAACTAGTTCAAGAAGAAGAGTCAACCAATTTATACCAATACCAAGAGCAAATATGGGATCCCCTATACCCCCAAGAAATTATGCAAGTTGGAACACTGGTAGTCCATTGATTCTCCCAATACCACCAGCCACTTGGGACCCTATCCCAGTGAATGCCATAAAAGCTCTGCCCAAATTTAGTGGGCAAGACTTTAAAACACCTGAAGAACATCTGCAGGATGTATCAGATGTCTGTGTTATACAATTGTCACATAGCAAAATGTGGCCATAAGATTATTAGCAGCTTCTTTTAAAGGGAAGGCTCTAGAATGGTATCAGTCTTTGACCCCGAATACCATATCTATATGGGATTATCTCGGAGATCTTTTCTTTGAAAGATTTGAAGAGAAGGGTGATAAGTCTTCTTTGTTACAGCAATTAATTACCATTCAAAGGGCACCACAAGAAGTGATGACTGACTTCAATTCCAGATTCTAAAAGACTTGGGAAAGAATCCCCACCATAGCCAGACCATTAACAAGTATGGCCATAGTGTTTTATCTTAAGGCTTTAAATTTAGATATATCTATTATGATTCAGTCACTTGGAGGTCATACTCTACCAGAGGCTTATGACTATGCTATCAGAGCTGAAAATAATTTGATAGATGCTGTAAAATTGCCTCCAAGGCCTCCCATGCCCATGTTCCCAGAAATTTCCTTATCATTACCTTAAGAAGCCCCTAAATCAATAACCCCACCTGTGTCTATGTACACATATCCTCAACCACCTATTAAAGAAATTGTTCCCACTCAGTCATCTAAACTTGATGATATCAAGAATATCTTGAGGACATTTTCTAATGAGCTAATTAATATAAAAAGATAGCAGAATACTTTCCCTAAACCCCAATACCAGGGCTATCAAGAAAATATATTTTCATCTCAGCCAAACCAATACCAGGGTCCTCCAAGACAAAATAACCCTCAGCTAGCAAACCAAATAGTTGCAGTCCCTACACCCTCATAGACTATTCCTCCCAATTCAAATAGGGAGATTGTTCCAGGGTAAAATAATTATGTAGATAACACTAATGCATAGTGTTTTCCTTGTAATAATGCTCATATGCCTAGAGATTGTCCCATGGGTAATCTACAACAAAAGGTGGTAGAGCAAAGAAGAATGGATGGTCAATTTGCAAGTTCCAGTGACAATCAAGACTACCAGTCTTTTGGTATGTAGAATTCAGTCTTAATGGCTCAGATACAAGGTATGTCTTTGCAACAAGAGGAAGAAATAGCCCCAGTACACACTTTGTTCTCATGGGTTGAAGATTAAGAATCAATTTTCTTGAACGAAGCATCTATCTCCAAGAAACCAGTGGTGCAACCTGATTATTATACTAGATCAAAGAGAAGGATGGTGGAATAGCCTGAGGTTATAAATAGTCAAGTCATGGAGAATCCTCCATTTCAAGGATAAAGAAACAAAGTTGTCAGATAAGAAGTGCCTCAACCAGTGCAAAATCAAGGGATTCCTGCACATATTCAAGAAAAAATAAGATATCCTTATTTTTAAAGAAATCAGACTCTAGGACCAATAAATGTGGTGGATCAATTGAAGAAGACTCCAGCACAAGTATCAATATGGGATATATTGGCTATTCTTGAACATAAGACACTACTACAAGAAGCTCTACAAGTCCAAGCAGTGCCCAAAGGTACTGTTATCAAAGAAGGACATGCTGAAAAAGAAAAGCTCAAAGATACAGTTCATCTATAGACAACAGCCCTAGTGAATAATACAGCAAAAGTAAGCAAATCCAAACCAAATCCCTTCTATTTAACTTTAATATTTGGTAAGAAATTACTGCATAATGCAATGATTGATTCAGGGGCTAGTACTACAGTAATGCCCAAGCAGATAGCTGATGCTTTAAAGATAAAATACGAGCCACTCACTAAAGGAGTCATGCAACTAGATGGTAAAGTAGTACAAATAATAAGGAGAATTAAAAAACTCCCATTACAATTATATACTTGTCCCAATATAATTGTAAATCAAGATGTAGTAGTGATAGTTATACCTCCTGTTTTTGGCTTATGTTTATCTAGAGACTTTACAGCCAAGATAAGAGGATATATGTCCCTTGATTGGTCTCATCTCATCTTAAGAACCAAATATGTTTCAAAAATGAAGATATTATATGAGCCATTATATAAAGATCACATCACCAATGAACCAACTGCAAAGTTAGAGGCAACTCATGCTATGATGAATAAAGAAGAAAGGGTTTTTGTTGAGGAGCTAGGTGAATGGATTGGACATAATCAAGAAGAAGAAAATGATCATTTATTAGCTATGATGCAAAGTGACCCATATGGAAATTATGACTCTATTGGTCTGGGCACTTATGTTATACTTGATGAAGATCATAAAATCCCAAATGTTGTAGAGGAAGAAAAGTCAAAAGATACCTCTTCTATTGATCCTCGAGTCTCTCAACATGAATTTTAGATTCCGAGTGGGGAGTCACAAGCATATGCCTTAATCTCTGATGAAGAAGAAATAATTTCTGATTTTCTTCTTACTTTACAAGATGATGTGGAGGAGCATGGACATTTCCCAGATCATGATTTGAATGATTTGTTTGAAATCATTGGGTCAGGTTATACCATTTTTCAAGGAAGCTGTGAGCCGGTTGCAAATGAACAAAACAGCATTAAGACTCAATTACATATGCAAAATTATTGCAAACTTGTAGAATTATCCTTTCAAAAGGTTGGTAATTTTGAAGTCATTAAAAAGGATGATCATGCAATAAAACCTGAGTTTAAGGCAAAAGGAGATGAGCCAATAAATAATCTATGTCAAAGAGCTTATGTTGATGAGCAAATAGTCATTAATTTCTCAATAAGATATGCCAATGTCAAGAATCAGCATTTGACAAGCTTCCAAGAACAAAAAGAGTTTATATATGTTGGAAGCATGTTTGACTCAGACTCATTCAAATGCAGGCCAATCAATGTGGCATACAAAGAGAGCAAGCCATCTGAGCTACATCTAATTCAACCACTTGTCCGACAACATAAGTTGTCTTGTCATGAAGGAGACTTTAGAAATTCTTCTTTTGATCCAGGAGGGAGATAAAGATACTTGGTTAATGTAGTTAGATAGTTTCCCCTTTTCGTATTACTTTGTTTTCCCATGTTTGTTTTCCCACTTTTCTTTTAAATAAGTGTTCTTTGAACACGTAGTCGACAGCTCAGAATTTTCAAAATTTTCAAAATTCTCCAATACATTGAATGTCTCCCAAATCTTTAGAAATCCCTAAGGTACTTTGCGCTGCCACTTGCATAACATGTATACCTGGCTATCCCATAAATATTGAATAAGATTTGCTAACGGTTATTTGATTTTAATGCCATTTTGAGACTTGATAGGTCAATAAATACCTCTTAGCAAGAGTTAAAGCTTACAAGTTCTCAAACATTCCTGCATCTGTGAGAAAATATCCTGCTACTTGCATTTTTTAGTGCTTAGTAAACTTGCTTCAACAAAAGTTTTTCTATTTTGCAAAAGCTCATACCAGTTATCACAGAAAAGATACAGAAGATGGAAGGGGCATAATCTTCACAACAAGGAGCTAGGATGTATGAATCCCTTGATAAGTTTCTTTCAAGTAACTCATATGCTTCAGCTCCAGCACAACCATTGAAGACCTATCCATGGACTAGGATTCCTGAAGTTGGTCAAGCAAATGACCTAGTGAAAATAAAAGATTATGCAGATGGCATCATGGACCCAATTCTTTAGAGAGCTAGTAGCAAAACTCTTAGAGAAGGGGAACATCAAAGGCGTCTACAAAGGGCCAAAGTAGGGCAATATAAAACATTTGCCATGAGGATATGGACTTCACAACTGGCACAATTCATTGTCCCGGCTGTGCATCCATGGCCTGACTTGGTCAAATTATGTGCAGACTTGTTCCATGTACCCTCATGCACCATTCAACGAGGTCCATTCATGGTGAAAATCACATTTCAAGCTATTAGGGATATGTTAGCCATGTATCACGATAGTACAGCTACGTTTCCCACTATTGCTAAAATGCAAAGAACATGGGCAAACATCAATACTCAGTCAAGGTTCTTGAGATCTGAATTACAAATGGGTGATGATGACACTATGGTACCCACACTCCCTATAGTAAGAGCCCAATTCATACAAGCTAGCCAAGATGCACTGTCTATGATGGCTTTCATCTTTGGCATGAAAGATGATATGGCAGTTTATGCAGAACAAATGGCTATCCTCTTCAGGATGAAGACTGTGGACAAAACTCAAGAGTATAGGCTTGATTTTTCTGAACAAATTGCTTTCTCAATGGTGGAACAATTGACTCATTTCAAATCAAAAGGAGTGTTCAGGTATTCTTCTTATTTCTTTCACCTCATGCTATTTCAAAACTCTGACCTCTTTGCCCAATATATTTATCTTGATATGTATGACCCCAGTTTTGATCACCAAAGAACCACTCCTGTGTCTGCATGGACACATATTTTGTCTAAGATTAGTGACCCATATGAATTCTAGAAATTATTTGTTACCCCTTCTTTTTATCATCTCAACCTCGAACTAGTCATGAATAGATTATTCCCAAGTGTTTCAAACCTTTTGGCCAGTTGCCCAATTCCTTGTGATTTCTATTTTGGATCCCACCATACAATTATAAGAGTCCATGGTTTTTTTAGGGAACCAATGTTTCTACCCAATATTTTAACTCTTAGGTTATCATTCCTCGAGGTCACTAGGTAGGTGTCAGTAGTAGACAATGATTATGGCTCTAGAAAGAGGAAAATAAAAATGTATGACCTCTCATGGATGACAACTAGCATGGTTTTGGAAACTAGAGATGCTGAAGTTGTGTTGCTCAAAAAGCTAGCCTTTCTAGGTTTCCTTCTAGTACAATACAAATGGATTTATGACCCAAATGGTTTCATAGCTTCCTAGATAAGGACTAATAGAGTCACAACCAGAATTGCACATGAGGGCCGCCCCTTTTGGGAAACCAAGAAAAATCCTAGAGAAGATGCTCCTAGGTTTTATGTTGAGTTAACAGACTTGCCCCTTCCAAAAAATAGACCCTAGAAAACATTATATGTTAAGCAGAGGGATTATGATCCTAAAGTCAGAATGACTTCTGGCTTAAGAAGGACATTAAAGAATAAGGATTGGGATGCTGAGAAAATAGAAGCCTATTGGAAATATAGGTAGGAAATTTGTTAAACAACCCATTCTTTCAAGAATGTAGACACAGATGAGAGATGGGAAGAACTATGGGATGAGTGTCATATATCCCCTGTATCTAGCCCAGAGACAAGTAATTTGTCGACACTAGGTAAAGAGCAGGAAGCTAGGGCTGGGTCAAGCCAAGAGTCACAAGCCTTAGAACAAGCTACAGCTGCAGTAACTATATCAATTTGGCCCCAATCTCTCAGCATCATGGAAAAGCAAAAGAATGTGGTGCCTTCACCACCACAAGCTTCCCCAGCAACAGTGGTAATAGATATTCCCAGTTCTCCACAAGTAGTAGATGTGGAAGGAAAAAAACACAGCCAGAAGAAGAGACACCCAAGAAGTGAAAGAGGGTGTAGTTTCAATTTGGTTTAGAAGAGGAGACAGACACCCCATAGTGCCAATTACCGAGTACTATAATTGCTCCTTAGGTAAGTATTATTCCTCCTTCTCCTTCTCAGTCTATTTCTTCTCCTGTTGGCATGATGATTTCATCTAGCCAGATGACATCCCCTGCCACTTCTATCATTCCCATTTCTCACTTCACCTCATTTGTGCCACCTCAGGCTTTAACATTACCTCATTTCTCTCCCTCTTTTCCCAAGAAACTTTCCCCTCAGATTGCCCATAGCCAATAATTGGCTATTCAATATGGTTTACCACAGGGACATCCTTTTGTGGGTGGGCACATTGCCTCTCCTTCTACCTTCCAGACCCAAGCAGATGTTGCTAAGAGGGCAAGGGAAGGCCGAAGAGAGAAAAAGAAGATCAAGGAAAATAAAGCATTGGTTACACCCCATCTGTGGTCACAATTTGACCCCATCTAGTAGCAATTGGTAGTGACTCATTTGTCACCAAATGTAATAAAGCCAACTGAGCAGATGCAGCCTGAGGATTACACGATGAATGCAGTGGTCATCAACATGTCCCTCTTTAGGCCACAAGACAAAATTGAGCTGCTGACCGAATCCACTTCTATAGTTACTGAAGACTAATTGAAAACATCAAGGAGGCTACAGAAGATGGAAGTTGATCTAGCCAAGGAAAAGGCAAACTATAATAGTTTGACCTCAGAGATCAATAGAAAAGACAATGAAATAGAGGATCTGAATAAACAGTTTCAAGATATTGTTTCTCTTCAGACTCATCGGGTAGTTTAGGCCCATAATTATTCTTTAAAAGCAGGGCTCACACAAGTAAATGATGCGGTGACAACCCTAAGACGCAAAAAGGAAACATTACAAGAAAAATGTGGGGAACACCTATTGCAAGTTACTTAATTACAACAAAAGCTGCTAGCTGAATAAAATAATACTACGGCTATACAAGCCCAATTTCAAGCAGAGCAATAGAGAGCAACACAATTGACACTGGAGCTAGCCAATAGGTCAAAGAGTGTCAGAGTGTTAAGTCTGGTAAAAGAGCTCTATGAATCCATGTGGAAGAGAATCTCTTTAAAGTATATTCATCTCAGGCCTTCTCTTACCTTCCTGCTAAATGCACAGAAATTGTGTAAAAAGGTGGAGAGTTCAGTTGTAAACACTCTAGTTACAGTCTCTGGGAGAGTAATGGACTCTAAAATGTTGCTGCAAAAGCTTTATGATGCAATGGATGTAACATTGTCAGCAGCAAGAATCAATGATAGAATGGTTGCTGCTAAGCAATTAAATGAGGTGCTCAGTTGCAATTCTATAGCCATCAGTTGCAGAGAGCTCCTAGATGTCATGAAGGGAGGAATCAGTGAAATGAAATAGCATATTGAAGATCTAGTGCAATTAAGACTTCCTTCTCCATTTCCTAATGACAACACCGTGCTGATGGTAGATGAAATTAAACCTTTGTTGTTGGCTAAACAGAATGATCAGACAATGTTCTAGGATCTAAGGGATGATTCATCAGTCCCTGAAGTAGAAGCTATCTTAGTTCCTGTTTCCTAGCTTGAATTCAAATTGAAGGCTATAATTCAAATTTTGCAAAAATTTTCACACAAGGATATTATTAACCTTGATTTAGCCTTCAATGAATTGCAGAATAAGTAAGGGTTATCTAATGATGAGTGGTTTGCCTACCAAACAACATTGTTGAAGCTGTAATTTTGAAATTTTGATCTAGGGGAGTTGTGATTTCTTTTTGAGTAGGCTCAAAAGTCCTTGGGGTCGCCAATAACTATAGAGTAAAAATTTACTCTACGTTTCATTCTATTTTTCATTTGCGCGCTATAAAATTTTGTTCCCGCATACTTTAACTCAAGACAGTGAAGTTTTGAAATAGAGTGTAGGCACTATTTTTCCTTTTGATTCATTTTTGTCTAAGTGTCGAAGTCAAGCAAAAGCTGCCAAGTGTCATCATCCGAGGCACTTTTTATAATTTCAGTAAGGCTACAGAGATTGCCACGTACCTCATAACAACTCAGCGAAGCATGACAAGTGTTGGCATCCATATTTCATATCAACATCTACATTTCAAGCATTTTATATTGGCATCTGCGTTCCAAATCTCTTTTCAGCGAAAGGTTTCAAAAGCTAAGTATCAAGATCAGGCAAAAAGCACCACGTGGCAATCGTAGAAGGTCTTAATTTTGCTTTTCTAAAAGCGATAGAAGATGCCACGTATCTCAGTAGAAGAGAGCGTAAGCCACCACGTGTCGAGATCTGAATTATCTTCATTTTGCTTCATCGATATAGCAAAGACTATGGTGGGTCTCAAGTTTTGTTTCTAAAGAAAGTGGAAGCCACCAGGTGTCGTTGTCCATGTAAATATGAAATGGGACCCAATTGTTTCTATGATATAAATAGAGTAAAGCAGAGACCGCCATGTGTCACTTGTTTCTAAGAAGGTAGCTAAAAGAAGCAGAGACCACCACGTAACCCTAGATAAAGAAGTGGAGATTGCCACGTGTCTTTTGTTGATGGAAGCAAAAATTGCCACCTATCCCTATGCTCCTTTTCAAGTTGCTCGAGCAAGAAAGGTTGTGGGTCTTATTTTATTTTAAGCTATTAAAGTTCAAAGAAGCGGATTGCGATAGGTGTCAAAGACAGAACGTTCCTGAGCAAAGATATAGTAAGAGTATAGGTAAAGCAGAGAGCGCCATGTGTCCTCAGTAAGGTTGCGAAACCCAACAAGTGTCATCCTCCGATGTCTCCTAGAGTAATAAGAAGGTTTTCAAGGAATTGGCTAAGTGTCCTCTTCCGTGGAATAGAAGGGAGTGTCTTGCGATCTATTTTTAGCCAATGAACTGTCGAAAGATAGAACATTTCATAATCTGAGAAATATCTTCTATTAGATACTTCCAGTTCTGTAACATTTTAGTTGGGTCGTTAGATTGAGAACAAGAAGACAATCCAGAGTGAATCGAAGGCTATAAATAAGGGTGCAGAGATCACCAGGAGATCATGGGGGGAGATACCACAGAGAATTTTCTGAGAGAATTATTGTTAAGAGTTTAGATTTTTTAGAGCTGTGACTAGGAATATCATTTGCCTTTATTCTATCTTCTTAAGTTGGAAGGTTTATGTAACTGTGCATGTTTTTGTGCCTCTTATTTGACTGGAGAATTAATGAGAAGATTGAATCATGTGCCTTTATTGATACTTTATGTGTCATTGCAAAAGTAGTCTAGGCTGTGTTGTCAAGAGTTTTAGACTTTCTAGAGCTGTGATTAGTAATGTCATTTGCCTTTGTTTCATTTTCTTGAGTTGGAAGGTTTATATAACTGTGCATGTTTTTGTGCCTCTTATGTGACTGGATAATTCAAATAAGAAGATTAAACCATGTGCCTTTGTTGACATTTTTTTATCATTACAAAAGCAGTCTATGTTGTGAGCCTCTGTTTCCATCTTTTACATTGATCATGCACTTGTTTTCTCTTAAATGTAAATGAATCTTACATATAGTCTCAAGGTGCTCAGGATTAAGGTCGAATTACATTCAGGCACATCGCCATAGTTAGATTTTCTTTCTTGCATTTGTGTTTCTGTTAAAATTCCTATCCCTTTTTCCAGTATACACTTGATATAAAGAAGATACCAACTTCTTAAAAATCTGGAGGTTGTTTCAAGTCGCAAGTCCCACATCTTGAAACTTCCCATTGTTGGTGTTAGAACAAGCGCAATTTTAAATCATCAACAATACCTGTTCGCTTATAACATTGGGGATATTTTAATTGATGAGATCTCAACGATCTCAATCACAACATAGTTCCACATGTCCAATCAGTTGACATGTAGTGTATCTTAATAGAGGTTTAAATTTAATACCATTGAGTCTTTTCTAACATTGATTTCTAACTTTATTGCATCTTCTTGGATTTATTACAACTGTATGAGAACGAAAATACTAAAATTTCAGCGATCATTTTCTCTTGCCTATGCAACACCCAACCAACTCATTATTTACTATACTTGAACTATGTGCATGACAACTTGCACAAGTGTTAGAGGGAAATCAATTGATAGTTTCTAGTCTTGCACGCATAAGAGATCAAAATGATCAAATGACAATTATAATTAACATTAACAATTACTTTGTCTAGATATTTAGATAGTATCTAGTTTTTAGCATGGTTGTCTATTACAATTTTTTTTTAAATTAAAAACAAGATTACAAGAGATTATGTTAATTATTATAGTGTTTGTACTTTAAAAATTATGATAGAAAATATTTCATGCATTTGCAAAGAATACAGGCTCATACTGGATATGAAAATACATGAGCCTATAAAATAAAACAATGCATATTCAACTGGATCATTTGACATAATCATAACAAAAATACATCATATTAAGGACTAATTTATAATCTTTATGTCAAAGATGTTGAAAATGATCACGACATTCTAATTATAAATGATAATTGTTATTCTTCTTCATTATTTCTCACCCTTTAATGATTTTTATTACTCTCATGCATCACCACTATATAAATATCATTATTTTTTATTTTAGTTGCAATCAATTATTCAATATTTATCAATTTATCTAAAAAATAAAAAAATCTATCTTTTAACACCATGCCATTTTTTGGGTTAAAAAATGTTTATATACATGGTGTTATGCATCACCACTATATAAATATCATTATTTTTTATTTTAGTTGCAATCAATTATTCAATATTTATCAATTTATCAAAAAAATAAAAAAATCTATCTTTTAACACTATGCCATTTTTTGGGTTAAAAAATGTTTATATACATGGTGTTATAGGCTCTTTAATAGTCCTTATCAATATAGCCTCATTTATTGACGGGATCAATGATGATTACACTAAAGTATATTTAGAGTCTTTTATGAAATCCAATATAAAGGCATGTACTCATGTTCTTGGTTATATTCATGTATCTCCAAAATATTTATTTGATTATGTTGTCTTCATGTTTTATCATCTAAATACATAATCAATTTAAATAACATATGTTTCTAGATTGTTGAAGCTGAGGAGCATATACCTCTCTACATTTCAACCATTTTATGAAGATCTTTGTTAAGTAGATGATACAATTACATCTAGAATAAAAAACATTTCTTCTATGTAAAATGTAACCAACAAAGAATCTTTCACTATTTGCGTGCCCTATAATTTGCAATCCATAAGAAGAATGGTATATTTGATTGCATTCTTAAACAACCATGGCTTGGAAGTGTATTTCCAACAATATATGTTGTTAAAAAAGAACACCAATAAATATTTTTGATTTTGATTTTTTTTTTTTTGGCCAATTCCAAATTAATGTCATATTTATTATCATGCTTGACAATAGCATTTTCATGATCAATACATATTGAATCTTCCTTCCAAGTGGTTAACATTTTGTAGTTTAACCATGTCATAGAAATACATGCTATCAAAACTAACTTTAAAAGAAAATATTTTTTATAAGTCTTGGATAGATTTTGAAATGGTCATTATGTTTCAAATCCACTTCAGTTACTTGCATAAACATAAAATAAAAAAAATCCACATTATGCATCATTATTTTGTTTGTTACGGTTGTATTTCTATTTTTCTTGCTAGCTTCTACACAGAAACAAAAAAACTTGCACATGATTATCACATAGAAATTAAAACCTATTTTTTACTTAATAATAATTGGATATTTCAAAATATGTCTTTATTACTAGTACACCTATGTTTACATCATTTTAATATATCTGTGCTTTATCAATTGCATGTATATGTAGCTTCATATTTTTTAAATCAATTGCAATTATTTTTTGATATTGATCGACTCACTATGGTTATAGATGGTTGTAGTAAAAGAATACTTCTAATCTCATTGGAATCATATGAAAATTGAAAAAGAAATTGATATGAAAATCTAAAATTCATCTTTAATGTGACCATTGTTTCATTTTTAATATATGATACTAAGATACAAAAATTTATTGTGGTTTGAGATGCTTCATTTAAAAAAAAAAAAAATCTTACCAACATAATGAAATATAGGTATTTATTTTTCCCAATATTTTCAAAGAATAAGGAATATTTTACATATGAAGATTTATTATTGCTCTTTGTTCATACAATAAATCACATTAGAAACAACTGTAACACTTTTTATTTAAAAATTAACATTGGTTACTTAGTTATATTAACATTCTTTGTTGGCTAATTCTCTAGATACAACTCAAGTATACTATGATTTGATGGAAGCTAGGTGAATTTTTATAAATATTAACATATATATAATTATTGTTGCTTAAAGAGGCAAATAGATTGAAAAAAACATTATTACAACTATATCCCACTAATTTCAAGAAATAAATGTAAAGGTTTAAAGAATTAGTGATAAAGAAAACAAGAAAAAAATAAAAAACTTATTGAGTGATTTATATTTTTATTTGGATTTAAATTATTTTACCATTTGCATATATTTATTTCATCTTTTTTGATAATATTGTACTCAAAAATAATTTTAAAAATTACCCTATTAATAGATAAAATCACTAAATCTATTTTAATAGATTCTAGTGCATCTCAATACATATTTTAACCTTAAAAATAGGGAACTGTATCAGCTTTCCATGTCCATGTAGGGTTATTATCTCCAACTGAATATCAAGTGACATTTTGTTTCCATTTGAATGCTTATGCACATAATTGATAGTCTTCATCTATTCTGGATCTACATTTATAATTAGTTTTCTAAACAATAGTTCTATTTTTATGATCAATAGTGCATGATGACGCAAATATTTCCCCAGATAAAATACACTCACATTTTCTTTTTATAATAAAATCAATTGCCTATTGACTACCACCTTGGGTTTATTTAAACACTTTCCTTTTAAATAAATTCATACAATTATTGAGAAACCCTGTGAACTCTATAACGGTAATCAAATTATTATCTTATGTGAACAATGATGGGATGATGGCTTCCATCAAGATATTAATAATGATTTATCTGAAGACATTTATTGGTGTCATAAAAACCTTCAAATTCAAATAAGCCTACTCTAATGAAGTTTGACTGTTAACCATGAAAATATGATACAAGTTTACAAAAAAAATCTCTACGAATTGTATTTATCATACCAATAATGCTACATTATAAAATACCTCTACCCTTTAATCCAACTTGTTTATACCAATAATCACTTGACATTGTACATTTACACACACACACACACACACACACACACACACACACACACACACACACACACACACACACACACACACACACACACACACACACACATGAGAGATGTGTGTGTGTGTGTGTGTGTGTGTGTGTGTGTGTGTGTGTGTGTGTGTGTGTGTGTGTGTGTGTGTGTGTGTCATATGTATACATACATACATATGTATGCACACACACACGCACACACACACACATATGAAAGATGTGTGTGTGTGTGTGTGTGTGTGTGTGTGTGTGTGTGTGTGTGTGTGTGTGTGTGTGTAATGTCAAGTGATTATTGGTACAAATAACATGCACGTGTGTGTGTGTGTGTGTGTGTCATATGTATACATACATACATATGTATGCACACACACACGCACACACACACACACATATGAAAGATGTGTGTGTGTGTGTGTGTGTGTGTGTGTAATGTCAAGTGATTATTGGTACAAATAGCATGCATACATATAGTGTATATACTACTTGAAGGTTTTTGATAATGTTGTTTACTTGATGCTTGAATGTTGGATTGTCAATCTCCATGAGCTCTATTTATCATACCAACAATGTTACATTATTATATACATCCACCCTAATCTAGCTTGTGTGTACCAATAATCACTTGACATTATACTTGGGGGGAAGCAATTGCATATATATACAAACACATACTAACCTAAAGGTTTTTGATAATAGTACGTGGTCGATGTTTGAATGATAGATTGCCATTCTCCCCAAACTATATTTATCCTACCAGTAATGATACATTATTAAATACAATGATCAACCCAATAGAGAATTCCATTTAATGGAGATTAATTTTACATGCTGAAAGCAACACATTTTATGAAGTGACACCAGTAAGTTTTTATGGTGCCAAGTCTTTCCAACTACCAGGGCTATTCTTTATTGTTAATTACACCAGATATTTTAGTTTTAACTATATTGTACCTGTTCGCTTATAACATTGGGGATATTTTAATTGATGAGATCTCAACGATTTCAATCGCAACATAGTTCCACATATCCAATTAGTTGACATGTAGTGTATCTTAACAAAGGTTTAAATTTAATACCATTGAGTCTTTTCTAACTTTGATTTCTAACTTTATTGCATCTTCTTGGATTTATTACAACTATATGGGAACGAAAATAATAAAATTCCAGTGATCATTTTCTCTTGCCTATGCAACACCCAACCAACTCATTATTTATTTTATTTATTAAAAAAATAATGGATATGACTAGAATGGCAATTTTTTGATGCAATGGTGAATATATGCTTTGGTCATGACAATTGAAACACCTTTGGCATAAATATTCAAATTTTGCATCAGGGTTTGGGATGCCTTGGTGTGGGTCCTTTTACATCGCATTTGCTTGTCACATATTTTTTTAAGTGTTTTATTTTTATCCTTGCGGGTGTTAGACAATAGACTTGTTAAGAAGGAAAAAATTACAACAACAAATAATAAATAAATTACAGTGTTACACATGTTTTTATGATGAGATGGTCAGTTTTAACTTTATTTTTATAGTTATTAAATCAAATGTATTTAAATTTGTTTTAAATATAGAGGAATATGCTCTAATAACACCCAAAGAATATGCTATAATTTATGCATTAAACTTTATCAAAACTTGATTAGTGTTATCATGATATGTATTTCAAGTTATTTGATTGGGTGAACAAAAACTAAGTAATAAAAAAATGATTCCTACCTTGGAAGAATTAATAAGGAATGATTTCAACCCTTAATCGAAATACCAAAATTTTCATTTGTTATTACCATTCTAAGGTAATTTATGCTCACATAAATATTTCTCTTGATTAATTAAATCCTATGACATTTAAGATATAAGGATTCCAAATTATTATAAAATATGGTTATGTTGATAAGAATAAATGATCTCTCTCTAAAGTAATACACCTAACTATTATAAATATCATGAATTTTTTACTATTAATATAAAAATAAATAAAAGAGAAGTTATAACATATTAGCATAAGAGATTGTTCGATTATATTTAAGCATATTTAAATATCAAATTAATAAGAATAAATGTATATATTAACCTCTGAATATATATTAATTATCATCATTATAATTTTATCAAAGTACAAAATAATTATCAATTAAATTATAAATCATATAAATATTTTCCATAATAAAATAGGTTGACTTCCAATTAAATGTTTATAACTTCATTAGACATATTACTTTCCCTCCCAAACATAATTCTACCATTAACCATGTGTTTATATCTCAAAAAAAAAATCTTTTGACTCCTTTTTATGCCTTATTTTAATACCATCTTACCTATAACCAACCATTAAAGATACTACTTAAACCATACTTTTTTACAAATTTGAAATAATCATTAAAATCAATCAAAATTCTCTTTTAAAAATTCGAAAACCACTATATAAAAAGAATTGAATTTAAAAGTCTTTAGATTTATTCATACCGAAGTATACCCTTTTAACTTGTTTATTATCCCTTTAATGAGTGAGTGATGACCTTTATACACTCGGGACTCCATCTCTCTAACCATGAAAAGGAAATAACTAATATTAATTTGGAATTACCAGACCCTTATAAACTCGATAGTTCCAAACTTTACAGTTGACTCCAAATTAAAATTTTAAAAACACACTGAAAGAAACCATGCTTAACCCCACAACTTAACTCTTTAACCCCACTTAATTCTTTCGGCGTGGACTACATTTTGATCTATGACCTGTAACGGAAAATAATTGAAAAAAAAATCACATTATACTCATATGATTGTGAGTATATCCCATTATACTCATATGATTGTGGGTATATCACATTCACCCAATTCCCTAGTCTTCCTTGTAAATGCAATTTAAAACGTGTGGGACTTTTATATTAATGTCTTCCTTATGAGTTGTAGGGTTGACTCGGGAGGCTCAATGTGATATGCATTTGATTCCTTTAATACCTATGCAAGGTGAAGTATAAAAAGGAGTCTTCACATTCAATTATGTCGGCCCAATGATGTGCCATAGTTTCTTTTTGTCCATTTCGTTCCTCTTTCACCATATTTTTTAATGGATCCAAGTCAAATTTGGATCACATTCAATGATAAAGTAAAGGTTTAGTAGAAGCATAAATTTGGAAACGGTGGTTTGAAGAGGATAGCGTAAAATAAGTTTAAATAATAATACAAAATGAATTTACGAAAATTGAGTTGAACAAAGAATGATCTTATAATTATATAGTTGTTTTTATAATTATAGGGTCATTTTCATAAATGTGCAGTTATCTTTGGTATATAATAATAAATGATAATGAATTGACGATTTTATTTATTAGAATTGGGGTTTTAAAAACTTTATTCAAATTTATGAATTTATGTATAATTTTATAGAAAATTGATCTCATTTGAAACCGTAATAAGGTAATTGAACTTGCAAATGGATAAGAAAAGTATTTGTTTTGGGGCTTGTGCTCAAGGCTAACAACGTTTTTAAGTATTGACTACTTATCATGCCCCTCAATAGTTCACAATATCACAAATAACAAACTAAATATAATGCAATGTAATCAAAGAATATAGTGTGATGCACTACTATTATGACTTTCAATGATACAATAAATACTTGATTTCTTCTAAAATACATTAGTAAATGTTTTAGATCTCATTAAACTCTTAAATATATGTTTTAAATGCTTGACTTGATTGTTATTTCTCATTCATTGTATGTATTAAATGTAGTAATGCACTTGTGTATGTATATACTCATTGCATTCAAATCAAAACCTTATTCGCACACATTCAACACATAGCAAGGTAGATTAAAGCAAATAGGGAAGATCTCATAATCCATGAGAGACCAAAAATAAGGGCCAAACAGGGCCATCCCCATAACCATACACTACATGTTTCAAGGGTAACATAATGGGTAGTCAAGCCGACAATAAATAACCCATAATCGACGAGAGACCTAAAAGAAGGGCTAGAAGGGCCCACCCCCAGAACCATACATTGTACATTTTTGAGAAAACCATTGAAAAATAACGAACAAGGGAGGAGAATAGAGTTAATGAGGAAATAAGGGGGCATGAAGGGGAACATAGGGAAATCTTGTTAAAAAACCTAAATCTGAATCATAGATCAAAAAACACATAAGTACCTTAGAAAAATGTAATTGTATGACTAATCAATACCCCCGAACCAAATTTAGATGTTTACATAATACCCCATTTTGTTGTTTGTGTGTGCATACATATCAAATTAAAATGAGTAAAGGTTGGATACAAAATTTTGTGCTCCTAACGATCTTGCAAAAACCCCATTGTTCTTGTAAATATTATAAAAGGCAAAATTTTGTGCTCCTAGCAATCTCAGCCATAAAATGAGATGTGTTGTGTAAGCAACAAAAAATGGAGAATATTGCTGGGAAATACTTCTGAGTATTTTGAGAATCAAGAATTTATGATTTCACAAGAAAAAAAGCATTAGCTACAAGATATCACTTAGAACAATCCAAAATTCAAAGGCACTAAAGTCTATAAATATGAGTGACATACTAAGTTATAGTCCTACTAAAGCCATATAAGTGTGTGATTAAGTGATTAATTGATTTTATTTGCATTTACACAGAATAATTCAAATTTACATAAGGCCATAACTACTGAAGGGAAATATTTTACAATTTATCTTGGGGAGAAGTGGTGTGAGCATTACTCTACTACTATCTAGACATTTATAGTCCTAACAGAGATGCCTCTGGTCCCTTTCGAAGGCCTTGCCCCATTGCTAACTAGGTTGAAAAGTCTATGTTGGAGGTTGCCAAGATCACCCTTTCGAGGATAATTTTAGATTTTACATTTTAACTCAATTATTTTGGGAGGAGATTTTGCATTTACATCCATAGAGGGTTGGGGATGAAGCCATGGGTAAAAATAAATTGGAAACCACATGACAACTTAAGACAAACTAGAATTGAAGCAATGTTGCATTTTTCTTTAGATATTTCTTTAAGTACATTAGATGGCTTCAAACAAGAAAATAGTTGTTTTAAAATTCATAAGTTCCATAATGAATCATTGACCTTTAGATTTCAAAAAATAAACAAAGCAATAACAATAGTTCACACAAGTTACTGGAATAAAATTGCAATTAGGCTTTTTGGCCATCCAAGTTACTTTTACAATGCCTTATTTCATTTATTTGATCAACAAGGGGTGCTTGAGGACGAAAATAGATGGGATAACCCAACAACAACAACAACAAAAAGCAAACCTAAAATAAAAATAAGGGACAAGAAGAAAAGAAAAATAAAACAAAACATGGAAGGGAAATGAAAAGGTATTCACAAGAAATGTTCAAGCAAGTGCATGCTCGAACTAGTTAGACACCTGATTTTATAGGGTTTTGAGAACGATAGTGAGCACACCTACTTTATTATATGTTGTACTCTATGATACAAAAACACTATAGCATAAAGATTTGCCAATGTATTTTTCATGTAATTCAAGCAAACTAGGACTATAAAATTTTGCATTATGTTTGTATCTAAATTGTAAAAGGCATGGGGGATAGGGGTTAAGAAATACCTCTACCCAAACTTGGAACTGAGATTATGAATAGGGCCAAGCATCAATACATACCAAAATGTACTGATCACCTGACCTGATAGAGACTTCTTCTTCAATATATCCATCATATGAATTGATTGATAGATGCTCTTTGATGCAAATGGATACTTGCATACCATCCTCTTTGTTGTCTTCATCATTTAGTAGTTCAGGTTATTCCCATATCAAAGACATTCTAAATTTTTTATCATTGGTTGAAGTATGTGGAGAGATGGGCTAAACGAAATCACCCTTAGCCTGCATCTCCATTTGCATGATTTCTTCATTCAGGTCACTGTATGCTTGACTTCTCATTTTCATCTTAATTGCCTCTTCTACAAAGAGGAATGTTTGGGTATTATCAACTACTTTGCAAGTGAGGTTGAACCAAGGAGAGAGATCATCAATTTTTAAGTCTTATGGCTCATTCCATTTAAAGGGACAATCACCTTATTCTTGGTTTTTTTATTTGTGTAAGTAATTTAACTCATTGTTGTTTTCTTCTTTTGTCCCCTCCTCTTCAAATGATGAAGGGGAAGACAAATTACTATCACCTAGTTGTTGACCATCTTGGATCAAATATTCACATGGAGAGGTGGAAACATAAGATAATAATAATTCACATGTAAAGGATGCACTTTCCTCATCCAATAGTTACAACTCCTCTAATTAATCTTTTGGTTAATCACAAAAGATGTCATATTATTAATTTTATGTGGATAATGTCTCATCAATTTGATTTTCAGCTGCTAGGCTACCTTCCATAACTATTGCTTCCTCATCCTCAGATTCATCATCATTACTATTGTATCCTTAAAATAAAGGATCATGCTTTTGATATGGGATGTTCTTAGTGTGAATGATCAAATCTACATTAGTAATGCAACTAGAATCATAGACTCTAGATGGTCTATAATGGTATGCAATTTCGTAGCTCAGATTATGTGTTAACTCTTGATTGTCTCCTAAAATAAACTGTATATGATTAGTAATAGCATCAATAGATACATAATCACTAAAGTTATAAGAAGTGCCTTTCTAATTATATACTAAATTAACTGAGTTATATGCATCAAATAAATAAGCAGGACTCTCATTCATCACAAGGAGGTTTGGTTGGATAAAATTGTGGGGCAACACTTCATTGTAAGGTGTATATCAGTCCATGGGATGATTTGTACCCATGTAAGCCAAAGGGTTTTGGGCACACATAACCTAAGTCATTAATTATTGTTCTACATTGATAGACTCTTCATAGAATGACGCTAGTGAGGTGAGGGCAAAGGGGTTTATCTTAATAAACATCGCAGTTAGAGGATCTAAGGCTTGGAGACATAACCCAATTGTTTCATCCTCTATTTTTAGGAAAGGATCCCTTTTCCTAGTGTATAGTTCATGTAATCTATGGTTGAATACACTATTTGGCTCATTAGGCCTTGTATGGGTTGTGGAAAATTGATAGAAAAAGACATAAGTGTCAATGAGCACATTGAAACGGTTAAGGAATAGGTTCTCAAAGATGGCCCATGTTGTGATGCACCCTTATGGTAGACCAAAGTACCAATCATAATAAATTTGATCTAATAAAAAAGGGAAAAGGTGTAAATCCACATCCTCATGTTGAATTTGTTTTCTAATAATGGATTATTTGAAATCCAAGATGTGTTCCTCAGTAGTATTGACCCTGCCATGGATATACTTTGCACATAATTTATGGGAGGTTTTAGGCAAGTCATGAGAAGGTCTTGGAATTTTCACAAGACAACTATGTCCTCCTAGACAAGTTAAGGCCATTAGATTTAGTTTTCCAATCTAAGAACCTAGAAAACAACTAGGTCAAATCTCTTAAAAATAAAAGATAAGTTTGAAATACACAAGTTGGCCCTCCTTCTAGCACTAATCTATTGATGGGGTATTTTGACATGCCAACTTAGGAAGGGGTTGTTAGTTCCTTAATCTCCTAAAAGGAGACTTGTGTGAGCAAATGTCCCCAAGGTACTGGCTACCAAGTCTTGATATGCAGGGTAACCCAGTTAGCTCATTGTGACCATTCCATTCAAGGGGCATATGTGTGTGTTTCATCCATATCAATATGCATTAAAAACATAAAAATATTATGCCTATGGAACCAACCAAATGATCTAACTATGAATAAATAACTGATTCAAAGAGACATGTTTGTTAATTATAAGTTAAATTATACATAAATTAGTAATAGATAAGAATATGGAATCAAGATAAACATTAAACTCAGACTGTAACTCAAAAACTAAACTAACCCATTGATTAAAAAAGGAAAAAGAAAAGGGGGAAAAGATAGAAAAATTATTGGGAGGACACAACCAAATCCACATTTATCTGATCACTTGTAACCCACAAACCAATCCTACATTAAATCATCATTCACACAACCACAATGCGAACCAGTGCTAAAATCTGAGAAGGGAGCCAAGAAGAAAAATACAGACTTCTATCATATACCATGCACAACCAAATACATAAAAAATCTTCCACATTTCTTTGTATTGAATAAAAATGTTGCTTAAATAACACAATAAGGTTACATAATCATTCCATTGTAAATATTGATAACATCTCCCCTTGTAAAAAAAGAGGGAGGAAAATAGAAGCAAAAAGAAAAAAGAAGGGGAAGCTAGCTCTCTGTTCTCTTTTAAATAATAAAAACCAACCCTTATTATGACAAAATGATCCTATATATATACCTCTAACTCCTAAAAACTACCTTTAATGTGTTAGATACTTTATGACAACAAGCAACCACATTCATTAGTACCCAACAACTAGTAATGTAATCACCCAATGGTTAAAATGCAAATTTGGCTCTTCCAATGTCTCACTTTTACTACTTACCAGATTTTTTATGTAATCACTTGACAATTTAAATGTGGTCATATAATAGCTCAAACACAATCATTCGATGATATTATGGATATTTAATGGCATAGCTAATGATCATTGACAATGTTGATGACTAACGACATAGTCATTGATAGATGGTAATGTCTGTTGGTCCCCAAAAATGTCACTCATTTTTGGAACAACATTTGAACTATTTTGGTCCCACAGACCAAAATCCTCTCTTCCCATTTCAAAAATTGTTCTGAGCATTCAAGTTCTTCATTTTTCAAAGCTTTCTTAGAAATCTACCGACTCTGCAAGCTTGAATCTATGGACTCTATAGGCTTGAATCTACGGACTCTGCAGGAAGGAAATCTACGGACTATGTAGGAAGAAAATCTATAGACTCTGCAGGCCAAGTTCTATGGGCTTCACAGGTTGATTTATATAGACTTTGCAGATATGTTTCTACAGACTCAACATGCATGAAATTAGCAGGTTCAACCGGTTCAAAGGCTTTTGCAGGCGAGTTCAGTCAAAAAAACAAGCTTCTAACACTTAGTCATTTCCAGGATTGGTTTAGTGCCTCGATTCAATCGGCAAATGATAAAGGACAAAGGCTTGAACCATTGAACTTTGAACCGCTTTTGTTCAAAGGTTCAATGGGTTCAATGACCAAGTTGGTTCAACGTGCTTGGCGCAAAAGAATAAAAGACTTAGCCAAATAACAAAGGATGAGCCAATTGAACCATTGAACTGTTGAACCAAAGTTGGTTCAATCAATTGGTTCAATCAAAAGGTTCAAGGGGCTACCCCAAAGTGAAAAAGGCAAGTGCCCTTGCAGAGGGCAGCGAGCAAAAGTGGACAAAGTGAACTCCTTCAAAAAAGTGAACAAGGCAAAAGACAAAGTGAAATCCTTCGGATAAATTGTTCGAAGGAATTTGCCCGAAAGACAAAGCAAAACCCTGGCAGGAAAGATGCAAAGGCAAGGAAGATTTCCTTTAGACAAATTTTTTGAAGGAATTCCTTCAGACATTCTATTCGGACATAAAGGATAAAGCCCACTAAGAGGAAAAGCCCAAGAGCCAAAAGCCCGCCGAAGAAGTAAGAACCCGCCAGGGAAGTAAAATCTCCAAGGTCATATGAAAAATCCTGAAGGGTAGATAACCTTGCGAGGGACACTTGATGTCAAAAAAAGGACCTTTTCCAAGGACCCAAAGGGACACCTTCCCTTCGAGATGTTCCAAAGGCTAAATAAAGATGCAAAAATGAATCTTCAAAGACTTAGACACAAAAAGCTTCAAAGAATGAACCGATTGAAACATTAAACCATTGAACCAAATGGTTCAACGTGTTCACAGGTTCAAGGGTTCAACCAAGCGCGATGAAGATCAAAGAGCTTAGGAAGAGAAAATGACAGGCAAAACCAAAGAACCAATGAACCGATTGAACCTTGAACCAAAAGATTTCAAATTTCAATGGTTCACAGGTTCAAGCAATTCAAAGGCAACCTCAAGCAAAGAAAGAAGCAACATGGATGATTCCAAAGGCAAGTTCAATAAAAGTGATGATTCAACTAGAGAGCAAAGAAGTGCTTAAGCAGGGAAGCGATGGATTGAAAGAGATAGAGTGAACCAACAAAGCTTTAAACTAATGAAATTTCAAATGGTTCACAGGTTCAAAGTTCAACATGGTTTAAATAGCTAGCAATCATTGACGGCCCTTCAGACGTCAAATTTAAAGTGAGGGAAAATCTATGGAAAATCAAATAGAGCACAGAACTTAAAGGAAGAACCAAGCGATTAAATGAAAAGAGAGCCTGATAGCTCAAATCGAAGCTGGAAAAGACAAAAGCAGAAAGATAGAAAAGCTAGAAATGTCTTCGAAAGAGTTCTTTCTAGTAGGTGGAGCAGTGGAGTGAGTAGACTTCTGAGCACACCAAACCAAGGATGCAGCATATTTTCTTCCATGAAGTAAAGACAATTGTGCAAAGGACCAGATGGCCCATATTAAGGAGGAGACATATCAGATGAAGGGACATGACATAGTTATGGCAGTGCACTATTCTCAGCATGGTCTCTCCAAACAAAATTGGAGATGCATTGAAGACATTGACTGCAGCATGGGCCGTCTTATGGAAAAAGGTGCCAATCCTTGCGTAGTGGCTATAAGTTTGTTAATTCTCTCATTTTTAAGGGAGACTTTTCATTTTACAAGAGTAAAACTTTGCCCATTTTAAAAGAAGAAGACTGAGACTTTGAGCTTAGGTTGTAATTTCATTTTCATTTTTATCTGAATGAGAAAGTAGGTTTTTCATAGACTTTGTGCTATTCTGAATTATGTCACTTTAGAAGATCATTCTTACATCTGTCTTCTGAAGGTGTCCTTATTCATTTAATTTGGTAAGTAAAATTAGTGAAGGTAATAGGGAAGTGTCCTAAAACCAACTGTGGGAAGACTTTGTGCTCTCACAATTGTTTCCAATCTGTGTTTTTCTTTTCTTTTTGTGTTAAGGATTTTGGGGTGACTTTGTGACCCCATTATCCTTTGTGATATACTCTTTGGGTAGTTAATGTGGAAACTTTGCATTCTACTTCATCCTACTGTTACTACGCCCTCTGGTTAACTGGTTTCTCATCTACTACCTAGAAGAAACTCTTGTTGTTTCCTGCAAGAACACTTCTGAAAGAAGAGAAGTGCCTTTAGTGTTTACACCAGGATTTCTCCTTTGTTTGTGAGCATCATCTCTGAAAGAAGAGAGATGGATGGTTTATCCCACCCCTGTGTCTTACTTTCTACTTATTTATATAGTATATAGCCTCCACATATTTAATAGGGAACCTCCCCTTGATGAGAGGAGAGATTTGTCCCCTATTGATGTAATAAACCTGCACACCAGGATGACCCATCTCCCTATGCTGTGGTGATAGGATCTATTTTGGTCACCAGTTAGCTGGCTGACAAAATATTCACCCAACAATTTTTGGTGACTCTGCTGGGGACACAGTAATTTTGTGTAATTTGGAACCTCAAGTTTCAAATTGAAACGTCACCTATTTCTTACCCATTATCATTATAACCCTTATCCATTATAGACTCTAGCGAATCTGTTCCATGTCTTACCCATTATCCATTTATAGCCTTACCATTTTTCTCCATCTCCATTATTTTATCTTGTTTGCAAAACCAAAGCTGCTAGAAAAGAGTGTGCAATTTGAAGCCTCAAGCTAAAGTAGGGCCAATTATTTTCCATTTTTTGTTCTGCAATCTGGCCACTCCACCCAGATTTGTTATCCCTATTTGTCATAATTAAATCATGGCAGTTCGAGGCCCCTGGGGTAACTCTTTTGGCCCACTCAACTTGACTCCACCTCTACATGAAATTCCATGCAGTTTAAGAAAGAATTTCCCCAAATTCTTTGGTGATGGGAAGGTTCATCCTGATGAACACATTGCAGCTTTTAGCATAGCCTACGGTGTAATAGGGGTGGAATTTGAAGACATAACAATCAGGCTTTTTATGGAGACATTACAAGGTGCTGTTTTAAATTGGTTCTACCATCTGCAAGTTGGATCAGTGACTGACTGGGATACACTCAAAGCCAAGTTCGAAGCAAGGTTCAAGCCTGCAGAAGATGTACATGCCTTGCTAGCTCAAGTCACTCAAATGAAGAAAGAGCCTCATGAGCCTATGAGGGATTTTATTGCTAGGTTTAACAAGCTGAGGTATAAGATTCCCATGATCACCCAGCTGACACCTCAGAATCTCATGTGTTTCTTCATCAACTCATAGCTACCTGAAGTGAGTTTTCTGTTGAGACAGGCTAGACACATAGACCTTGAGGCTGCTCAAGACTTGGTTATTGAGCTAGAAGATGATCTTATCTTGGTAGGAAATATAAGGAGAGATCCTAATAGAGGTAAACCCTCTTTATCTTCTAAATACTCACCCACAGTCACCACTGACCCAATGGTACAAAATCTAGCAAATGAATTGCTAGCCTTGAAAAGGTAAATGGCACAAGGTATGTCTTCTGCTCCTCTATATAAAGATATACCAAGGAGGACATTCCCTAATCAGCCATATCAAGGCAACACTACCAGAAGTCAAGGGAAACCAAATCGTCTTCTTCCCCCACAGAGGAACCTTGCCCTTGAAGCACCTCCAATCAACTCAGCAGTTGGATATCTGGAAACAAAACATGTTTCCTATTTCCAACCTGAGTTTGAGCAAGAAAATGATGCTGGTCTTTTCATGGAGGATCAATAAGAATTAGCTAGTGACTCCCACATTGGTTTCTTGAATTACCAAGATGAACCCAAAAGTGAAGATGAAGCAGATGAGGAATCATACGTAGTATTTACCTAGTCTAAGAATTAGTCAGCCTAGCAAGTTGATAAAGAAAGAATAGAGGAGCAAACTCAGCTTGCAATTCCAATTGCTAAGCAGGAAACCACTTTGCATTTCCAGTCAAAGGACCCAGTGATTTCCAAGAAGGTTAGTACATCAAACATCTCTACACCTTTTCCTTCAACTGCGTAGATCAGTCTTCCCCCTCCCAAAAACCAAAAGGATGAACTCCCATCCTCTCTTCCAAGTCCATCTCAATCATTTGACATGATTGATCATGTCAAGAAATCCAAAATTCAAATGACTGAGTTTGAATCCCTGCAAGCCACTTCTGAGCAGTTAAACATTGGTGAAGAGCTAGGTGTGGACCTATCTGAGGCAAAGATTTTGGTCACCCAAATGTCAGCCCCTGCTGCTCAAATTCTATTTGAGCCTTCAGGTAGGGGTAATTACTCCTTGACCATAGAGGATGCTCATGTCTCAACTGATCAAAGTCCTGTAGCTGGCAATCTAGGATTTCATCCAAACAAGGCATCAAAAAAATTGGTAGAGTGTAGTAAAAATCAAGAAGGATCTTCCATCTCTGATGAAGAGAAATCTAATAGAAGATCAACTTCTGATGATGCTTGGATCCTGGAATCTGATGGCAGAAATTCTTTCACAACTGGATGTGGATCTCTGTTGCTCAGATTGAAAACTGCTCAAGGTGAAGAGGTCAAACTCCTTCACACCAAAGGAGATGTTGAGCTAATGGTTTGTTAGGGTTCTAATGCTGACAATCAAAGCATGTGCTGGACTGGACCAGCAGAACAACAAGCTATGGTGGTGGACCATACTATTGTATTCCAAAGATAGCAAAAGGAACTCTTCACAGGGAGAGCAAGGAGTTATGGTTTTTAGTTTGAAGACCACGTCCTGCCATGGAGCAAGAAGAAGAAAAGGCCAAGAGGAAGATGCAAAAAATTGGTTTCTTGGTGGAGAGCTCCATTCACCCATCATCATTTCTAGGGATAGAATGGTTTCTTGCTAGTTTATCAGGATAGCATCCCCTTTTCTTCACCTCACAAGGAGTAGCATTTGAAGTACTTCAATTCTTGAAGTATCAGATAAGTTCACTTGTACATATGTATATCTGTATAGTCTCTAGTTTTGTTTCATTCTTTTCATTTTCATTTTTGGAGCCTTTCTTTTTGGGTAGCATGACTCTGTAGCCCAATGGCATACTTCAAGGCACTAGGGATTCTGGTTTCTACTCCCCTCAGCTATTCCAAGTTGTCATCTAAAGGTAGTTCCCCAATAGGAGCCAGTTGTTGGTCCCCAAAAATGTCACTCATTTTTGTAACAACATTTGAACTATTTTGGTCCTACAGACCAAAATTCTCTCTTCCCATTTCAAAAGTTGTTCTGAGCTTTCAGGTTCTTCATTTTTCAAAGCTTTCTCAAAAATCTACGGACTCTGCAAGCTTGAATCTATGGACTCTATAGGAAGGAAATATACAGACTCTATAGGAAGAAAATATATGGACTTTGCAGGCCAAGTTCTATGGGCTTCACAGGTTGATTTCTACAGACTCTGCAGATATGTTTCTACAGACTCAACATGCTTGAAATTAGTAGGTTCAAAGGCTTCTGCAGGCAAGTTTAGTCAAAAGAACAAGCTTCTAACACTTAGTCAGTTCTAGGATTGGTTTAGTACCTTGATTCAATCAAAAGAGTTCAATCAGAAAATGATAAAGGACAAAGGCTTGAACCATTAAACTTTGAACCACTTTGGTTCAAAGGTTCAATGGGTTCAATGACCAAGTTGGTTCAACGTGCTTGGTGCAAAAGAACAAAGGACTTAGCCAAATAATGAAGGATGAGCCTATTGAACCATATAATTGTTGAACCAAAGTTGGTTCAATCGAAAGGTTCAAGGGGCTACCCTAAAGTGAAAAAGGCAAGTGCCCTTGTGGAGGGTAGTGAGCAAAAGCAGACAAAGTGAACTCCTTCAGAAAAGTGAACAAGGAAAAAGACAAAGCAAAATCCTTCAGACAAATTGTCTGAAGGAATTCATTTGAAAGACAAAGCAAAAGCCTGGTGGGAAAGATGCAAAGGCAAAGAAGATATCCTTCAGACAAATTTTCCAAAGGAATTCCTTCAGATATTTTGTCTGAAGGACATAAAGGATAAATCCTGCAGAGGGGAAAAGCCTAAGAGCCAAAAGCCTACGATACCCTTGTGGGGGACACTTGACATCAAAAAAAGGACCTTTTCCAAGGACCTAAAGGGACAACTTCCCTTTGAGACATTCCAAAGGCTGAACAAAGGAATCTTTAAAGACTTAGACACAAAGAGCTTCAAAGAATGAACCGATTGAACCATTGAACCAAATGGTTCAACGTGTGCATAGGTTCAAGGGTTTAACCAAGCATGATGAAGATCAAAGAGCTTAGGAAGAGAAAACGATGGGCAGAACCAAAGAACCAATGAACCAATTGAACCTTGAACCAAAAGAGTTCAAAGTTCAATGGTTCACAGGTTCAAGTAGTTCAAAGGTAGCCTCAAGCAAACAAAGAATCAACATGGATGATTCCAAAGGCAAGTTCAATGAAAGCGATGGTTCAACCAGAGAGCAAAGAAGTGCTTAAGCAGGGAAGCGATGGACCGAAAGAGACAGAGTGAACTGATGAAGCTTTGATCCAATGAACTTTTAAATGGTTCATAAGTTCAAAGTTCAACACGGTTCAAGCAGCTAACAATCATTGACGGCCCCTCAGACGTCAAATTTAAAGTGAGGGAAAATCTGTGGAAATTCAAATAGAGTGTAGAACTTAAAGGAAGAACCAAGTGATTAAATGAAAAGAGAGCCTAATAGCTCAAATCAAAGCTAGAAAAGACAAAAGCAGAAAGATGGAAAAGCTAGAAATGTCTTCAAAAGAGTTATTTCTAGTAGGTGGAATAGTGGAGTGAGTAGACTTCTGAGCACACCAAACCAAGGACGCGGCCTATTTTCTTCCATGAAGTAAAGAAAAATATGCAAAGGACCAGATGACCCATATTAAGGAGGAGACATATCAGATGAAGGGACACACCATAGTTATGCCAGTGCACTGTTCTCAGCATGGTCTCTCCAAACAAAATTGAGACGCATTGAAGACATTGACTGTAGCATGGGCCGTCCCATGGAAAAAGGTGCCAATCCTTGCGTAGTGGCTATAAGTTTTTTAATTCTCTCATTTTTAAGGGAGACTTTTCATTTTACAAGAGTGAAACTCTGCCCATTTTGAAACAAGAAGACTGAGACTTTGAGCTCAAGTTTTAATTTCATTTTCATTTTTATCTGAATGAGAAATCAGGTTTTTTATAGACTTTGTGATGTTCTGACTTGTGTCATTTTAGAAGACCATTCTTACATCTATCTTTTGAAGGTGTCCTTATTCATTTAATTTGGTAAGTAAAATTAGTGAAGGTAATAGGGAAGTGTCTTGAAACTAACAGTGGGAAGACATTGTGCTCTCACAATTGCTTTTAGTTTGTGTTTTACTTTTCTTTTTGTGTTAAGGATTCTGGGGTGACTTTGTGCCCCCATTATCCTTTGTGATATACTCTTTGGGTAGCTAAGGTGGAAACTTTGCGTTCTACTTCATCTTGTTGTTACTATGCCCTCTGGTTAACTGGTTTCTCATCTACTACCTAAAAGAAACTCCTGTTGTTTCCTGCAAGAACACTTCTAAAAGAAGAGAAGTGCCTTCAATGTTTACACCAAGATTTATCCTTTGTCTGTGAGCATCATCTCTAAAAGAAGAGAGATGGATGGTTTATCCCACCCCTGTGTCTTACTTTTTGCTTATTTATATAGTATATAGCCTCTACATATTTAATAGGGAACCTCCCCTTGATGAGAGGAGAGATTTTTCCCTTGTTGATGTAGTAAACCTGCACACCAGGACGACCCATCTCTCTATGCTGTAGTGATGGCAACTATTTTGGTCACCAATTAGCTGGCTGACAAAATATTCACCCAATAATGTCATTGACTAAAGGCACAACCATCAACTGATGGTAATGTGGTTGGTAGATGGCAAAGTGTTTAGGGGATGGCAATGTAGTCACTTGATGACATAGCCATCAATTGACAACATGGTTGTTGATTAACAATAAAGTCATTGCATGATGGCATTACCTTCGATAGATAAAATATATAGAATAGCCCCTGGGATGAGGTTGAGATCTAGGAGAGATGCAAGAGTTAATATACAAAGTCAAAATTAGGAGGCCCTAACTCCATTTTTATGCTAGGTGTAAAATACAAAGTTGACTTGCACAGATGTAGTCTCTCCAATAATGGTGATTTTGAGTCCTGATTCAACATACAAATCAAGACAAACTACCAATGCAAGTTTTAGTGCAAGACCAAAAAACCGTGAGCATATATAGGAGAAGAGAAAAAGGTCAAAATAGTGTCCCCAATTTTAGTAAAAAAATAAGGCGTGTTGTGTAAGCAACAACAAAGTCTTTAATATTATGGTCAAGGGGGTTCTTTATATAATTCCTATACCTCACATACCTATAATTTGTTTCCCAATTTAATCAATTTATACCTATTTTATAAGGTTCTAAAATATCATTTGAATCATCACATGTGCATCTGTTTTAGATAGATCCTTAATCATCTGTGAGCCTCCTTATCTAATCAGCTTCTAGTTTTCATCTCTTATGTGGTTTTTATTATTCCTCTTTTATTTGGATGAGTATGAGTCTAAATACTTGTCTTAGTTCTATACGGGGATCCTCTTTACCTTCCTTCTAATTGTACACCTAACTTGTGCAACTCCATACTTAATCATAAAACCAATCTCTTTTTTCATATGTGTAAACTTGGAGCCAATATTCACTATTGTTATCTTCTTTTTTATCCCTAGACAAGTTCATAATTTCACTAATGATTTCCTTTAAAGTGCAAATAATTTTTCCTCTACTTTATGTTACAAATCTTATTCAAACTAATCCCAACACTCATTTTTTCACTTGCTTTTGTGTCTTATTCTTTGAGTATCATTTATTAAATATTTCACTGAATCCACCTCCTATATATTACCCTCGTACTTATTCATCATGGATTTAAAATTATCCTTGTGTTGCCAATATAATCCTCAAACTCCTTATTTGTCCTCCATTAATTTCCTTTAAAATTTCTAAAATAACAACCCCATATCATTGTAATTTTATGTCAACCCAAGGTTCATTTTAGTGGTCCCTGTAAAAAATTTGTGGAGGTCCTGAGGTGAATTAGATTCACAATGGTGGCAAATCAGTTTAGAAGGTGTATAGATGTATAGGTGAATCATGTGATGCCACATGGTGAATATTATGGATGAACACTAGAAGTATGTAGATGGATTCTTGTACAACACAGTTGAATGCTAACATGCAACATTGTGTGGGTAGATGTCGATATCATTCAGGGAAATGTTGGATGGCATGAGCAGATGTCAACAACATGTAGATGGGCAACTGTACAATGTAAATAAATACCAACTACATGTTGATAGACACTAAAAGTGAAAGAAGTGGTTATGCATGTTATATTGGTTACTCTATTTTTTAAATTATGAGCCCTAATTTAATGGATAATATAATGAGAAATGATTTTTAAATAATTTTTTTTAATTGATAGGTTTGAAAGAAGAATAATAATAAATTTATAAAATTATAATTATAGTTTAATTAAATTTTTTACCACACATACCATGCATTGGTGTTTTTGAAAAATCCAATATAAACATCCACATCATGTCAATGAATGTTATCATGATACGATTGCATGTATGAGATGTGTGGAACAATGCCAATGTTGTGTGTTACTACTCACAACATGCCCATGTGAATATTACATGTTTAGGGGAGTGTTTATAATACCTCTCCCTTGAGAGAGGTTGCCTATCCATACATGTGGGATAATTATCCCCCATGCATAGACATCACTAATTTACTTCACACAGGTATGCCTGGCTGCCATTATTTGATGATAGACATCAGGAGGCCATAGGCATCTAATGGTGGATTATAGACATCCACCACTATGAACGTCCACTAGCAACCCATGGGTGACCATCGACTAATCATGGACATCTACTAATAGAATACAAGAATCCTTCGATAGATCATGGGCATTCACCCATAGGGATCGGGCATCTACCAGCAACTCACAGGCACCTACCTATAATATGGGCCCTAAGGTCATCCATGGGATACCTACCGGTGGATGCACATAATATGATGGTGGATGCAGATAGGTTATGGGTATCTGCCTATATCCTATAGGGCCATGGGCATCTATCATCAGCATGTAGGCATACATCAGTGGACATCTCATGGGTACCCACTTAAAGTCTTCAAGCATATACCCACATCATGCTGGTGTCTACTCATAGGCTATCGGTGCCAACTATAAGAGTTAAGTGTTTTTTTATTTTATTGACATAGTTTACATAGTGCATTGAAAAGGTTTGCTATGTAGACTGTTGACATCCACCTGACTATATATGGTGAATTTATCAAGATTGGCTTTTGAGGTACTGGTGAACTACATTTATATGAGGAAATTTATATTCAAACATAGGTGAACATCTCCTCAAAATAAAATTTTAACCCAAAAATTTAGGTGATCCTATCCTATCGGCCTCTCCACAAAAATATCCAAATTCTGACTTCAAAAATGGAATATTCGTAGATTAACAAAGATTCACCACTAAAAAAGCCTTGTCAATCAACCCTACTTTGAAAGTAAAAACTTCATCAAACCACTTTTATTTCTCTATCTTTTCCTTCCTCACATAGATGTGCATTAATAATTGCATATTAATATAATCTTCACTCTTTATTCTAGTGTCCATGAATTATTATGTATACTAAAATATTTTAAATATATGGTTGGTTCTCTTCACCTTTTATTTAATAGAGTTAAACCTCCAGTACCTATAATTTGTTTCCCAATTTAATTAATTTATCCATCTTCTAGAAGGATCTAAAAGGTCATTTGAATCATTCCATGCATATCTCTTTCAGATAGATCCTTGATCATCCATGAGCCTCCTTATCTAATCACCTTCTAGTTTTCATATCTTATGTGCTTTATACTATTCCTCTTTTATGTAGATGAGTATGTTTTTGAATATTTGTCTTAGTTCTATATAGGGATCCTCTTCACCTTCCTTCTGCCTATACATCTAACTTGTGTAGCTCCATACTTAATCATAAACCCAATCTCTTTCTTTGTATGTGCAAACTTGGAGCCAATATTCACTATTTCTATCTTCCTTTCTTTCTTTAGACAAGTTTGAGATTTCACTAATAATTTCCTTTAAATAGAAAATAATTTTTCCTCATCTCTTTATTATAACTCTTATCAAACTAATCCCAATACTCATATTTTCACTTGATTTCATGTTTTATTCCTTGAGTATCCATTATTAAATCTTTTACTAAATCCACCTCCTTCCTCAAACTTATTCATCATGGCTTTGAAATTATCCTTATGTTTCCAATATAATCATCAGACTCCTTCTTTGTCCTCCATTATTTTCCTTTAAAATTTCTTAAATAACAACCCCATATCAGTGTACTTTTATGTCAACCCTACTTTGAAAGTAGAAACTTCATCAAACCACTTGTATTTCTCTATCTTTTCCTTCCTCACATAGATGTGCATTAACAATATTTTATGAATAGAATCATCGTCTATATTCTAGTGCCCATGAATTATTGCATATACTAAGATATTTTAAATATATGGCTAGTTCTCTTCACCTTTTAATTAAGAGAGTTAATCTCCTTGGTCAATTTTGTGGTGTGATCCTCAAATATTCCTTAGAATAAACCAATTTTCTTGAGTAGAGATCTTATTATATTTATTTATTTTATTTCAGAGGCTCGCATAGTAGGTTGTCTATGGTTAAATCAAATTTTTCCATTAACACCATCCCTTAAATATTGTTTAACCCTAAAAATTGAGATTGGGATTATCTAGGGTTAAAGGGGATAGATGTAGCCTAAGGTAAAAGGGTGATAAACTATCTCTATAGTAGGATAACTAGATGCTAAACTCATATATAACATATGCTAAATTCATGAAATTGAGATAGGCTTAAAATAGTAAGTACAACTATGCTAGTTATGAAAATGATAAAGAAACAATGTACTTAACTAGTTTTTATGCTAAAATAGTTCTGGATCTAGAAAAAATAGAAAGAAGATTAGAAAAGGGTTATGTAATAATCACCAAATTTTGGACTAAGTACTTTTGGAGCTATCTACACTAGTGTTAACCTTGGATGGTTACATCGAAACTACTATTTAAACCTGATATAGGTGTCTTGTATGGAATATCTGATGGAAAAGGATGTGACCACCTAGATGATTTTAGGTTTGTCTTCACCTTTGATCTAGTGCATTTAGATATAGGTCACAGATTGTCACTCATAAAATTTTAAAACCCTAGTTTTTCATCTTCATAGTGACCTTGGGTAAAAATGGGTTAGTGGGCATAGAGTGTCGAGATGAACCTAAAAACCCTTCCAGAGATAATTTTAAAAATAGACCCCTAAAAATTACTATAAAATCCTAACAAAACCTAGAATTCAAGTATAATTCCACTAACAAATCTTTGGCAAAATCACCATGTAGGTATAAATTGACTAGTGATTTCCATTAACTCTGTAAAAAAACTTATAAATATCTAATGAATGAAATGTCATATTCAAATCAAAAAATAATTATGAAAAAGACAAGTTAAACCCTTTTCCCTAAAAACATCCACAAGGCAAATATGCTTGAGGTGGAATAATGATTATGATCAATAAATATCTTAAGTTTTTTAGAATGACTATTTTTCTTTGCCCAATGAAATTGGGGCAATCCAAATATTTCAAACACTTTCTTGAATGAATAAATCCAAGTAAGCAAGACATGAGAAACAACATGAATAAGAATTTATACAGGCCCATCCCAAACCTAAACCCTAAGCAGGTATGTGTGACTTTGAAAAAAAGTCATCACCATATCAATGCCTAAACACACATTTACAAGATTTTTGAGGTGTTACTGATCTTGTTACTAAGAAAACAATCCCAAATAAATGCTAATCTCATTATTAAACAAACAATACCATGTGATAACCAAATTATGTTTAATATTAAGGGTTTTGATATAAGATAAAAATGGTTTTCATGAGCAAAGTTTTGATTAAAAAATAGCATGGTAATAGTTTAAATCCCTTCAAATACAGGCATAATTCATTAAAAGTGTCAAAAAAATTAAAGATATGTTTGACTTATATTTCCTACTTGGATTGTACTTCATTGTTGGCTACTAGACTCCTTGTCCTCCTCTTACAATTGTCACCCACATCATGATCATCACAACATATAGGGATTGTATTTATTACTTAGATTTTACTTCATTGTTGGTTGATTAAATTCATCCTTGGCCTCCTCTTTCAACTGTCACTCACTACATGATTCCCTTGACCACAAAGGAATAAAACTTTCATCGAAATAAATTTAGATTTTAGGGTTTTGTGGTTATATGGGTTTAAGCAATTTGAAGTGCTTATGTAGATTTATTTAATAAGAGTTAATTTTTTTTAGTTAAAAAACCAATGGAGAAATAGGTTAGAGGTTGAGAAGTCTAAAATTGAGATCTTGTTTATGGTTCCTTATTTTTAATGATTAAATTTGTCCTTCTTTTTAAAGATTAATTTTATCCCTTTTAAGAGATAAATTTAATGGCCATATGACTATGTATGAATTTATTATAGACCTTTTTAAGTCTCTCAAAAGACGAACCATATAATATAATAAATTGAGTATAGAAAAAAATGTGACAAAAAATCAAAGTATAGAGTATAAATCAACTATAGAGCCATAGGTCAAGACAACTATGAAATATGAGGATGCCATCATTGAAAAGAAAATTCAAAACATTTTCATTGTTTTAAAATTATAAACTATATGATAAAGTTTACCAAAATGTCTTAACCACATCCATATTGGCCTTTCCAATGTTTTTTACTTCAATTAACAAATCATGTCAACTAGAATATAATTATTACCTTAAACATTTCGAAACAAAATACAATATGATCATGAGGCTCTGTTACATTTATTCAGTTTGTTTTTTGTGCATTTTTAAAAATAAGTATCTTACATGTCATTATTTCTCAGAGGAAATCAGTTTATTGTTTATTTATAATAATTATGTGGTAAAGACAAATTAGATAATGTAATAAACTAAGCATAATAAAAATAGTGACAAAAAACTAGACTATAGAGTATAAACCAACTATGGGGCCATACAGAAAAACAACTATCAAAAGCGAGGATGGCACTACTAAAAAAAATATTCAAAACATTTTCATAGTTTTGAAATTATAAACTATATAAGAAGGTCTGCCAAAATGTCTTAACCACATCCATATTGGCCTTTCAAATATATTTTTATTTTAATTAAAAAACCATGCTAATCTAAATATAATTATTACCTTAAATATTTAAAAATAAAACACAGTATGATTATGAAGCTCTGTTACATTTATTCAATTTGTTCTTTGTGCATTATTTAAAATAAGTATCATGCATGTCATTATTTATTAGAGGAAATTGATTTCTTACTTGTTTAAAATAAGTATGTGGTAAATACCAACTACATAATATAATAAACAAACTATAGAAAAAATAATGAAAAAAATCAGAGTATAGAGTATAAACCAACTATGGATCCATAAGGAAAGACAACTATGAAAAGCGAGGATGACATAATTGAAAAAAATATTCAAAACATTTCCATTGATTTAAAATTATAAACTATATAATAAAGTCTGCCAAAATGACTTAATCATATCCATATTAGCCTTTCAAATATATTTGTATTTCAATTAACAAACCATGCCAACTAGAATATAATTATTACCTTAAACATTTAAAAATAAAATACAATCTGATCATGAGGATCTGTTGCGTTGATTCAGTTTGTTCTTTATGCATTATTTAAAATAAGTATATTGTACGTCATTATTTATCAAAGAAAATCAATTTATTGTTTTTTAAAAATAAGTATGTGGTAAAAACCAACCAAATAATATAATAAACCGAGTATAGTAAAAATTGTGACAAAAAATCAAAGTATAGAGTATAAACTGCCCATGGGGCCATAAGGCAAGAACAATATAAAAAGTGAGGATGACAAAAAATATATATTTAAATAAATGATTTTTAGGGAACTTATCATTATATTTATTCATTGCACAAATTTTTTACTTGTTTCATGTTAATATGTTCTCAAAATTTATGAAATGTGTATTTTTGGGTTACTTAGAAATATGGTTGAAATGATTATGAGGCTCTGTTGAGCTTATTAATTTTTTTATTTGTAAATTATTTAAAATAAGTATCTTGCATGTCATTATTAATCAAAGTAAATCAATGGTAAAGACCGACCAAATAATATAATAAATAGAGTATAGCAAAAATTGTGACAAAAAATTAGAGTATAGAGTATAAATAACAAATCGACTATGGGGCCATAAAGAAAGACAATTATGAAAAGTAAGGATGGAAAGCAAATATATTTAAATAAATAATTTTAGGGAACTTATCATTATATTTATTCATTTTGAGATAAATGATTGTGCATGCAAACAACTGCACTTAGTATTCTATTTGATTAAGAGAATGTGTCTATAATAATTGTAAACTCTATTATAGATATGCATATGTATTCAAGCATAAGTAAGTTGCTCAAATAAATATGTGATGGTTTCTCAATTTTTATATTCATTGATTCAAACTATTGGCAAAAGTGAATCTCTAGTAGTCGAAAGATTGAGACTAGAGTTGGAAACGACGGTGTAGATAATTTTTAAGCTAGTTTCCTTGTGATTGCAAAGTATGGATTTGTGTTTCTTTTGTTCTAAAGGTTGAGAGTAGTTGTTTTCATGCACATTCATCTATCTTGAAATTAATAAATATAATGATAAGTTCCTTGAAAATTATTTATTTAAAGATATTTTTTCAGAATATAGTCTTTCAAATGTCTTAACCATATCCATAATCAATATTGATAAGGTCTATAAAAATGTTTTAGCCATATCCATAATTAATAAGAGTCTTTCAAATATTTTTTATTTCAATTAAAAACCTATACCAACCAAAATATAATTATTACCTTAAGTGTATTGTGTCCTAAGTCACAAGTGGTCCTTACCACATTTATAAAACCAAATAAAACAAACATGCTCTTCCTTCTATATGATTTTAATGACTAAAAAACTTAATAATAAATAACTAAAACTATAATGATAAACTTGTAATTTGAAATTGCTAGGTCTTCAAGACTTCAAATCTTAAAAAACAAGACAGTGTTAAAAGAGTTTAATGACATAAATGATTCACATCCCAAATTCTCACACCTAATGTGTATGTAATCAGAATTGCATGGTGCACATGAATAAATATTAGATTGGATAAGATAGATCACACATAAACTTTTGATTGGGGCACACACTTATTAAACAGGAGCATTCCCAATATGAGGATCTACTAGACCCGATTAGGGGATCACTTGTATCATCTATCACAACACATTATGCTAGGTAGCGTTCCAAAGCCTACAGTCTAACATAATCACACAAAAACCCTAAAAGAGTCCTATGTTTCCTATATTCACTTATGATAATAAATAATAAAGTAAACTAATCTAATAACAAGAAAAATAAACTAATCTAGTCCTCACCAAAGCTTTTGGCACAAAGTAAGGGGTTAGATGCAAAATAATCAAATACATGTATAGGGAACTTTAAATAAAGTAAGTATGAGTAACACCCTAATACATGGAATATGAGGAGCAATAATATTCTATTCAACACTTATGCTAGTTTTATCTACTAAAAGAGAGGATAAAAAAGTTATAATATACTTACCTAAATGTGAACCTGTCATGACTCAATCTCTCCCTTGGCCAATAGGGCTTCACAAGAGGTTGTTGTGGTTCATAAGGATCACTTTGTTAGGCCAAAGCATCTAATCCATATACACAAGACTAAAATTCTCCAAATAAGAAACCTAAGCTAAGACTCCTCAAGTAGAATGGTGGAAGAGAAGATTGTGAAGAAACACGAGTGAATAATAACTCTTGATTGTATTTATATGGAAATGACCAAAATGACCTTGTATATATAGGAGTATCTAACCCAAAAATCACTCAGGAAATTTGGCTATGCTAGGTCAATCAAGTTGACTTAACACATTATCAGGATAATACATGAAGTTTGTGTTAGGTCGACCAAATAGAAACTAGGCTTAAAGAGCTAAAGTAACCCTAGACTATGATAGGTCAACCAAGTTAACCTAGCTTATTGAATAGGTAAAAAAGGTACTAAACAAGGGGAAGAAGGATAGAAAAAGGAAAATACTAGAGGAATGTGCAAGGAAAGAGAGATAGCTTAGGGAAAGGTTTTAGGAGCTGAATGGATAGGGAATAATATGGCAATAAGGGATAACAATAATGTGAAGCACTAAAGGTCTATCCACCCTTTTCTTGATGCACCTGTTAAGGTATGCACTCAAAAATATTGCATCACATTGGGTTCTTTCAAGATGTAAAGTGTCAGTAATAGATAAAAGTGTGAAAATATTATGTGTATACATATGCCCCACTCGAAGCTCATCATGTGTCACTAAGGTGTAAAAGGGGATGGTGCTTCGAGAAAGAACATAAGGACACACATAAAATTGATGATAAAAAAAATTATAGTATTTTAAAATCATAAAATAATTAAAAGTAAATGATAGAAAGAAAAACTAACTAAAAAGTAAATGATTTGTACCTTGACTTACTATTATCATGGGATGTTTGTCAGTTGTGTTATAGTTTTGATTATGGAGGGTACAGAGACTGCTTTGGACAAACCCATAAGTACAAATCTAAGGAGCAAAAATAAACAAATGTAAGAAAAACTAAGATAATTGGTGTTATGTGGATGGGATGTACTTGAGAATTTGGCAAGCTAGGTGATAAGCGCTATGTTAGACTAAATGACCAAGTAAAACAAGATTAAATCAAGTAACCAAAAATCCAAGGCTATTAAAGAATGGGAAACTCAAACAAGTAAAACTCAAGTAAGAAAAGGCAAACTCACCAAATCAAATCAAGGATACATGTCCAATAGGATGGTAAAAAGAGGATTCAAAAAGAAAAATGGTAAAACTACATTGATGAGTGAGCATTAACAATCCACATCTCAATCATCAATGGAAAAAGGGGATGCATAAAAGATAAAACAACATGGTTGGGTGAGTATTAACAATCCACATCTCACATAACAATGGAAAAAATATGTGAACTCGAGTGTCTGCAATAATAGAAAAATAAAATCAAGATAAATGGGAAAAGGAAAGAAAAAAAAGTTTTAGTAAATATATAGAACATGACGAAAATGGTCCATAGTTTCTCAAACACTTTTTTTGCATCTAAAGATAGATAAAAATGAAACAAAGTATTGTTAGCATGTTTTTAAGAAATGAAGAAAAAGGAATTTAAATAAGATGGAAAATAGAAATGGGGTAGAGGGGAGAATGAACAAAAAACCAAGGTAGAGGAACACTTTATCGAAGTCAAGACACTCAAATTTGGTTTGTCAAAACATGAAGACTGTTGACCTTAAGGACTCTGAAGAACTTGTCTTAGCTATACAAGTCTTAGGTCAACAAATGGAACATATAGATCATCCCATGAAGGTTATCTGTATGAAAAATAAAATGAACCTACCTCCCCATGATGTGTTCCCCACTCTTCAAGGCCCATTACAGAGTTGTCAATCTACTACAAAGATTAGGTACTTGCATAAGAAATTATGTAACACTACAGATTTTTTTTGAAATCCCCTATTCAAATCTACTAGCCTACCGAACCCCAAAGGACTTTGGCTCTATGTAAAGCTAACTATGGAGTTTGAGCTTTGATTGGAGATAGGAAATGTGCTTGTAATCATGTATTTTGGTGTGATTAAACTTTTAAGATTTGTATGTTGCCTTTTAGATATCCTTGCCTTTTATTTTCAAATGATTGGCTTTTAATTTTTTTTTAATTCCTCCTCCATATGGATTTGGAAGACCAAACATGGGTGCTGAAGATGACTTTCATTGGAAAACTTTGGGATAAGGTTGCTAGAAAAGATAAAATCAAAGAACATGGGGTCTACGAGTCTCATAAATCTAGGTGAAATAAGAGTGTTATCTTGACTTTGACCTTGTTTTATCCAAATGTGGAGGTGAAAGAAAGGGGGAAATCAAGAGGAAAATGACACATGTAACAAATTTGAATTTATTCAAATTACAAAAAATGTGAAAAAGGCCAAAGGTGTGATACCTTATCATAAGACTGCAAGAAGTGAAGGAAAATATGCTAACATAGATTGTTTACAAATTCCATCTAGCAAAAGAATTAAAAGCTAATGTATAAATAAAAAGGATCACAAAGAACATGAAAAGAAAGGTAATTTTATGAGGGCTAGGTTTTATCCATGGTCTTACCAAGCAACTCACAAAAAGAAAACTGAAGGGGTGCTAATAAGCAAAAAGTGAGAGAGATTTTGTTTAAATCACCTCATAAATAAAGACTCAAAGGATGCCAAAAATAAAAAAGTGAGGGATCCTTTGTATAAAGCACCTCAAAAATAATCATAGACTCTAGATGGTCCATAATGGTATGTAGTTTCACAGCTCAGATTGTGTGTTAACTCTTGATTGTCTCCTAAAAATAACTATATATGATTAGTAATAGCATAAAATGATACATAATAACTAAAATTATAAGAATTACCTTGCTAATTATATACCAAATTAACTAAATTATATGCATCAAATAAATAAGTAAGACTCCCATTCATCACAAGGAGGTTTGGCTGGATAAACATTTGGGGAAACACTTCATTTTAAGGCATATATCAATCGATGGGATGATTTATATGCATGTAAGCCAAAGGATTTTAGGAACTTATAACCTAAGTCATTCATTATTGTTATACATTGATAACCTCTTGATAGAATGACACTAGTGAGGCAAGGGTATAGGGGTTCATCTTAATAAACATGGCAGTTAGAGGATCCAAAGCTTGGAGATATAACCCAATTATTGCATCCTCTATTTGTAGGAAAGGATCCCTTTTCCTAGTGTATAGTTGATGTAATATATGGTTGAATACACTATTTTTCTCATTAGGCCTTATATGGGCTATGTGAAATTGATATAAAAATACATAAGGGTCAATGGGCACATTGAAACAATTAAGGAATAGGTTCTCAAAGATGGCCCATGTTGTGATGCACCCTTATGGTAGACCAAAGTATCAATAATAATAAATTTGATCTAATAACAAAGGGAAAAGGTGGAAAGCCACATCCTCATGTTGAATCTATTTTTTGATAATAGATTATTTGAAAGCCTAGATGTGTTCCTCAGTAATATTGACCCTGCCATGGATATACTTTGCACATAATTTGTGGGATTTTTTAGGCAAGTCATGAGAAGGTCTTAGAATGGTCACAGGATAACTATGTCCTCTTATACAAGTTAAGGGCATTATATTTAGTTTTCCAATCTAAGAACATAGAAAATAACTAGGTCAAATCTCTTAAAAATAAAAGATCAGTCTGAAATACACAAGTTGGCCCTCCTTTTAATGCCAATCTATTGATGAGGTATTTTGACATGCCAACTTAGGAAGGGGTTGTTAGTTCCTTACTCTCCTAAAAGGAGAATTGTGTATGTAAATTTCCCCAAGGTACTGGTTACCAAGTCTTGGTATGCAGGGTAACCCAATCGGCTCATTGTGACCATTCCATTCAAGGGGCATATGTGTGTATTTCATCCATATCAATATGAATTAAAAACATAAAAATATTAAGCCTATGGAACCAAAAAAATTATCTAAATATGAATAAACAACTAATTCAAATGGGCATGTCTATCAATTATAAGTTAAATTATACATAAATTAGTAATAGATAAGAGTATGGAATCAAGATAAACATTAAATTTAGATTGTAACTCAAAAACTAAAATAACCCATTGATTAAAAAAAGGAAAAATAAAAAGGAGAAAAGAGAGAAAAATGATTGGGAGGACACAACCAAATCCACATTTATCCAATGATTTGTAACCCACAAACCAATAATCAGATATAGTTTGTTTTAGGAGATAATCAAGAGTTAATGCACAATTTGAGCTGCAAAACTCCATACCCTTATGGACCATCTAGAGTATATGATTCTAGTTGCACTACTAGTGCAATGTTTATCATGCACACTAAGGACATCCCATCTCATAATAATGATCCATTATTTGAAGGATACAATATTATTGATGATGACTCTGAGGATGAGGAAACAACAGTTATGGAAGGCAATGTAGCGGTTGAAAATCAAATTGATGAGAAATTGTCTACACAAAATGAAGAATATGACATATTTTATGATCAACCAAAAGAAAAATTAGATGATTTAGAGCTATTGGATGATGAAGGTGCATCATTTGCATGTGAATTATTATTATCTTATGCTTCCACCTTTCCATGTGAAGATTTGATCCAAGATGGTCAACAACTAGGTGCTAGTAGTTTGTCTTCCCCTTCATCATTTAAAGAGGAGGGGATAAAATAAGAAAATAATGTTGAGTTAAGATGATAAAAACTACCTTTAATGTGATAGCTACTTTATGACAACAACCAACCACATTTATTAGTACCTAGCAACTGGTAATGCAGTCACCCAATGGTTATAATGCAAATTAGGCTCTTCCACTATCGCACTTTTAATACTTACCACATTTGTTATGTAATCACCTGATGACTAAAATGTGGTCATTTAATATCTCAAAAAAATTAATTCGATGATATTATGGACATTCAATGGCATAGCCAATGATTATTGACAATGTTGATGACTAATGACACAAACATTGATAGATTGTAATGCCACTGACTATAGGCACAACCATCAACTGATGGTAATGTGGTTGGTAGATGGCAAAGCATTTAGTTGATGGAAATGTAGTCACCTGATGACAGAGTCATCAATCGATGACATGTATATCGATTGACAATAAAGTCGTTACATGATGGCATTTCCTTTGACTAATAAAATATCTAGAATATCCCCTAAGATGAGGTAGAGATCTGGGAGAGATGCAAGAGCTAGGATACAAAGTCCAAATTAGGAGGCCCTAACTCCATTTTTTTGCTAAATATAACATACAAAGTTAACTCATACAAATGTAGTCTTTCTAATAATGGTGATTTTGAGTCTCGATTTAACATGCAAATCAAGATAAACTAACAATGCAATTTTTAGTGTTGAGACCAACAAACCATGAGCGTATAAAGGAGAAGAGAAAAAGGTCAAAATAGGATCCCCATTTTTAGTTAGAAAATAGAGTGTGTTGTGTAAGCAATAATAAAGTCTTCAATATTATGGTCAAGGGGGTTATTTATATAATTCCTATACCTCCCCTACCTATAATTTGTTTCCTAATTTAATCAATTTATTTAAATTTTATTAGGTTCTAGAAGATCATTTAGATCATCACATGCACATCTCTTTTAGATATATCCTTGATCATTTGTGAGCCTCTTTATCTAATCACCTTCTAATTTTCATCTCTTATGTGGTTTTTATTATTCCTCTTTTATGCAGATGAGTATGAGTCTGAATCCTTGTATTAGTTATATACGGGGATCTCTTCACCTTTCTTCTGATTATACACCTGACTTGTGCAAATCCATACTTAATCATAAAACTAATCTCTTTTTTTGTATGTGCAAACTTGGAGCCAATATTCACTATTACTATCTTCCTTTTCATCCTTAGATAAGTTCATGATTTCACTAATGATTTCCTTTAAAGTGCAGATATATTTTCCTCTACTTTTTGTTACAACTCTTATTCAAACTAATCCCAACACTCATTTTTTTCACTTGCTTTCATGTCTTATTCCTTGAGGATCCATTATTAAATCTTCCACTAAATCCACCTATTATATATTATCCTCATACTTATTCATCATGGCTTTGAAATTATCCTTGCATTGCCAATATAATCCTCACACTCCTTATTTTTCCTCTATTAGTTTCCTTTAAAGTTTGTAAAATAACAACCCCATATCAGTGCACTTTTGTCTCAACCCAGTGTTTATTTTAGTGGGCCCTATAAAAAAATCTATGGAGGTCCTGAGGTGAATCAGATTCACAATGGTGGTGAATCAATTCAGAAGGTGTATAGATGTATAGGTGAATCATGTGATGCCACACAATGAATGATGTAGATGAACACTAGAATTATGTAGATGGATTCTTGTACAACACTGTCAAATGTTGACATGAAACATGGTGTGGGATAATGTTGATATCATTCAGGTGAATGCTGGATGGCACTGGCAGATGTTGGCAACATATAAATGAGCATCTATGCAATGCAAATGGATACTAGCTACATGTTGATGGACACCAAAAGTGAAAGGAGTGGTTATACATGTTATATTGGTTACTCTAATTTTTAAATTATGAGCCTTAATTTAATGGATAATATAATCAGAAATGATTTTTAAATAATTTTTTTAATTGATAGGTTTAAAAGAAGAATAATAATAAATTTATAAAATTATAATTATAGTTTAATTATATTTTTTACCACACACACCATACATTGGTGTTTTTGAAAAATCTAATATAAAAATCCACATCATGCCAATGAACATCGTCGTAATATGGGTGAATGTATGGGATGTGCAAAATAATGCCAATGTTATGTGCTACTACTCACCACATGCCCATGTGAATATTACATGTTAAGGGGAGTGTTTATAGTGCTTTTCTCTTGAGAGAGGTTACGTGGCCATGCATTTGGGATAATTATCCCCCATGCATGGACATCACTAATCTACTACATGTAGGTATGCCTAGATGCCACTATCCGATGATGAACATTAGAAGGCCATAGGTACCCATTGGTATATTATAGACATCCTTCACTATAAATGTCCACTGACAACCCATGGGTGACCACTAGATAATCATGGACATCTACAGATAGAATGTGAGCATCCACCAATATATCATGGGCATTTTTAATTGTAGGTAGTGGGTGTCTGCCAATAGCTTATAGGTGTCTGCCTATAACATGGGCCCTGAGGTCATATGTGGGATAACTATCGGTGGACACCCTTAATATGTTGGTAGATGCTGATAAGCTACAGGTGTCTACCTATATCTTGCATGCCCATGGGTATCCATCATCAACACGTAGGCATTCTTCATTGGACATCTTGTGGGTGACCACCTAGAGTCTTTTAGCATATGCCCACAACCTACTAGTGTCTACTCATAGGCTATCGGTGCCAACTAAGAAAGTTAAGTGTTTTTATATTTTATTGACATAATTTACATAGTGCACAGAATAGGTTTACTGTGTAGATTGTTGATGCTCACCTAATTGTATATGGTGAATTTATCAAGATTAGCTTTTGAGTTACTAGTGAACTAAATTTATATGAGGAAATTTATATTCAAATATAGGCGAACCTGTCCTTGAAATTTACTTTGACCTCAAAAATTTAGGTGATCCTATCCTGTCGACCTCTCCACAAAAATTGCCAAATGTTGACTTCAAAAATGAAATATTCATAGATTAACAAAGATTCACCACTAAAAAACCCTATCAATCAACCCTACTTTGAAAGCAAAAACTTCATCAAACCACTTTTATTTCTCTATCTTTTCCTTCCTCACATTGATGTGCATTAGCAATTGCTTATGAATAGAATCATCACTCTTTATTCTAGTGTCCATGAATTATCATGTATACTAAAATATTTCAAATATATGGTTGGTTCTCTTCACCTTTTATTTAAGAGAGTTAATCTCCTTGGTCAATTTTGTGGTGTGATCCTCAAATATTCCTTAGTATAAACCATTTTTTTAGTAGAGCTCTTATTATATTTATTTATTTTATTCCAAAGGCTTGCATAGTAGTTTTTCTATGATTAAATAGATTTTTCCATTAATGCCATCCCTTAAATATTGTTTAAACCTAAGAATCAAGATTAGGATTATCTAGGGTTAAAGGGGATATATACAGCCTAAGGTAAAAGGGTGATAAAATATCTCTATACCAGGCCAATTAGATGCTAAACTCAGATATAACATATACTAAATTCATTAAACTGAGATAGGATAAAAATAGTAAGCATAACTATGCTAGATATGGAAATGACAAAGAAACAATGTACTTAATTGGTTCTTATGCTAACATAGTTTTGAATCTGGAACAAATAGAAAGATGATTAGAAAAGGGTAATGTAACAATCATCAAATTCTAGATTAAGTACTTTTGGAGTTGTGGACACTAGTGTCAGCTGTGGATGGCTGCATCAACACTATTGACTAAAGGTATAACCATTGACTAATGGTAATGTGGTTGGTGTATGGTAATGTTTTTAGGTGATGGCAATGTGATAAACCGATGACATAGTCAAAAACTGATAACATGGTTGTCAATTGACAGTAAAGTCATTGCATGAAGACATTACCTTCAACCAACAAAATATATAAAATATCTCATGGGATGAAGTTGATATCTGGGAGAGATGTAAGAAATAGGATACAAAGGCCAAATTAGGAAGCCCTAACTCCATTTTCATGCTAAGTGTGAAATACAAAGATGACTTTCACAGATGTGGTCTTTTCAACAATGGTAATTTTGAGTTCCAATTTGGCATACAAATCAAGACAAACTACCAATGCAAGTTGTAGTGCTAAGACCAACAAACCATGAGTGTATATAGGAGTAGAGAAAAAGGTTAAAATAGGATCCCCATTTTCATTCATAAAATATGCCGTGTTGTGTAAGCAACAACAAAGTCTTCAATCTTATAGACAAAGGGGTTATTTATATAATTCCTAAACCTACCCTACCTATAATTTGTTTCCAAATTTAATCAATTTATCCCTCTTCTAGAAGGTTCTAAACGTTCATTTGAATCATCCCATGCACATCTCTTTTAGATATATCCTTGATGATCTGTGAGCCTCCATATATAATCACCTTCTAGTTTTCATATCTTGTGTGGTTTTTATTATTCCTCTTTTATGAAAATGAGTGTGTTTGAAGCCTTATCTTAATTTTATATGGGGATCCTCTTCACCTTCCTTCTGAATATACACCTGACTTGTGTAGCTCCATAATCATAAAACCAATCTCCTTCTTTGTATGTGCAAACTTGGAGCCAATATTCACTATTGATATCTTCCTTTCAATCCTTAGACAAGTTTGTGATTTGACTAATGATTTAATTTAAAGTGAAAAAACAATTTCCTATATTTTTTTTATAAATCTTATTCAAAATAATCCCAACACTCATTTTTTCACTTGTTTTCATGTCTTATTACTTGAGTATCCATTATTAAATCTTTCACTAAATCAAACTCCTATATATTATCCTCATACTTATTAATAATGGATTTAAAATTATCCTTGTGTTACCAATATAATCCTCAAACTCCCTCTTTGTCCTCCATTAGTTTCCTTTAATTTTTCTCAAATAACAACCCCATATTAGTGAAATTTTGTGTCAACCCTACCTTGAAATCAGAAACTTCATCAAACCACTTTTATTTATCTATCTTTTCCTTCCTCACATAGATGTGTATTAATAATTAGTTATGAATAGAATCATCACTATTCATTCTAGTGTCCATGAATTATTACGTATATTGAAATAATTCAAATATATGGCTAGTTCTCTTCACCTTTTATTTAAAAGAGTTAATCTCCTTGGTCAATTTTATGGTGTGATCCTCAAATATTCCTTAGTATAAACTAATTTTCTTGAGTAGACCTCTTATTCTATTTATTTATTTTATTTTAGAGGCTTACATAGTATGTTTTCTATGGTTAAATCATTTTTTTCCATTAACACCATCCCTTAAATATTTATTAACCTTAAAAATCAAGATTGGGGTTATCTAGGGTTAAAGAGGATAGATATAGCCTATGGTAAAAGGGTGATAAACTATCTCTATAGCAGGTCAATTAGATGTTAAACTCAAATATTACGTATGTTAAATTCATTAAACTGGGATATGCTAAAATTAGTAAGTACAACTATGCTAGATTTAGAAATGGAAAAGAAATAATTTACTTAATTGGTTCTTATGATAACATAGTTATGGATCTAGAATAAATAGAAAGAAGATTATAAATGGGTTATGTAACAATCATCAAATTCTACATGAAGTACTTTTGGAGCTGTGGATACTAGTGTCAGCCTTAAATTATTACATCAACACTCCTGACTAAAGGCATAACCATCGATTGATAGTAATGTGGTTTGTGGATGGAAATGTGTTTGGGTGATGGTAATGCAATCAATTGATGACATGGCTATCAACTGACAACATGGTTATTGACTGATAGTAAAGTCATTACATGACATCATTACCTTCAATTGACATAATATCTAGAATAGCCTCTGGGATGAGGTTGAGATTGGGAGAGATGCGAGAGCTAGGATACAAGGCCAAATTAGGAATCCCTAACTCCATTTTTATGCAAAGTGTAAAATACAAAGATGACTTGCATAGATGTGGTCTTTCCAACAATGGTGATTTTGAGTCCTAATTTGGCATACAAATCAAGACAAACTACCAATGCAAGTTGTAGTGCTGAGACTAAACCATGAGCGTATACAGCAGTAGAGAAAAAGGTCAAAATAGGGTCCCCATTTTAAATCAAAAAATATGGTGTGTTGTGTAAGCAATAATAAAGTCTTTAATTTTATGGTCAAGGGGGTTATTTATATAATTACTAAACCTCCCCTACCTATAATTTTTTCCCAATTTAATCAATTTATCAATCTTCTAGAAGGTTGTAAAATGTCATTTTAATATCCCATACACATCTCTTTTAGATAGATCCTTGATCATCCATGAGCCTCCTTATCTAATCACCTTCTAGTTTTCATATCTTATGTGTTTTTATTATTCCTCTTTTATGTCTATGAGTATGTTTTTGAAGCCTTGTTTTAGTTATATATGGGGAGCCTCTTCACCTTCTTTATGACTACACATCTGACTTGTGCATCTCCATACTTAATCATAAAACCAATCTCCTTTTTTGTATGTGTAAATTTGGAGCCAATATTCACTATTTCTATCTTCCTTTTTATCATTAGACAAGTTTGTGATTTCACTAATGATTTCCTTTAATGTGTGAATAATTTTTCCTCTACTATTTTTTATAACTCTTATCAAACTAATCCCAACACTCATTATTTCACTTGCTTTCGTGTCTTATTCCTTGAGTATCCATTATTAAATATTTTACTAAATCCACCTCCTATATATTATCATCATACTTATTCATCATGGATTTGAAATTATCCTTGTGTTTCCAATATAATCGTCATACTCCTTTTTTGTCCTCCATTCATTTCCTTTAAAATTTCTCAAATAACAACCCCATATCAGTGCACTTTTTTGTCAACCCTAATTTGAAAGTAGAAACTTCATCAAACCACTTTTATTTCTCTATCTTTTCCTTCCTCACATAGATGTGCATTAACAATTGCTTATGAATAGAATCATCACTCTTCATTCTAGTGTCCATGAATTATTGCATATACTAAAAAATTTCAAATATATGGTTGGTTATCTTCACATTTTAATTAAGAGAATTAATCTCCTTGGTCAATTTTGTGGTGTGATTATCACATATTCTTTAGAATAAACCAATTTTCTCTAGTAGAGCTCTTATTTTATTTATTTATTTTATTATAGAGGCTCGCATAGTAGGTTTTCTTGGGTTAAATCAATTTTTTCCATTAACGCCATCCCTTAAATATTCTTTAACCCTAAAAATAGAGATTGGGGTTATCTAGGGTTAAAGGGGATAGATTTAGCCTAAGGTAAAAGGGTGATAAACTATCTCTAGAGTAGGAAAATTAGATGCTACAGTCATATATAACATATGTTAAATTCATGAAACTAAGATAGGCTTAAAATAATAAGTACAACTATGATAGCTATGAAAATGACAAAGAAATAATATACTTAATTGGTTCCTATGTTAAAATAGCTCTAGATCTGGAGCAAATATAAATAATATTAGAAAAGTTTTATGTAATAGTCACCAAATTCTAGATTAAGTACTTTTGGAGCTATGGACACTAGTGTTAGCCTTAGATGGTTGCATCGATACTATTATTTAAACCTGATGTAGCTATCTTGTATAGAATACCTGATGGAAAAGGATACAACTACCTAGATGATTTTAGGTTATGTCTTTGCCTTTGATCTAGTGCATTCAGATCTAGGTCATAAATTGTCAGTCCTTATGAAATTTTAAAACCTTAGTTTTTCATCTTCATAGTGACCTTGGGGAGAAATGGGTTAGTGGGAACATAGTGTTTAGATGAACCTAAAAATCCCTCCAGAGATAATTTTAAGAATGGACACCTAAAAATTACTATAAAATCTTGATGAATCCTAGAATTCAATTATAATTCCACTAACAAATCTTTTAAACAATTTCTATGTAGGTATAACTTGACTAGTAATTTCTATTAAATCTTTAAAAAAACTTATAAATATCTAATGAATTAAACATCATATTCAAATTAAAAATAAATACAAGTTAAACCCCTTTCCCTAAACACATCCACGAGGCAATTATGCTTGAGGTGGAATAATGATTATGATCAATGGATGTCCTAAGTTTTTTAGAATGACTATTTTGCTTTGCCCAGTGAAATTAGGGGAAGTCCAGCCATTTCAAACACTCTCTATAATGAATAAATCTAAGCAAGGAAAACATGAATAAGAATTTATATAGGCCCATCCCAAACCTAAACCCTAAGCACGTATGTGTGACTCTAGAAAAAATTCATCATGATATTATGCCTAAACACACATTTACAATATTTTTGAGGTGTTACTGATCTTTTTACTAAGCAAACAATCCCAAACAAATGCAAATATCTTACTAATATCATTACTAAACAAACAAAACCATGTGATAATCAAATTATGTTTAATATTAAGGGTTTTGATATAACATAAAAAGGGTTTTCACGAGCAAAGATTTGATTAAAAAAATAACATGGGAACATTTTGAACCCCTTAAAATATAGGCATAATTCATTCAAAGTGTGAAAACATTTAAAGATATGTTTGACTTATATTTCTTACTTGGATTGTACTTCATTGTTGGCTACTTAGACTCCTCATTGTCATCCTCTTGTAATTTTCACCTACTTCATGATTCTCACAACATATGGGGACTGTATTTATTACTTAGATTTTACTTCATTATTGGTTACTTAGATTCATCCTTGGCCTCCTGTTTCAACTATCGCTCACTATATGATTCCCATAACCACAAAAGAATAAAACTTTTATAGAAATGAAGCTATATGAATTTAGGTTTTAGGGTTTTGTGGTTCTATGGTTTTAAGCAATTTGAAGTGATTATGTAGATTTATTTAAAAATCGGTAATTTTTGTTAGTTAAAAAACCAATGGAGAAAGAGGTTATAGGGTGAGAAGTCTAAATTCAAGATCTTGTTTATGGTTCCTTCTTTTTAGTGATTAAATTTGTCCCTCTTTTTAAAGATTAATTTTATCCCTTGTAAGAGCTAAATTTAATGGCCATATGACTATGTATGAATTGATTACAGACCTTTGTAAGTCTCTCAAAATACCAACCATATAATATAATAAATTGAGTATAGAAAACAATGTGATAAAAAATCAAAGTATAGACTATAAATCAACTATGGAGCCATAGGTCAAGACAACTATGAAATGCGAGGATGACATAACTTTAAAAAAAATTCAAAACATTTTCATAGTTTTAAAATAATAAACTATATAATAAGGTTTGCCAAAATGTCTTAACCACATCCATATTGACCTTTCAAATGTTTTTTTAATTCAATTAACAAATCATGTCAACTAGAATATAATTATTACCTTAAATATTTAAAAATAAAATATAATATGATCATGAGGCTCTGTTGCATTTATTCAATTTATTTTTTGTGCATTGTTTAAAACAAGTATATTGCATGTCATTATGTCTCAGAGGAAATCAATTTATTATTTATTTATAATAAGTATGTGGTGAATACTAATTAGATAATATAATAAACTAAGAATAATAAAAATAGTGACAAAAACTAGAGTATAGAGTATAAACCAACTATGGGGCCATAGGGAAAGACAAATATGAAAAATGAGGATGACATAACTGAAAAAAATATTCAAAATATTTTCACTGATTTAAAAATATAAACTATATAATAAAGTCTGCCAAAATGACTTAATCATATCCATATTAGACTTTTAAATATATTTTAATTTCAATTACAAACTATGCCAACTAGAATATAATTGTTACCTTAAACATTTAAAAATAAAATACAATATGATCATGAGGATATGTTGCGTTGATTCAATTTGTTCTTTATGCATTATTTAAAATAAGTATATTTCACGTCATTATTTATTAAAAAAAAATCAATTTCTTGTTTTTTTAAAAAAAATAAGTATGAGGTAAAGACAAACTAGATAATATAATAACCTGAGTATAGTAAAAATTGTGACAAAAAATACAAGTATAGAGTATAAACTAGCCATGGGGTCATAAGGGAAGACAAATAGTTAAAGTGAGGATGACAAACAAATATATTTAAAGAAATGCTTTGCAGGGAACTTATCACTATATTTATTCATTGCACTAATTTTTACTTGCATGTTGATATGTTCTCAAAATTTGTGAAATGTGTATTTTTGGGTTATTCAGAAATATGGTTGAAATGATCATGACGCTCTGTTGCATTTATTCATTTTATTCTTTGTTAATTGTTTAAAAGAAGTATCTTGCATGTCATTATTTATCAAAGAAAATCAGTGGTAAAGACCAACTAAATAATATAATATAAAGAGTATAACAAAAAATTATGACAAAAAATTAGAGTCAAGAGTATAAATAATTAATATACTATGGGGGCATAAGGAAATTTTAACTATGAAAAGCAAGGATGGCAAACAAATATATTTAAATAAATACTTTTCAAGGAAATTATCATTATATTTATTCATTTTGAGATAGATGATTATGCATGCAAACAACTGATCTTAGTATTTTATTTGATTAAGAGAACATGTCTATAACAATTATAAATTCTATTATAGAGATGCATATGTATTCGAGCATAAGTAAGTTGATCGAATACATATGTGATGGTTTCTCAATTTTTCTATTCATTGATGTAAGCTATTAGTAGAAGTGAAGCTCTAGTAGGCAAAAGATTGAGACTAGAGTTGGAAACGAAGGTGTAGATTATTTTAAGTTAGTTTCTTTGTGATTGCAAGGTATGGATTTATGTTTCTTTTTTTTCGAAGGCTGATAGCAGTTGTTTGCATACAAAATCATCTATCTTGAAGTGAATAAATATAATGATAAGTTCCCTAAAAGGTTTTTATTTAAAGATATTTTATCAAAACATTATCTTTCAAATGTGTTAACCATATCCATAATCAATATTGATAAGGTCTGCCAAAATGTTTTAACCATATCCATAATCAATAATGGTCTTTCAAATATTTTTTATTTCAATTAAAAAACTATGCCAACTAAAATATAATTATTAACTTAAGCGTATTATGTCCTAAGTCACAAGTGGTCCTTAACACATTTATAAAACCAAATAAAACAAACATGCTCTTCCTTCTATATGATTTTAATGACTAAAAAACTTAATAATAAATAACTAAAACTATAATTATAAACTTCTAAGTTGAAATTGATGCGTCTTCAAGACTTCAAAGCTTAAAAAAATAAAAAGTTTTAAAAGAGTTTAATGACATAAATGATTCACATCCCAAATTATCACACCTAATGTATATTTTATTTTTAGAATTGAATGTGGTGCAGGTGGAATTAAAGCTACAAGAATCAAGGTTGAAATCTTGCCCCATTTTTTAGTGAATTGGTGCCACCATATTAAAGGGCCAAGGGAAAGTTTAATATGTGTCCAACACATCACTCATGGTATTAATAGAAGTTTTTTGAATACATATGTGATGGTTTTATTGATTTTTATAGTCATTTATGCAAGCTATTGGCAAAAATGAAGCTGTTGGTCCAATATAGATACTTACAGTTCATTACACTATAAATACCTCAAATAAGTTTGGTATAAAATAACAAGGGAACATCATAATATAATAATTCATATCTATAATAGAGTTTTAAAATGTTATAAACATGTTCTCTTAATCAAACATAACACAAAAATACACATACTTAGTATAAAATAACAAGGAAATATATACAATTAGAAATGCATCATGTCTATAAATCAATCCTGGCTCAAAGAATATAGAGCTTACCTACAAGTCCAATTAGAAATATATTTGTTAAGTAGGAAAATGACCAAGATGGGGATCTACTAGACCTGATTAAGGGATCAATTCTCACAATATACTATGCTAAAGAGGTTTCCAAAGCCTCTAGACTAACACAATCATGCAATAACCCTAAGGGGTCCTTATGTTTTGATATTTCACTTATTCTAATAACAAGAAAGTAAATCTAATCTAGTGCTCACCAAATCTTGTGACATAAAGTGGGGGTTAGAAATAAAATAAACTAAACTAAACATTCATAGAAGACATATACTCACATCAATGTATACAAAATCCTAATGCATGGAAGAGAAATAGAACTACATTATCTATCTACTCTTACAAAGGAGAAACAAAGTTAGGTATACTTACCTTTGAATACAAACCTATCGATCCTAATCTCTCCCTTGACCAAGGTGCTTTAAAATAGATTGTTATGGTATGTAAGGATAACAAAGTCAAATCAACTCTAAGCTACATAACCTATCTATGAATCCAAAAAACTTCTCCACAAGACAAGATCCATATCTCCAAAGAAATTATGGAAACCTAAGTTTTATTCCTCAATTAGAATGGTAAATAAGTATATGTTTGTTTGCACTTATTCTTCTTCACTTCTCTATTATCAAATGGTTGGAAATGAACTTGTATATATAGGTGGATCTTACCCTAAATCCTTCCAAATATGTTGGTTATATAAAGTCGACCTCGTTGACCTTGTATGTTAATAAGAGATAATTTACTAGGTCTTGAGCTATGTTGGCCAAAGGGATAACAAGATTCAAAGGGAAAAATACCCCAAAATAGTATAAGGTCAACCTAGTCAATCTTATACAGTAATCAAAGGCTAAAAACTATATAGGGTCGACCCAATTGACCTAGTACAACCAACTATCAAAAAGAGGATAAGGAAATAAGTAGGAGGATAAAGATGTGATAAATGTTTGGAATGGGTGAAACTGAGAAGAATAAGATTAGGGTAAATGGTTTTAGGAGACAAGTGTATAGATGGAAAATGGTAAAAGGGACAACAATATTATGAAGCACTAATGGTCTGCCCACCCCTTTCCTAGTGCATCCCTTAAGGCATGCACTTAGAGAGATTGAGACTTGATGGGTTCTTGTAAGATACAAAGTGTCAATAAGTGATAAAATTTTGAAAATATTATGTGTATACATATGCCTGACTCTAAGCTCATCACGTGTTACATGAGTGTAACATGAGATGGTGCTTTGGAAATAAAACATGATAAAATACAATGATAATGCTAAGTAAAGTGTAGTAAGAAACAAATAAGATAAAAGAAAGGATATAATTGAAAAACATATACCTTTACTTACCTTAGTGTCATAGATAAATAAGTAAACTACAAGAAAAGTGAAGGTGTCCAACATGAAGAACATTAAGTGAACTTGTAGAAGTTAGTGTAAAAAATAGCCAAAAATCAAAAAAATTAGAAGATAGGCATATAGTAGTGGAAAAGAATGAGTTAGTAGAGACATGAGGCTATTAGAAAAAAATTGGTAAATTAGAATTTTTAAGACAAGGTTTATAATATTGAAAGCAAATGAATGACAAAATCATGGCAAAAGAATGACAAACGATTGCAAATAAATGACAAGTGATTGCAAATCATGTAAAACATAAATGGAAAAAAGGAATGTAGAACATACTAAATCACATTGGAAAGCAGGTGAAACATAAATGGAAAATGAAGGAATGCTAATGTGAAATAAAAATTTAACAAAGATATGTAAGAATGGGAAAAGTAAGCTCATGTAATATAGGCAAAAATAAAAACATGAAAGACAGAAAATGAAATGTAACTAAAGATGTGAGACAAATAGGAAGAAAGCATACATAAAGAGAAAAATGTAATAATGGAAAATGTCATATGTAAGATAAGTCCACAAAAATCAAATAAGAACATGATGGAGAAATTAAAATCAAAATCTCTAAAGGATGAAAACTCAAACTTAGTGCTTGTTCTAAGAGACAATGTAAGAAAACACAACCACCTAATGACATGACTAGTATAACAATGAGATGGTGTGGTAAATGAATGGTGTAAGGGTGTAATCCATAGTTTCTCAATCATGTTAGTTTGATCTAAGGATAGATAAAACTAAAATAAAGTAATGCTAGCATGTTTTTAAGAGGTGAAGAAGAAGGAATTTAAAGAAGAGGGAAAATAGATTTAGAATCACAATTTGTCTGTGAAGGGGGGAAAATGAAATGGGTGGAGGGGATAATGAAGGAAACACCAAGGTAGAGGAACTCTTTATCAAATTCAAGACACTCAAATTAATTTTTTCAAAACAAGATGATTTTCGACCTTAAGGAATCTAAAGAACTTCTCTTAGCCACACAAGTCTTAGGTCAACAAATGTAGTATATAGATAATCCCATGAAGGCTATATGCATGAAAAGTAAAATGGACCTACCTTCCCACAACATGTTCCCCATTCCTTAGGACCCCTTTTAGATCCATAAATCTACTATGAAGATTACATGCTTACATGAGAAAGTAGGTAGCACCATAGATTTTTTTTGAATTTCCCTATTCTAATATACTAACCTACTGCACTCTAATGGACCTCAGCTCTATGTGAGGCCAACTGTGGAGTTTGAATTTTAATTAGAGATAGGATATGTACTTTTAATTACATATATTAGTGTGATTTGAATTTTGATACTTCTATGTTGGATTTTGTATATCATTGCCTTTTATTTCAAATAATTTGGATTTTAACTTTTTTATGGTTTTTTCTTGTTCCTCCTCCTTATAGATTTGGAAAACCAAACATAGGTGATAAATATTAATTTCATTTGAATACTTGTTCAAAGAGTATGGGGTATAGGATTCTTATAAATCTAGTTAAAATAAAAGTGCTATCTTGACTTCGATCTTATTTTATCCAATGTGGAATGAAAGAAAGGGGAAATCGAGAGGAGTGACACATGGAACAATTTGAATTACTTCAACTCATAAAAATGTGTAAAAGGGTAAAAAAAAGTTATAATGACAAAAAAGTGTGATTTCTTATCATAATAATGAGGGAAATGGAAGAAAACATAATAACATAGATTTTTATGCAAATTTCATTTATAAAAAGAATAAAAAACTAAATTTGAGAACAAAGATCAAAAGCATTTTATAGAAAAGGAATGACAAGATGGTAATTTTATAAGGAGGTCTAGGTCCTATCCACAGTCTTACACCACAACTTCATAAAAGAGAAACCCATGAGGGTTCCAAAAAGCATGAAAAAAATAAAGGATGAAAAGCAAAAGGTGATATTTTGTGAGGAGGGTCAGGTCCTATCTATGGCCTTACACTACAAACTCACAAAAGAGAAACCCATGAGGGTGAAATATAATTAAAGGAAAAAATAATCATAAATCTACTAAGACAAAGAATAACATAAAAAAGACAAAAATAAAAGATATATATAAGGACCAAAATGAAAGAAAATGCCAAATGTAATGTGTAATAAAACCAAAGAATGTAAAGGAAAATATTGATGCTAGTAAAAGAAATAAAGTGCACAAAAACAAAGAAACATGAGATAAAAAGCATAAGTAAGATCTATGATAATGTCTATATCAAATATGAGCATGTGAAATATAAGTCTGTAAGACTTGGAAGGTTTTTTGAAGATGGATTTGTTTGTTATTATGCATTGTATAATAAGAGTGTGCATCATAAGATGCCCCAATGGGTAATTGGATGTAGATATGGGCATTGAAAGATGCCCCAAATTTTTAAGGTACATGTGGATAGGCATCACAATATGCCCCAACATGTGAGTTCGAGTGACGTAACATTGAACCATGAGAATGATTTGCATTGGGCTGGTAGGTGCATTTGGAGATAGGTAAATGTGTTGGTTTGTTAGATTTTAAGGATGTTGAATGTGACATATGATGTGTAGGAGAGGTATGAATAGGTAAATGAGGTAAAGGAGGACAATGTATGATATGCTTTGGATTATAAATTTGAACTAAGTACGCCTTTGATTCATGTGGCCTAAGAGGTTGAGGTTCAATGGATGCCATAATATGTTTAAAGTTGTTCATGTTAGCTATCCTTTCATTATTGGTGTAGGAAGAAGGATCAACTATGGTTTGAAAAAAATTAGCAGATAAGGGGTGGGTATGGGACAATTGTTGTTGTTCATTAAGTAGTTGATGTGATTGTGGTTCTTGAGATTGAATTTGAGAAGCTTGAAGATTTTCTTGATAATTATGTGTTGTGAGAATATCAATATTAAAATGTGGACCAAACAAGGAAGAAAGAAGAAAATGGTGAATATCATGATAAGACTCATGAGAATAACCTGTAGTAACATGCCACCAACAAAATTTATCTAGATTATACCATTTTGTAGGAGGTTTGTAAGGATCAAAGCTCATGGGTTTAGAGGGTGGCAATTTTTTCTTTAGTTGTTCTAGACTCAAGGATGGGTGGGTTGGGTTAAAATTCATTGAATTAGATGCTCCATTTTGAGGTTGGGGAGGCTTAGATGAATCAATGTTATGAGAAAATGATTGGAAAGGTGATTTAGTAGTTGTTTGAGGTGTTTCAAATTGAGTCATATGAATTTTTTGCCTTTTTGCTTATTTCCCTTCTTTTCATGCTTTCTTTATATATCTATCTAACATCTTTTTTCAGGTTACTTTAGCACGGGCCTCTCCCTATGTAACAATTTCCTTTCTTTTCAAACCTTTAGTCCTCTCTTTCGATCTTTTGGTTTATTGATGTATCATAGTCTTCATTTCCTTTTTTTCAAACCTTTAGTCCTCCCTTTTGGTCTTTTGGTTTCTAGATGTACCATAGTCTTCATCACTTATCTTTTCATTCTCCTTTTGCTTGCCAATGATATTTTGACATCCTCTTGGGAATTTACTTTATGAGTTATTTGGTAAGACAGTGGATAAAACCTAACTCTCCTCATAAAATGACCATTCTTTTTATTTCTCATTTCTTCTTTTTCATTCTTTTGTTGCTTTCCAATGTTGTTTTGGCATCCTTTAGGTCTTTTTTTGTGAGATTATTTATACAAAGGCTCCCTCACTTTTTTCTTTTTGGCATCCTTTGGGTCTTTATTTATGAGGTGATTTATACAAAGGCCCCCTCACTTTTTGATTATTGGCACTCCTTGGGTTTTACTTTTGTAAGTTCCCTAGTAAGACCTAACCCTCCTCATAAAATTACCTTTCTTTTCATGTTCATTGTGATCCTTGTTATTTAAACATTAGCTTTTGCTTATTTTGTTAGATGGAATATATAAACAATCTATGTTAGCATGTTTTCCCTCACTTCTCGTAGTATTATGATAAGGTATCACACCTTTGTTATCATTGTATTCATTTTTTCCACTTGTCACATTTTTTATGAAGAAATTTAAATTTGTTACATGTGTCATTTTCCTCTTGATTTCCCCCTTTATTTCACCTCCACATTTGGATAAAACAAGATTGAAGTCAAGATAGCACTTTTATTTCACCTAGATTTATGAGACTCTTAGACCCCATGATCTTTGATTTTCTCTCTCTTAGTACCCTTATCCTAAAGTTTTCCAATGAAAGTCATCTTTAACACCCATGTTTGGTCTTCCAAAATCGTATGGAGGAGGAATTCTAAAAAAAGTTAAAATCCAATCATTTTAAAATAAAAAGCAATGAAATCTAAAAGGCAACATACAAATCTTAAAAGTCTAATCACACCAAAAGACATGATTAAAATCACATCTCCTATTTCTAATCGAAGCTCAAACTCCATAGTCAGCTTCACATAGAGCTGAAGTACTTTGGGGTGTGGTAGGCTAGTAGATTGGAATAGGGGATTTCAAAAAAAATCTATAGTGCTACCTACTTTCTCACGCAAGTACCCAATATTCATAGTAGACCAATGACTCTGTTAGCAGTCCTAAAGAGTGGGGAACACATCGTGGAAAGGTAGGTCCATTTTAATTTTCATATATATAGCCTTCATGGGATGATCTATATATTACATTTTTTGACATAAGACTTGTGTAGCTAAGAGAAATTCTTCATAGTCCTTAAGGTCGATAGTCCTCTTGCTTTGACAAACCAAATTTAAGTGTCTTGAATTTGATAAAGAGTTCCTTTACCTTGGTTTTTCCTTCATTCTCCCCTCCACCCCATTTTATTTCCCCCCTTGATAGACAAATTGTGTTTCCAAATATGTTTTCCCTCTTCTTTAAATTCTTTTTTCTTCATTTCTTAAAAACATGCTAACACTACCTTGTTTCATTTTTATCTATCTTTAGATGCAAAACAACATGTTTGAGAAACTATGGATCATGTTCATCATGTTTTATATATTTACTAAAACTACTTTTCTTTCCTTTTCCCATTTACCTTGATTTTATTGTTTTACTTGTTGGGTGAATATTTTGTCACCAACTAACTAATGGGAAAAATAGGTGTTTCCACCATAGCATAGGAAGATTTATCAGCCAAATGTGCATGTCAACCATATCAAAAGGGGATAAATCTCTCCTCTCATCAAGGGGAGGTTCCCTATAAATATGAGGTCCTATATACTATATATATAAGCAGAAAATAACACTCAGGGTAGGATAACACCATCCATCTCTCTTTTTTTAGATATGATGTTCATAGACATAGGAGAATTCTAGTGAAAACACTGAAGGCACTTCTCTTCTTTTAGAAGTGGTCTACAGTAAACAACAAGAATTATTTATGGAAAGTAACTGATAAGTAAATGTAACAGGGTGCAATAACCAGTAGAATGAGGTGTAGCACAAAGTCTCCACCTCAACAACCAAAGAGTGAAATACGAAGGACAATGAGGGCACAAAGACATCCCAAGATCCTTTAAATAAAAATAAAAAATAAACATACGAAAGACAATTATGACAGCACAAAGTCTCTCCACAATCAGCTTTAGGACACCTTCCTGGTTACTTCCACTAGTTCTACTTATTTAATTAAATGGACAAGAATGCATTTAGGAAATAGACATAAGAACAATTTCCTCAACAACACAACCTATTCTAGCACAAAGTCTGAAAGGTCACTTGATTTCTCATTCAAATAATGAAATATGATTAACAATCTGAGCTCAAAGTCTCAGTAATGCCTTTCAATTTGGGCAAAGTTTTGCTTCTAATAACAAAAAGATCTCCTTTGCATAAAATAAGAGATTAAAATATATAGCAGCCAAGAAAGACTTGGTGTTTTGTTTCACAAAATGGGCCATGCTGCATTCAATTCCTTGAATGCATTTTTAGTTCTGTCAAGGGGCCATGCTAGAATATGGCATCGACCTTAACTATGGCATGCCAATTCATCTCAAATGTCTCCTCCAAAGTATAGGCTACCTGGTCCTCTTCTTGATATTTGTGCAGCTGTCTACTTCACCTTTACTTGATGGAGAAAAATAGGTCGCATCCTTGAGTGCTCTCACTCTCTGGTGTCCACCTGGTGGACTGTTTCACCTACTAGAATAACTATTGCATAGATATTTCTAGTCTTTCCCTCTTGTTCCCTCTTCTCTTAATGCATTTTATCCTTTTCTCATGATCTGAGCTCTCAGGCTATCTCTTCCTTTTCTGTTAGCTGTTTAAACTTTTTCTTCAGTTGGTCGTTAAGTTTTTTTTTAAGTTTCATACCACATTTGAAAATAAATAGGCATTTTGTTACCTTGAATTTGATGTCCATGGGGACATCATTGGTCACTTTGTCACTTGAACCACATTGAACCTTGAACCTTTGAACCTTTGAGAGTTCATTGGTTCAATAGTTCAATGGTTCAGGCGGTCCTATCGGCTCCTTAGTTCAATCACTTCTTTGGTTCAATCGCTTCCTTTCCTCTTTGATTGAACCATCTCTTCAAACTTGTATCTATAATATTCTGCTTCCTTCCTTCCCTTGGAGCTTCCTTTTGAACTTTGACCTTCTTAAACTGGCTAAACTCTTTGAACCATATGAACCTATGAACCATTTCGATTCAAAGTTCAACGGTTCAATAGTTCATTCTCTTTCTTTGAATCCTTTTATTCTCTAAGTATTTTGAACTTTATTGAACCTTTGAACCTTGAACCATTTCGGTTCAAAGTTCAATGGTTCATTCTCTTTTTGTGAATCCTTTGAAGTTTCAAACTCTCTGGATTCTTTTCTTTTCTGTTGAACTCGTTGAACCTTTGAACTTTGAACTCTTTTGGTTCAAGGTTCAATGATTCAATGGTTCATTCTTTTCTCTTTGAATCCTTTGTTCTTCTAAGTCTTTCAAACTTTATTAAACTCGTTGAGCGATTAACTCTTTTTGAACATTTGAACCTTGAACCTTTGAACCTTTGATGAAGCACAGTTCAATGGTTTAATGGTTCATTCCATTTATTTAAAGCCTATCGATGGACCTTTTGGTTGAACCTTGACTTTAAACCAACCTTGAAAATGCCTAAGTGTTGGAACTTCTTTCTAAGAAAGCCTGCCTATTGAGCCTACAAGTTCTTTAGCTGAGAATTCTTGAATAATTGAAGAACTTGAATACTCAGGACATTTTTTGAGAAGGGAAGAGAGAATTTTGGTCTATAGGACCAAAATAGTTGATATGTTGTCCCCAAAAATAAGTGACAAATTTTAGGAACAATAGCTGGCTCTAATTGAGGAGCTTCCATCGATTGTAAAAATAATCAAAGGGAGTAGAATCCAAAATCTCCAGTGCCTTTAAGTATGCCATTGGGATATGGAGTCATGCTACCCAAAAAAGAAAGACATCAAAAAGAAATGAAAATGAAAAGCACTAAACAGAACTAAAGACTATACAAATATACATATGTACAACTAATGTCACCTGATACTTCAAGGATTGAGGTGCTTCAAATGTTGCCCACTGTGAGGCAGTGAAAAGGGCGTGCCATCTTGATACTTCAATAGAAAACTATTTTCACCATTGAGCTAATGAATAGTAAATGGACCTCTCCATAGGGAATCAAATTTCCCATGCATTCCCTTTGGTTTTTTTTTCTTGTCCCATAACAGAACTTGATCACTGATCTAAAAATTATGGGCTTTTGCTTTTTATTCAAAGAGCTTCTTCACCAAAATTTGATGCATAGCAATTCGGTCCACCACCATGGTTTGTTGCTCATTAAGTTCAGTCAAGCACATGATCCTCTTGTCAATAGAGCTTTCATATGTCTGATCTTTGACCGCCTTTGCCAATTTCAATGTTGGTAATTCTAGGGTGATTGGTATCTCTACATTAAGACCATACAAAAGTTAGAAAGGTAACATACCTATTTCCCTCTTGGGCATAATTCTGTTAGCCCATTAAGCATCAAATAGTGCTTTATGCTAGGTTCGTTAGTTGTCATCTACCAGCTTCCTGATGATGGTCACCAGGTTCTTGTTGCTCGATTCTGCTTGACCATTTCTTTATGGAAAATAGTTAGAAGAGTGGGAGAGGGTGATCCCATAATGAAAATAGAACTAAGTAATCTCATGGGAAGAGAAATAGGCTGCATTATCTATCACAATCTTGGTTGAGACTCCAAACCTGGAAATGATGTTTTCTTTGAGGAAATTGCATACTACTTCTGAAGTAGCATGCTTGGCTGGAATACCTTCCACCCATTTGGTAAAGTAATCTATGGCTATGATGACATAATCATGTCCAATGCTTGAAGATGGGTTCATAGCACCAATGAAATCAATTCCCCATTGCTAAAATGACTCTTTTATTACCACTGGCTTAAGAGGTAAAGCAGCTAACTTGGGTCTTCCAATGAATTGTTGGCACAGTTCACATTTTTGTACCCATTTTTATGCATCTTGAAACAAATTAGGCCAGTAATACCTAGCTCGTAGAATCTTATGGGCAGTTACAGGTGCATAAAAATCTCCTCCACAGGCTAGATTGTGGAAAGATTCTAAAAGTTTGTTCTGCTACACTTTATCCATGCAGTGAAGGAATACACCATCAAGGTTCCTCTTATATAGCCTGTTGTCCCACAGGACAAAGTTGGTAGCTTTCAACTTGATAGTCCTCTTTATTTTATGAGACAAGTGAGCAGGACACTCACCATAGGTAAGGAAAAGAGCAATATTTGAATACCACTCATTCATGGTGGTGACAAAGAGGACTGTTGGTATGTCTTCAGCCTCTATTCCTTCATACCTTGTTTCTTCTGGTATGTTGTTAGCAATCAATTGGCAGAGGCCCCTTCCCCACACAAGCTTGGTTGGTTTGATAACAAGATCAAACTCCTAGATTTTAGCAACCCAATTGCCCCTTTTGGTTCCAAACTCTTGTTGAATTAATATGGATTTGACTATGGTATCAGGGACCAGGGTAATAATACGTGAATTCAAGATGTAAAAATGGAAGTGCTTTACTACCTTTACCAGTGCATAAGCATGCTTCTCTAGATTTGAATATTTTAGTTCATGAGCTTTGAGAGGACAACTCATGAAAGATATGGGAGATTCCACACCTTCTTTATTCTGTTGAACCAGAATTGCTGAAAGTGTGTGCTCGAAAGCATAACTATACATTATGAAATTTTTGGTGTAATCTAGACAAACTAGACTTGGGGCATGGGCAATAGCTGTCTTGATATTCTAAAATGCTGATTTGCCCTCTTCAGTCTAGCTAAAAGTGGCCTTTTCCTTCATCATGTCCACAATGTGGTGAGTCTTCTTTGCAAACTTAGGAATGAACCTTCATAAAAAATTCACCTTTCTAAAGAAAGAATGAACTACAGTCTTACTTGTGGGCATAGTAAGATCCTAAATGGATTTGACTCTTTCTGAATCAATCTTTATGCCTTCTTAGGATACAATATATCTGAGAAGTTTCCCTTCTATTACCCCAAAAATAGACTTCTTATGATTTATAAAAATGCCATTCTGGTGACATCATTCCATCACTTGTTGCAAATGGTGCACATGATTAGGATGATGCTTGGAAAAGACTATTAAATCATCAAGGTACACCATAATGAACTTACCTATTTCATCTTTGAAAGCAAGGTCCATTGCTCTCTAAAAAGTGGCACTAGCATTTATCAGGCCAAATGGCATCCTTTGATACACAAAGGTGCCCTAAAGTGTGGTGAAAGGAGTCTTATGTTGGTCTGCTTTGCCAACTTCTACTTGATTGTACCTCGAGAAGCTATCCAACATTGATAACATCTCTGAACCAGTCTCTGTCTGAAGGACTTGATCCATGATGGGTAGAGGGTAATTATTCTTTAGGGAGGATTGATTTAAATTCCTAAAATCCACATAGAGGTGAATTTTGCCATTCTTTTTTCTCACAAGAACTATGTTTGCAATCCATGTGGAATGATGGATTAGGAAAATTATTCTAGTGTTCAGCATTTTCTATATTTTAGACAAAATAGTACCTGATATCTTTGGATTATACTACCAGGATTTCTGATTATAAGGCACCGAATCACTCCTGAGAGGAATTTCATGAAAATTTTTATAGGTCTAAGTGACTTTAGATCATCATAGGAATACGCTAGAACATCTATGTAATGGCAAAGTAGGGTAGTAAATTTGAGCTTCTCCTCAAGAGTGCAACACTTCTCAATGTTCACCATCTTGGGATTTTCCTTGGTACTCAAATTTATCTGATCAAACACCTGGGAGGAGCTTGAATCCATTTGTTGTTGTTTGATGACCCTGTCGTGCTTGTCAAATAGTTTCTCAAGAGAACCCAATCCTTTGAGAATTTTATTCCCTTTTAGCTGTAGGAATTCTTCACCTATGTCTAAAATTGTTTTAGGGGTTGATTGAAGTTTCTGAAGCTCATTGCCTTCAAAGTGAAGCTGTTTAAAGCTATCTTTTTATTCCAGAAAGGTGATGATTTGGTTATCACCATTGAACACTTGCCAATGATTGAAATTATCAGGCACACTTGGTTGAAAGAATAGTTTGATAGTGTACCTATCTCCCTTAAAATCTGGGTAAGGAACCAAAAGAGTTACAAAAATAGCTAATGCATCAGCTCGGTCATTGAATTATTTGGGTACTATAGAGATACTGAAAGCATCAAAGCTTTCAATTTGATCCCAAACTAGATTGTGATAATGGCACAATATCTTATTTTTGGTTTGGTACAGGTTCTTGACCTAGCAAGCCACTAGCTCAACATCTCCTTTGATGTGAAGGAGTTTGGCACCCTTGTCTTGAGTGGCCTTTAATTCGAGCAGCAGTAATTCATATTCAGCAGTATTTTTGGTGTTACTAAACTAAAACTTGTATGAAGAAGGAAAAATATCTCCTTGAGGAGATATCAACAAAATCCTAGCTCCAGAACTAGTAGAGGAACAACTGCCATCAAATTCTAGAATCTAAACACCATCAAAAATGATCCTTTCTCAAATTTTAGTTCATTTGGAGGGGGGTCCTTCTGCACTTGTACTGTGTTCTACCAATCTTTCTATTGTTTCATCTGAACCAATTTTTAGATTGTTATTTTTAGAAGTTTCATCAGCTAGAATAGGAATATCCTCTATAGTTAGGAAGTAATTACCCATGCTTGAAGATTCAAATAGAATTTGACCTTCAGGCACTGATGTTTGAGTGACATCATATTTTGCTTCCTTCTCAGGGAACAATCTCTACATAATGCCTTTGACCAGGATCCTCGCTTGAGGTAGGTCTATGCTCAACTCACCACTAACATCATTGCATATATTTTGCCCAAGAAGAATACTGTATGAGGCTAGGACATCGGCCACCGGGACTGTCATCTTAATTCTCTTATCTAGGAATGCTGCAAATGCAAATTGGGCATCCTTGATTTGTCCCAGCAGTGGCACTTGTTTGTTCTCCATGGAGAAGCATCTTCCAAATGTCTTGGTTAGTGTGAGACCAAGAGATTCTACCACTTTGGTAGGCATGATGTTGTCAGATGCACCTGGGTTTATTATGCAGTTGTTCAGCTAGTGTCCATTTATCAATAGGGAAACATAAAATGGTTCTATTTTCTTGGGAGAAATTGGGGGAGTAATGACAAGGTTATTCTAGGTGGATATGTTTTTGGGGGGACCAGTAGTTACTTTTATAATTTCTTGTCCTATAGGGATGGCTTTATCCTTCACACATTCCACTGATCTATCCAACTGTTAAGGGTTAGATTATAGGAATTCAAATTTAGACATTTGAATTTTAGTTTTTCTGACATGGTTGATTATATCAAATGTCTGAAATGAATTAGGAGTAGGGGAAGGTAGTTCATCCTTCTAGTTTTTAGGGAGGTGGTACTGGTCTATGAATTTGAAGTTGAAGATGAAGGAATGTTTGATGTACTTACCTTTTTAGCAATCACCGGGTCCTTTGATTGAAAAGTCAGAGTGGTTCCCCGCTTAGCAATTGAAATTACTGGTTGAGAATGCTCCTCTATTTTTTTCTTATCAGCTTGTTGGGCTAACTGGTTCTGGGACCAGGTGAATACAATGTATGATCCATCAAATTCTTCACCTTTACTTCTAGGTTCATCCTGTTAATTCAAGAAACCAATGTTGGAGTCTCTAGTTTATTTTTCTTAGTTTTTTGCGAAGAGATCAACATCATCTTCTAGGTTTAACTCAGGCTAGAAGAGAAATTATATTCTATTTCAAGATATCCAACTACTGAATTGGTTGGAGGTGTTTCAATATCAAGTTTCCCCTGAGAGGGAAGAAGATGATTTGGCTGCCCTTGATTCCTGGTAGCATTACCTTGGTATGACTGATTGGGGAATGTCTTCCTTCGTATATCTCAATACGAAAGAGGAGCAGACATCCCTTGCACCATTTACTTTTTGAGAGCTAGCAAATCATTTGCCAACTTCTGCACCATTGGATCAGTGGTGCCTATAGATAGATATTTAGAGGATGAAAAAGATTTACCTCTGTTAGGATCTCTCCTTATCTTTCTCGCTAAGATGAGATCATCTTCCATCTCAGTAGCCAAATCCTGAGCTGTAACAAGGTCTATGTGGCTAGCACATCTCAATAGAAACCTCACTTTAGGTAGCTGAGAGTTGATGAAGAAGCATTTGAGATTCTCAGTTGTTGGATGAGTAATTATAGGAATCCTATTCCTTAACTTGTCAAATTTGGAAATGAAGTCCCTCATAGGTTCATGAGGCTCCTTCATCTGTGTGGGCTAGGCCAGCAGGGCATGCACATCTTCTGTAGGCTTGAACCTAGCTTTGAATTTGGCTTTGAGGGTGTTCTAGTCAGTCATAATCTATGCTTGCAGATGATAAAACTAGTCTGTAGCAGTGCCTTGCAATGTTTCCACAAACAACCTGACTGCTACGTCCTCATACTCCACACCTATCATACTACAAGCTATTCTAAAGGCTGCAATATGTTCATCAAGATGAACTCTCCCATCACCAAAGAACTTGAGAAAATTCTTTTTAAACCTATAAGGTAGCTCATGTAGAGGTGGAGTTAGGTTGAGTGGACCAAAAGAGTTACCCCAGGGACCTTGAACTGCCATTATTTGACTACTGAAGGGAGGGATAACAAATGTTTGAGGGGTGTGTATTAACAAAGCTCTGCTAATAGTAGAAATAGATGCTTTGCCTAGTAATGGATATCTAATTTTTTTAGGAAGAAACCTCTGGGTTATTTGAAGGTGAGATGGTGAAGGAAATAGATCAAAATCACTTTGTTGAGCCAACTCGAATACAGGGTCAGCAATCCCTTTAGCTCTTTGGCTTCTTATATACTGTGGAACTGCCAGAGTGTAAGACTTGAATGGATAAGGATAGGGACTACTTCAATTTGAAGCTTGAGGCTTCAAACTACATAAAATGATCCCCAATGGAGTCACCAAAAATTGTAGGCATGAAGCTGGCAGTGTTCTTTCCTACTTCATGTCATTCCCCAGCGATATGAAATGCTTCAATTTGAATAGACTGGAAAAGGACTGGAAATGCTCGTCGATCCCTAGTGGAGTCACCAAAAACTATTGGCATGAATATTTTATCATGAGGTAATTGATGGGAAAAATAGGTGTTTCCACCACAGCATAGGGAGATTTATCAACCAAATGTGCAGTTCAACCACATCAAAAGGGGAGAAATCTCTCCTCTCATCAAGGGGAGGTTCCCTATAAATATGAGGTGATATATAGTATATATATAAGCAAAAAATAACACTCAAGGTAGGATAACACCATCCATCTCTATTTTTTTAGAGATGATGTTCACAGACATAGGAGAATTTTGGTGAAAACACTGAAGGCACTTCTCTTCTTTTAGAAGTGGTCTGTAGCAAACAGTAGGAATTCTTTCTAGAAAGTAATTGATAAGTAAATGTAACAAGGTGCAATAACCAACAGAATGAGGTGTATCACAAATTCTCTACCTCAACTGCCAAAGAGTGAAATACAAAGGACAATGAGGGCACAAAGTCATCCCAAGATCTTTTAAACAGAAATAGAAAATAAACACACTAAAGACAATTGTGGCAACACAAAGTCTCTCCATAATTGGCTTTAAAACACCTTCCTGGTTACTTCCACTAGTTCTAATTATTTAAATAAATGGATAAGACTGCATTCAAGAAATAGACATAAGAACAATTTCCTTAACAATACAAGCTATTCTAGCACAAAGTCTGAAAGGTCACTTGCTTTCTCATTCATGATAACAAAATATGATTAACAATCTGAGCTCAAAGTCTCAGTAATGCCTTTCAATTTGGGTAGTGTTTTGCTTCTGATAATAAAAATATCTCCTTTGCATAAAATAAGATATTACAATATATAGCAACCAAGAAAGACTTGGCACTTTGTTTCACAGAATGGCCCATGCTGCATTGAATGCCTTGAATGCATTTTCAGTTCTGTCAAAGGGCCATGCTAGAATAGGGCATTAGCCTTAACTGTGGTGTGTCAATTCATCTCAAATGTCTCCTCCAAAGTATAGGCCACCTGGTCCTCTTCTTAATATTTATACAGCTGTCTACTTTGCCTTTACTCGATGGAGAAAAATAGGCCACATCCTTGAGTGCTCGCACTCTCTGGTGTCCACCTAGTGGATTGTTTCACCTATTGGAATAACTCATACATAAATAGTTTTGGTCTTTCCCTCTTGTTCCCTCTTTTCTTAATGCATTTTATCCTTTTCTCATGATCTGAGCTCTCAGGCTATCTCTTCCTTCTTTTCTAGCTCTTTCAGCTTCTTCTTCAGTTGGTCGCTGAGTTTGTTTTTAAGGTTCAAGCCACATTTGAAAATAAATAGGCATTTTTTTACCTTGAATTTGACATCTATGGGGATGTCATTGGTCACTTGGTCACTTGAACCATGTTGAACATTAAACCTTTGAACCTTTGAGAGTTCATTGGTTTAATGGTTCAACGATTCAGGTGGTCCTATCTATTCTTTAGTTCAATCGCTTCTTTGGTTCAATCGCTTCCTTTCCTCTTCAGTTGAACCATCTCTTCGAACTTGTATTTAGAATCTTCTGCTTCCTTCCTTCACTTGAAGATTCCTTGTGAAATTTGAACTTCTTGAACTGGTTGAACTCTTTGAACCATTTGAACCTATGAACCATTTCGGTTCAAAGTTCAACGGTTCAATAGTTCATTCTCTTTCTTTGAATCCTTTTATTCTCTAAGTCTTTTGAACATTATTGAACCTTTAAACCTTTGAACCTTGAACCATTTTAGTTCAAATTTCAATAGTTCATTCTCTTTCTGTGAATCCTTTGAAATTTCAAACTCTCTGGATTCTTTTCTTTTCTGTTGAACTTGTTGAACCTTTGAACTTTGAACTCTTTTGGTTCAAGGTTCAATGGTTTAATCTTTGCTCTTCAAATCCTTTGTTCTTATAAGTATTTAAAACTTTATTGAAATCATTGAGTGATTAACTCTTTTTGAACATTTGAACCTTGAACCTTTGAACCTTTGATGAAGCAGAGTTCAATGCTTCAATGGTTCAATGGTTCATTCCATTTATTTGAAGCCTGCCGATGGACCTTTTGGTTGAACCTCAGCATTGAACCAACCTTGAAAATGCCTAAGTGTTGGAACTTCCTTTTGAGAAAGCTTGCCTATTTAACTTGTGAGTTCTTTAGCTGAGAATGCTTGAATAATTGAAGAACTTGAATACTCAGAACATTTTTTGAGAAGGGAAGAGAGAATTTTGGTCTGCAGGACCAAAATAGTTGATATGTTGTCCCTAAAAAAAAGTGACAGATTTTGGGAACAACACTACTGTTGTAGACACTTAATTTCACATCCTTTTTCCATTGTTGTATGAGATGTAGATTATTACTACTCACCCAAACATGTTATTTTCCCTTTTATGGATCCCCTTTTTCCATTGATGATTGAGATGTGGATTGTTACTGCTCACTCATCAATGTTGTTTTAACATTTTTCTTTTTGAATCATATTTTTACCACCCTATTAGACATGTATCCTTGATTTGATTTGGTGAGTTTTCCTTTTCTTACTTGAGTTTTACTTGCTTGAGTTTTTTAGTCTTTAGTATCCTTAGATTTTTAGCTACCCAATTTACTCTTGTTTGACTTGGTCATTTGGTCTAACACCACTTGTCACCCAGCTTGCCAAATTCTCAAGTACATCCCATCCACATAGCACTAATTATCTTGGATTTTCTTGCATTTATTTTTTTTGCTCCTTAGTTTTATATTTTTGGGTTTGTCCAAAGTAGTCTCTATGCCCTCCACAGTCAAAACTAAAACATAGATGAAAAACATCCCATGATAAAGGTAAGTCAAGGTACACATCATTTACTTTTTAGTTATTTAATTTTTAGTTAGTTTCCTTTTCTATCATTTACTTTTAGTTATTTTATTCTTTTTAAAATACTACAATCTTTTTTAGCATCAACATTGTGTGTGTCCTTGTGTTCTTTCTCGAAGCACCATCCCCTATTACACCTTAGTGCCATGTGATGAGCTTTGAGTGGGGCATATGTATAAAAATAATATTTTCACACTTTTATCGAATACTGACGCTTTACTTCTTGAAAGAACCCATCATGACTCAATCTCTCTTATTGCATGCCTTAAAGGGTGCACCGAGAAAGGGGTGGGTAGACCTTTGTTGTTTTTCAAGATTGTTGTCCCTTATTGCCATATTATTCCCTATCCATTCATCTCCTAAAACCTTTCTCTAAGTTATCTCTCCTTCCTTGCACATTCCTCTAGTATTTTCCTCTTTATATCCTTCTTTCCCTTGCTTAGTACCTTTTTTACCTATTCAATAAGCTAGGTTGACCTGGTCAACCTAACACAATCTAGGGTCACTATAGCTCTTTAGGCCTACTTTCCATCTAGCCAACCTAGCACAAACTTCAAGCATTAGCTTGATAATATGCTAAGTCAACCCGATCGACCTAGCATAGCTAACATGTTCGAGTTATTTTTGGGTTAGATACTCCTATATATACAAGGTCATTTCGGTCATTTCCATATGAATGGAATCAAGATTTATTATTTGCTTGTGCTTATTTATAATCTGCTCTTCCACCATTTTACTTGAGGAGTCTTAGCTTAGGTTTCTTATTTGGAGAATATTAGTCTTGTGGATAGGTCTTAGATTATTTGGCCTAATAAAGTGATCCTTACAAACGACAACAACCTCTTACGAAGCCCCATTGGCCAAGGGAAAGATTGAATCATGATGGGTTCACATTCAAGTAAGTATATTCTAACTTTGTTCTCTTTTCTTTTAGTATATATAAGTATCATAAGTGTGTGCTTGAATAATATTACTCCTCATATTCCATATATTAGGGTGTTACTCATTCTTACTTTATTTAAAATTCCCTATATATGTATTTGATTGCTTTACATCTAACCCCTTACTTTGTGCCACAAGCTTTGATGAACACTAGATTAGTTTTTTTTTTGGTTATTAGATTAATTTATTTTCTTGTTTATTATCATAAGTGAATATAGAAAGCATAGGAATCTTTTAGGGTTATTGTGTGATTGTGTTAGATTGTAGGCTTTGGAACCCTACTTATCATGATGTGTTGTGACAAATGATATAAGTGATCCCCTAATCAAGTCTAGTGGATCCTCATATTTTTCATGCTCCCACTTATTAAGTGTGTGCCCTAATCAAGAGTATAGGTGTGATCTATCTTATCTGATCTAAGATTGAATCATGTGTACCATGTAATTCTAATTGCATACATTCTGATGAACCTAATGTGAATCCTATCCCATCACTGGTTGGATTATCTTCACATTTCCATTTTTACTTCCTTTATTATTTATTATTAACTCCACTTTGGCTTCACCTTCATTATATTTTGGTGAATCTGACATGAATCCTATCCACCCATTGGTTGGATTGTCTTCACGTTTCTATTTTTGTCTCTTTTCTTGTTAGCACTAGTAAGATTCCTTTCACTTATTTCATTATTTTTATTTTATTATTTTATCATCATTTTTATCACTTATTTCTTCCTTATTTTCATTTTCTACTTCATCACAAATCTAATGCATTTTATGGTTTGTAAAATAGATGAGTATAACTAAAGATATAGACAAAACAATTTTCCTATCTATTTTACAAGGTCGACTTGGTCGACCTAGTGCTTTTTCTGACCTCTGTACACTATGTTAGGTTGACCTGGTTAACCTAGTACTATCTTTAGATGTTTTATTTTATGTTAGGTCAATTGGGTTGACCTTGTACTACTTACTTTATTCTATGCTTTCCAATTTAGCTTTTTGCTTTCCTTATATGTTTGATTTAGTTCTTTGTTTGCCTGAATTAGTTATTTATCTCTGTCTGTTATTCTTATTTCTTAGCATTATTTTTATTTTATCCTCAAGCATCATGTCCCTCATTAAAATCTTCTTGGACAACCTAAATCCATTTAGACACTCTATGGGGTTTTCTTTGCTTCTTATCCTTTCCTATCTATTCTTCCTCTTTTTAGTTATTGGAGCATCTTGTGATGCCCATCCATACATTACTTTAACCTTTGGGGCATCTTGTGATGACCACCTTAATGTCCTTTCAAAATTTAGAGCATCTTGTGATTCCCATCCATACATTCCCTTACCCTTTGGGGCATCTTGTGATGCCCACTCTTATTCTCCATTACATGCTACCAAACTAATTCAACTCCAAGAAACCTTTCGAGACACATAGGTTAGTCTCTCACACGCTCATACTTGATATAGTGATTAATTTAGGATCATTTCCCTTCTTTTCATGCTTTCTCTATATATCTATCTAACATCTTTTTGTAGGTTACTTTAGCACGGGTCTTTCCCTATACAACAATTTCCTTTCTTTTCAAATCTTTAGTCCTCCCTTTTGGTCTTTTGGTTTCTTGATGTACCATAGTCTTCATTTCCTTTCATTTCAAACCTTTAGTCCTCCCTTTTGGCATTTGGTTTCTGGATGTACCACAGTATTCATCACTTATCTTTTCATTCTCCTTTTGCTTTCCAATGCTATTTTGACATCCTCTTGGGCTTTTCTTTTATGAGTTGCTTAGTAAGACCGTGGATAAAACCTGACCCTCATAAAATGACCATTCCTTTTATTTCTCATTTCTTCTTTTTCATTCTTTTGGTACTTTCCAATGTTGTTTTGGCATCCTTTGGGTCTTTCTTTGTTAGGTGATTTATACAAAGCCTCCCTCACTTTTTGATTTTTGGCATCCTTTGGATCTTTTTTTATGAGGTGATTTAAACAAAAGCTCCCTCACTTTTTGCTTATTATCACCCCTTCAGTTTTAATTTTGTGAGTTTCTTGGTAAGACCGTGGATAAAACCTGTTTGTCCTCATAAAATTACCTTTCTTTTCTTGTTCTTTGTGATCCTTTTTATTAGACATTAGCTTTTGCTTCTTTTGCTAGATAGAATTTGTAAATAATCTATGCCATTACTTCTTGCAGTCTTATGATAAGGTATCACACCTTTGGCCTTTGTCACATTTTTTGTAATTTGAATAAATTCAAATTTGTTACATGTGTCATTTTCCTCTTGATTTCCCCCTTTATTTCACCTCCACATTTGGATAAAATAAGTTCAAAGTCAAGATAACACTTTTATTTCACTTAGATTTATGAGACTCTTAAACCCCATGATCTTTGATTTTCTCTCTTTTATCACCCTTGTCCCAAAGTTTTCCAATGAAAGTCATCTTCAGCACCCATGTTTGGTCTTCCAAATCCGTATGGAGGAGGAATTTTTTTTTAAATAGAAAGTTAAAAGCCAATCATTTGAAAACAAAAGGCAAGGATATATAAAAGGCAACATACAAATCTTAAAAGTCTAATCACACAAAAAGATGTGATTACAAACACATCTCCTATCTCCAATCAAAGCTCAAACTCCACAATCAGCTTTACATAGAGCTGAAGTCCTTTGAGGTTTCGTAGGCTAGTAGATTTGATTAGGGGATTTCAAAAAAAATCTATACTGATACCTAATTTCTCATGCAAGTACCTAATCTTCGTAGTATATTGACATCTATATAAGGGGTCTTGAAGAGTGGGGAACACATCATGGGGAGGTAGGTTCATTTTACTTTTCATACATATAACCTTCATGGGATGATCTATATGCTCCATTTGTTGACCTGAGACTTGTGTAGCTAAGACAAGTTCTTCAAAGTCCTTAAGGTCAACAGTCCTCTTGTTTTGACAAACCAAATTAGAGTGTCTTGACTTTGATAAAGTGTTCCTCTACCTTGGTTTTTCCTTCATTCTCCCCTTTCTCCTATTTCATTTCCCCATTGATAGATAAATTGTGATTCCAAATCTGTTTTCCCTCTTCTTTAAATTCCTTTTTCTTCATTTCTTAAAAACATGCTAACACTACTTTTTTTCATTTTTATCTATCTTTAGATGCAAAACAAAATGTTTGAGAAACTATGGATCATTTTCATCATGTTCTATATATTTACTAAAACTATTTTTCTTTCTTTTTCCCATTTATCTTGATTTTATTGTTTTGTTGTTGTGGACACTCGAGTTCACATATTTTTTCCATTGTTGTGTGAGATGTGGATTATTAATACTCACCCAACCATGTTGTTTTCCCTTTTATGCATCCCCTTTTTCCATTGATGATTGAGATGTGGATTTTTATTGCTCACTCATCAATATAGTTTTACCATTTTTCTTTTTGAATCCTCTTTTTACCATCTTGTTGGACATGTATCCTTGATTTGATTTGGTGAGTTTGCCTTTTCTTACTTGAGGTTTACTTGTTTGAGTTTTTTGGTCTTTAATATCCTTGGATTTTTTGTTACTCGATTTAATCTTGTTTTACTTGGTCATTTGGTCTAACATAGCACTTGTCACCCAACTTGCCAAACTCTCAAGTATGTCCCATCCACATAGCATTAGTTATCTTAGTTTTTCTTGCATTTGTTTGTTTTTTCTCCTTAGTTTTGTATTTATGGTTTTTTCCAAAGTAGTATCTACATCCTCCATAATCAAAACTATAACACAACTGACAAACATCCCATGATAAAATTAATTCAAGGTACAAATCATTTACTTTTTAGTTAGTTTTCTTTTCTATCATTTACTTTCAGTTATTTTATGCTTTTAAAATACTATAATTTTTTTGAGCATTAGTGTTGTGTGTGTCCTTTGTTCTTTCTCAAAGCATCATCCCCTTTTACACCTTAATGACACGTGATGGGCTTCAAGTGAGGCATATGTATACACATAATATTTTCACACGTTTATCTATTTCTCACACTTTACATCTTGCAGAAACCCATCATGATGTAATTTTTTTGAGTTCATACCTTAAGGGGTGCATTGAAAAAAGGGTGGATAGACCTTTGGTGCTTCAAAAGATTATTGTCCCTTATTGCCATATTATTCTCTATCCTATCCCCCATGCCTTCTACAATCTAGATATAAACATAATGCAAAATTTTACAGTCCTAGTTTGCTTGAATTACATGAAAAATACATTGGAAAATCTTTATGGTATAGTGTTTTTTTATCATAGAGCACATCATATAATAAAGTATGTGTGCTCACTATTATTCTCAAAACCCTATAAAATCAGGTGTCTAACTGGTTTGAGCATGCACTTGTTTGAGCATTTCTTGTGAATGCCTTTTTGTTTCCCTTCCTATTTTGTTTTATTTTTATTTTCTTCTCATCCCTTATTGTTAGTTTAGGTTTGCTTTTGTTTTTTCTTTATTTTTTCCTTGTTGGGTTATCCCATCTATTTTTATCCTCAAGCTCCCCTTGTTGATCAAATAAATGAAATAAGGCGTTGTAAAAGTAACTTGGATGGCCAAAAAGCCTAATCACAATTTTATTCAAGTAACTTGTGTGAAATATTGTTATTTCTTTGTTTATTTACTAAAATATAAAGGTCAATGATTCATTATGGAACTTATGAATTTTAAAACAACTATTTTCTTATTTGAAGCGATTTAATGTACTTACAAAAATCTCTAAAGAAAAAGGCAGCATTGCTTTAATTCTAGTTTGTCTTAAGTTGTCATGTGGTTTCTAATTTATTTTTACCCATGGCTTCATTCCCAACCCTCTATGGATGTAAATGAAAAATATCCTCTCAAAATAATTGAGTTAAAATGTAAAATCTAAAATTATCTTCGAAAGGGTGATCTTGGCAACCTCTAACATAGACTTTTCAACCTAGTTAGTAGTGGACCAAGGCCTTCAAAAGGGACCAAAGGCATCACTGTCAGGGCTATAAATGTTTGGATAGTAGCAGAGTAATACTCACACCAATTCTCCCCGAGATAAATTGTAAAAAAATTTCCTTCAGTAGTTATGGCCTTATGTAAATCTCAATTATTATGTGTAAATGCAAATAAAATCAATTAATCACTTAATCACACACTTATATGGCTTTAGCAAGACTATAACTTAGTATGTCACTCATTTTATAGACTTTAGTGCCTTTGAATTTTGGATTGTTCTAAGTGATATCTTGTAGTTAATGATTTTTTTCTTGTGAAATCATAAATTCTTGATTCTCAAAATACTCAGAAGTATTTCCCAGCAAGATTCTCCATTTTTTGTTGCTTACACAACACATCTCATTTTATGGCTAAAAATGGGGACCCTCTTTTTACCTTTTGCTCTGCTCTTACATATGATCATGGTCCATTGGTATTATCATTATAACTTACTTTGATGTTTCATCTTGATTTACATGTTGAATCAAGACTCAAAACCACCACTATTGGAAAGACCACATCCGTGCAAGTCAACTTTGTCTTTTACACTTAATGTAAAAGTGGAGTTAGAGCCTCCCAATTTAGGCTTTGTATCCTAGCTCTCATATCTCTCCCAAATCTCAACCTCATCTTAGGGGGACTTCTAGATATGTTGTCAATCTAAGGTAATGTCATTGTGTGATCATTTTGTTGTCAGTCAACAACCATGTTATCGATTGATGGTTATGTCATTAGGTGACTACATTACCACTTCTTAACTGCATTGTCATCCACTGACTACATTATCATTGATTGATGGCATTTTCATCAGTCTATGGCATTATCATCAGTCAATGACATTACTATTAATCGATGGCAGTATCATTAGTTGATGGTTGTGCCTTCAGTTGATGCCATTGTTGTATGTGAATGACTATGTCATCATTCATTGATATCACTGGCAGTCAACAACTATGCCTCTAAATATCCATAAATGTCATTAGATGATAATGTTTGATCAGTCAGATGACCACATTATAGCCATCATGTGACCACATAGTAGACGTGGTAAGTAGTAAAATTAAAATAGTGGAGGAGCCAACTTTGTATTATAGCCATCAGGTGATCACATTATTGATCATCGACCATAAATGAAGGTTGTTAGTTGTTATCAAAAAGTAGTTGCCACATTAAAGGTAATTGTTGGGAGCTGAAGATCTATATATTGGATCATTTTATCATAATAAGGGTTGGTTTTTCTTTTCCAAAATAGAGAAAAGAGCTAGTTGACCCTTCTTTTCTATTTTTTACTTCTTTTTTCCTCCCTCTTATTTTACATGGGGAGAAGTTGTCAAGATTTACACTTGAATAATTATTATAACCCTATTTTTCTATTTAAGCAACATTTTTATTCAATACAAATAGTTGTGTAAGATTTGTTTTATATTTTCTTGTGCTTAGTATATAGTAGTAGTAATATCATCGAATGATTGTGTTTGAGCTATTATATGACCACATTTAAATTGTCAAGTGATTACATAAAAAATCTGGTAAGTAGTAAAAGTGAGACATTGGAAGAGCCAAATTTGCATTGTAACCATTGGGTGATTACATTACTTGTTGTTGGGTACTAATGAATGTGGTTGCTTGTTGTCATAAAGTATCTAACACATTAAAGGTAGTTGTTAGGAGTTAGAGGTATATATATAGGATCATTTTGTCATAATAAGGGTTGGTTTTTATTATTTAAAAGAGAACAGAGAGCTAGCTTCCCCTTCTTTTTTCTTTTTGCTTCTATTTTCGTCCCTCTTTTTTTACAAGGGGAGATGTTATCAATATTTACAATGGAATGATTATGTAACCTTATTGTGTTATCTAAGCAACATTTTTATTCAATACAAAGAAATGTGGAAGATTTTTTATGTATTTGGTTGTGCATGGTATATGATAGAAGTCTGTATTTTTCTTCTTGGCTCCCTTCTCCTCAGATTTTAGCACTGGTTCGCATTGTGGTTGTGTGAATGATGATTTAATGTAGGATTGGTTTGTGGGTTACAAGTGATCAGATAAATGTGGATTTGGTTGTGTCCTCCCAATAATTTTTCTATCTTTTCCCCCTTTTCTTTTTCCTTTTTTAATCAATGGGTTAGTTTAGTTTTTGAGTTACAGTCTGAGTTTAATGTTTATCTTGATTCCATATTCTTATCTATTACTAATTTATGTATAATTTAACTTATAATTAACAAACATGTCTCTTTGAATCAGTTATTTATTCATAGTTAGATCATTTGGTTGGTTCCATAGGCATAATCTTTTTATGTTTTTAATGCATATTGATATGGATGAAACACACACATATGCCCCTTGAATGGAATGGTCACAATGAGCTAACTGGGTTACCCTGCATATCAAGACTTGGTAACCAGTACCTTGGGGACATTTGCTCACACAAGTCTCCTTTTAGGAGATTAAGGAACTAACAACCCCTTCCTAAGTTGGCATGTCAAAATACCCCATCAATAGATTAGTGCTAGAAGGAGGGCCAACTTGTGTATTTCAAACTTATCTTTTATTTTTAAGAGATTTGACCTAGTTGTTTTCTAGGTTCTTAGATTGGAAAACTAAATCTAATGGCCTTAACTTGTCTAGGAGGACATAGTTGTCCTGTGAAAATTCCAAGACCTTCTCATGACTTGCCTAAAACCTCCCATAAATTATGTGCAAAGTATATCCATGGCAGGGTCAATACTACTGAGGAACACATCTTGGATTTCAAATAATCCATTATTAGAAAACAAATTCAACATGAAGATGTGGATTTACACCTTTTCCCTTTTTTATTAGATCAAATTTATTATTATTGGTACTTTGGTCTACCATAAGGGTGCATCACAACATGGGCCATCTTTGAGAACCTATTCCTTAACCGTTTCAATGTGCTCATTGACACTTATGTCTTTTTCTATCAATTTTCCACAACCCATACAAGGCCTAATGAGCCAAACAGTGTATTCAACCATAGATTACATGAACTATACACTAGGAAAAGGGATCCTTTCCTAAAAATAGAGGATGAAACAATTGGGTTATGTCTCCAAGCCTTAGATCCTCTAACTGCGATGTTTATTAAGATAAACCCCTTTGCCCTCACCTCACTAGCGTCATTCTATGAAGAGTCTATCAATGTAGAACAATAATTAATGACTTAGGTTATGTGTGCCCAAAACCCTTTGGCTTACATGGGTACAAATCATCCCATGGACTGATATACACCTTACAATGAAGTGTTGCCCCACAATTTTATCCAACCAAACCTCCTTGTGATGAATGAGAGTCCTGCTTATTTATTTGATGCATATAACTCAGTTAATTTAGTATATAATTAGAAAGGCACTTCTTATAACTTTAGTGATTATGTATCTATTGATGCTATTACTAATCATATACAGTTTATTTTAGGAGACAATCAAGAGTTAACACATAATCTGAGCTACGAAATTGCATACCATTATAGACCATCTAGAGTCTATGATTCTAGTTGCATTACTAATGTAGATTTTATCATTCACACTAAGAACATCCCATATCAAAAGCATGATCCATTATTTTAAGGATACAATAGTAATGATGATGAATCTGAGGATGAGGAAGCAATAGTTATGGAAGGTAGCCTAGCAGCTGAAAATCAAATTGATGAGAAATTATCCACATAAAATTAATAATATGACATCTTTTGTGATTAACCAAAAGATTAATTAGAGGAGTTGTAACTATTGGATGAGGAAAGTGCATCTTTTACATGTGAATTATTATTATCTTATGTTTCCACCTCTCCATGTGAATATTTGATCCAAGATGGTCAACAACTAGGTGATAGTAATTTGTCTTCCCCTTCATCATTTGAAGAGGAGGGGACAAAAGAAGAAAACAACATTGAGTTAAATTACTTACACAAATAAAAAAACCAAGAATAAGGTGATTGTCCCTTTAAATGTAATGAGCCATAAGACTTAAAAATTGATGATCTCTCTCCTTGGTTCAACCTCACTTGCAAAGTAGTTGATAATACCCAAACATTCCTCTTTGTAGAAGAGGCAATTAAGATGAAAATGAGAAGTCAAGCATACAGTGACCTGAATGAAGAAATCATGCAAATGGAGATGCAGGCTAAGGGTGATTTCGTTTAGCCCATCTCTCCACATACTTCAACCAATGATAAAAAATTTAGAATGTCTTTGATATGGGAATAACCTGAACTACTAAATGATGAAGACAACAAAGAGGATGGTATGCAAGTATCCATTTGCATCAAAGAGCATCTATCAATCAATTCATATGATGGATATATTGAAGAAGAAGTCTCTATCAGGTCAGGTGATCAGTACATTTTGGTATGTATTGATGCTTGGCCCTATTCATAATCTCAGTTCCAAGTTTGGGTAGAGGTATTTCTTAACCCCTATCCCCCATGCCTTTTACAATTTAGATACAAACATAATGCAAAATTTTATAGTCCTAGTTTGCTTGAATTACATGAAAAATACATTGGCAAATCTTTATGCTATAGTGTTTTTGTATCATAGAGTACAACATATAATAAAGTAGGTGTGCTCACTATCGTTCTCAAAACCCTATAAAATCAGGTGTCTAACTAGTTCGAGCATGCACTTGCTTGAACATTTCTTGTGAATACCTTTTCATTTCCCTTCCATGTTTTGTTTTATTTTTCTTTTCTTCTTGTCCCTTATTTTTATTTTAGGTTTGCTTTTTGTTGTTGTTGTTGTTGGGTTATCCCATCTATTTTCGTCCTCAAGCACCCCTTGTTGATCAAATAAATGAAATAAGGCATTGTAAAAGTAACTTGGATGGCCAAAAAGCCTAATTGCAATTTTATTCCAGTAACTTGTGTGAACTATTGTTATTGCTTTGTTTATTTTTTGAAATCTAAAGGTCAATGATTCATTATGGAACTTATGAATTTTAAAACAACTATTTTCTTGTTTGAAGCCATCTAATGTACTTAAAGAAATATCTAAAGAAAAATGCAACATTGCTTCAATTCTAGTTTGTCTTAAGTTGTCATGTGGTTTCCAATTTATTTTTACCCATGGCTTCATCCCCAACCCTCTATGGATGTAAATGCAAAATCTCCTCCCAAAATAATTGAGTTAAAATGTAAAATCTAAAATTATCCTCGAAAGGGTGATCTTGGCAACCTCCAACATAGACTTTTCAACCTAGTTAGCAATGGGGCAAGGCCTTCGAAAGGGACCAGAGGCATCTCTGTTAGGACTATAAATGTCTAGATAGTAGTAGAGTAATGCTCACACCACTTCTCCCCAAGATAAATTGTAAAATATTTCCCTTCAGTAGTTATGGCCTTATGTAAATTTGAATTATTCTGTGTAAATGCAAATAAAATCAATTAATCACTTAATCACACACTTATATGGCTTTAGTAGGACTATAACTTAGTATGTCACTCATATTTATAGACTTTAGTGCCTTTGAATTTTGGATTGTTCTAAGTGATATCTTGTAGCTAATGCTTTTTTTCTTGTGAAATCATAAATTCTTGATTCTCAAAATACTCAGAAGTATTTCCCAGCAATATTCTCCATTTTTTGTTGCTTACACAACACATCTCATTTTATGGCTGAGATTGCTAGGAGCACAAAATTTTGCCTTTTATAATATTTACAAGAACAATGGGGTTTTTGCAAGATCGTTAGGAGCACAAAATTTTGTATCCAACCTTTACTCATTTTAATTTGATATGTATGCACACACAAACAACAAAATGGGGTATTATGTAAACATCTAAATTTGGTTCGGGGGTATTGATTAGTCATACAATTACATTTTTCTAAGGTACTTATGTGTTTTTTGATCTATGATTCAGATTTAGGTTTTTTAACAAGATTTCCCTATGTTCCCCTTCATGCCCCCTTATTTCCTCATTAACTCTATTCTCCTCCCTTGTTCGTTATTTTTCAATGGTTTTCTCAAAAATGTACAATGTATGGTTCTGGGGGTGGGCCCTTCTAGCCCTTCTTTTAGGTCTCTCGTCGATTATGGGTTATTTATTGTCGGCTTGACTACCCATTATGTTACCCTTGAAACATGTAGTGTATGGTTATGGGGATGGCCCTGTTTGGCCCTTATTTTTGGTCTCTCATGGATTATGAGATCTTCCCTATTTGCTTTAATCTACCTTGCTATGTGTTGAATGTGTGCGAATAAGGTTTTGATTTGAATGCAATGAGTATATACATACACAAGTGCATTACTACATTTAATACATACAATGAATGAGAAATAACAATCAAGTCAAGCATTTAAAACATATATTTAAGAGTTTAATGAGATCTAAAACATTTACTAATGTATTTTAGAAGAAATCAAGTATTTATTGTATCATTGAAAGTCATAATAGTAGTGCATCACACTATATTCTTTGATTACATTGCATTATATTTAGTTTGTTATTTGTGATATTGTGAACTATTGAGGGGCATGATAAGTAGTCAATACTTAAAAACGTTGTTAGCCTTGAGCACAAGCCCCAAAACAAATACTTTTCTTATCCATTTGCAAGTTCAATTACCTTATTACGGTTTCAAATGAGATCAATTTTCTATAAAATTATACATAAATTCATAAATTTGAATAAAGTTTTTAAAACCCCAATTCTGATAAATAAAATCGTCAATTCATTATCATTTATTATTATATACCAAAGATAACTGCACATTTATGAAAATGACCCTATAATTATAAAAACAACTATATAATTATAAGATCATTCTTTGTTCAACTCAATTTTCGTAAATTCATTTTGTATTATTATTTAAACTTATTTTACGCTATCCTCTTCAAACCACCGTTTCCAAATTTATGCTTCTACTAAACCTTTACTTTATCATTGAATGTGATCCAAATTTGACTTGGATCCATTAAAAAATATGGTGAAAGAGGAACGAAATGGACAAAAAGAAACTATGGCACATCATTGGGCCGACATAATTGAATGTGAAGACTCCTTTTTATACTTCACCTTGCATAGGTATTAAAGGAATCAAATGCATATCACATTGAGCCTCCCGAGTCAACCCTACAACTCATAAGGAAGACATTAATATAAAAGTCCCACACGTTTTAAATTGCATTTACAAGGAAGACTAGGGAATTGGGTGAATGTGATATACCCACAATCATATGAGTATAATGGGATATACTCACAATCATATGAGTATAATGTGATTTTTTTTTCAATTATTTTCCGTTACAGGTCATAGATCAAAATGTAGTCCACGCCGAAAGAATTAAGTGGGGTTAAAGAGTTAAGTTGTGGGGTTAAGCATGGTTTCTTTCAGTGTGTTTTTAAAATTTTAATTTGGAGTCAACTGTAAAGTTTGGAACTATCGAGTTTATAAGGGTCTGGTAATTCCAAATTAATATTAGTTATTTCCTTTTCATGGTTAGAGAGATGGAGTCCCGAGTGTATAAAGGTCATCACTCACTCATTAAAGGGATAATAAACAAGTTAAAAGGGTATACTTCGGTATGAATAAATCTAAAGACTTTTAAATTCAATTCTTTTTATATAGTGGTTTTCGAATTTTTAAAAGAGAATTTTGATTGATTTTAATGATTATTTCAAATTTGTAAAAAAGTATGGTTTAAGTAGTATCTTTAATGGTTGGTTATAGGTAAGATGGTATTAAAATAAGGCATAAAAAGGAGTCAAAAGATTTTTTTTTTGAGATATAAACACATGGTTAATGGTAGAATTATGTTTGGGAGGGAAAGTAATATGTCTAATGAAGTTATAAACATTTAATTGGAAGTCAACCTATTTTATTATGGAAAATATTTATATGATTTATAATTTAATTGATAATTATTTTGTACTTTGATAAAATTATAATGATGATAATTAATATATATTCAGAGGTTAATATATACATTTATTCTTATTAATTTGATATTTAAATATGCTTAAATATAATCGAACAATCTCTTATGCTAATATGTTATAACTTCTCTTTTATTTATTTTTATATTAATAGTAAAAAATTCATGATATTTATAATAGTTAGGTGTATTACTTTAGAGAGAGATCATTTATTCTTATCAACATAACCATATTTTATAATAATTTGGAATCCTTATATCTTAAATGTCATAGGATTTAATTAATCAAGAGAAATATTTATGTGAGCATAAATTACCTTAGAATGGTAATAACAAATGAAAATTTTGGTATTTCGATTAAGGGTTGAAATCATTCCTTATTAATTCTTCCAAGGTAGGAATCATTTTTTTATTACTTAGTTTTTGTTCACCCAATCAAATAACTTGAAATACATATCATGATAACACTAATCAAGTTTTGATAAAGTTTAATGCATAAATTATAGCATATTCTTTGGGTGTTATTAGAGCATATTCCTCTATATTTAAAACAAATTTAAATACATTTGATTTAATAACTATAAAAATAAAGTTAAAACTGACCATCTCATCATAAAAACATGTGTAACACTGTAATTTATTTATTATTTGTTGTTGTAATTTTTTCCTTCTTAACAAGTCTATTGTCTAACACCCGCAAGGATAAAAATAAAACACTTAAAAAAATATGTGACAAGCAAATGCGATGTAAAAGGACCCACACCAAGGCATCCCAAACCCTGATGCAAAATTTGAATATTTATGCCAAAGGTGTTTCAATTGTCATGACCAAAGCATATATTCACCATTGCATCAAAAAATTGCCATTCTAGTCATATCCATTATTTTTTTAATAAATAAAATAAATAATGAGTTGGTTGGGTGTTGCATAGGCAAGAGAAAATGATCGCTGGAATTTTATTATTTTCGTTCCCATACAGTTGTAATAAATCCAAGAAGATGCAATAAAGTTAGAAATCAAAGTTAGAAAAGACTCAATGGTATTAAATTTAAACCTTTGTTAAGATACACTACATGTCAACTAATTGGATATGTGGAACTATGTTGCGATTGAAATCGTTGAGATCTCATCAATTAAAATATCCCCAATGTTATAAGCGAACAGGGACAATATAGTTAAAACTAAAATATCTGGTGTAATTAACAATAAAGAATAGCCCTGGTAGTTGGAAAGACTTGTCACCATAAAAACTTACTGGTGTCACTTCATAAAATGTGTTGCTTTCAGCATGTAAAATTAATCTCCATTAAATGGAATTCTCTATTGGGTTGATCATTGTATTTAATAATGTATCATTACTGGTAGGATAAATATAGTTTGGGGAGAATGGCAATCTATCATTCAAACATCGACCACGTACTATTATCAAAAACCTTTAGGTTAGTATGTGTTTGTATATATATGCAATTGCTTCCCCCCAAGTATAATGTCAAGTGATTATTGGTACACACAAGCTAGATTAGGGTGGATGTATATAATAATGTAACATTGTTGGTATGATAAATAGAGCTCATGGAGATTGACAATCCAACATTCAAGCATCAAGTAAGCAACATTATCAAAAACCTTCAAGTAGTATATACACTATATGTATGCATGTTATTTGTACCAATAATCACTTGACATTACACACACACACACACACACACACACACACACACACACACACACACACACACACACACACACACACACACACACATCTTTCATATGTGTGTGTGTGTGTGTGTGTGTGCGCATACATATGTATGTATGTATGTATACATATCACACACACACACACACACACACACACACACACACATCTCTCATGTGTGTGTGTGTGTGTGTGTGTGTGTGTGTGTGTGTGTGTGTGTGTGTGTGTGTGTGTAAATGTACAATGTCAAGTGATTATTGGTATAGACAAGTTGGATTAAAGGGTAGAGGTATTTTATAATGTAGCATTATTGGTATGATAAATACAGTTCGTAGAGATTTTTTTTGTAAACTTGTATCATATTTTCATGGTTAACAGTCAAACTTCATTAGAGTAGGCTTATTTGAATTTGAAGGTTTTTATGACACCAATAAATGTCTTCAGATAAATCATTATTAATATCTTGATGGAAGCCATCATCCCATCATTGTTCACATAAGATAATAATTTGATTACCATTATAGAGTTCACAGGGTTTCTCAATAATTGTATGAATTTATTTAAAAGGAAAGTGTTTAAATAAACCCAAGGTGGTAGTCAATAGGCAATTGATTTTATTATAAAAAGAAAATGTGAGTGTATTTTATCTGGGAAAATATTTGCGTCATCATGCACTATTGATCATAAAAATAGAACTATTGTTTAGAAAACTAATTATAAATGTAGATCCAGAATAGATGAAGACTATCAATTATGTGCATAAGCATTCAAATGGAAACAAAATGTCACTTGATATTCAGTTGGAGATAATAACCCTACATGGACATGGAAAGCTGATACAGTTCCCTATTTTTAAGGTTAAAATATGTATTGAGATGCACTAGAATCTATTAAAATAGATTTAGTGATTTTATCTATTAATAGGGTAATTTTTAAAATTATTTTTTAGTACAATATTATCAAAAAAGATGAAATAAATATATGCAAATGGTAAAATAATTTAAATCCAAATAAAAATATAAATCACTCAATAAGTTTTTTATTTTTTTCTTGTTTTCTTTATCACTAATTCTTTAAACCTTTACATTTATTTCTTGAAATTAGTGGGATATAGATGTAATAATGTTTTTTTCAATCTATTTGCCTCTTTAAGCAACAATAATTATATATATGTTAATATTTATAAAAATTCACCTAGCTTCCATCAAATCATAGTATACTTGAGTTGTATCTAGAGAATTAGCCAACAAAGAATGTTAATATAACTAAGTAACCAATGTTAATTTTTAAATAAAAAGTGTTACAGTTGTTTCTAATGTGATTTATTGTATGAACAAAGAGCAATAATAAATTTTCATATGTAAAATATTCCTTATTCTTTGAAAATATTGGGAAAAATAAATACCCATATTTCATTATGTTGGTAAGATTTTTTATTTTTTTTAATGAAGCATCTCAAACCACAATAAATTTTTGTATCTTAGTATCATATATTAAAAATGAAACAATGGTCACATTAAAGATGAATTTTAGATTTTCATATCAATTTCTTTTTCAATTTTCATATGATTCCAATGAGATTAGAAGTATTCTTTTACTACAACCATCTATAACCATAGTGAGTCGATCAATATCAAAAAATAATTGCAATTGATTTTTAAAATATGAAGCTACATATACATGCAATTGATAAAGCACAGATATATTAAAATGATGTAAACATAGGTGTACTAGTAATAAAGACATATTTTGAAATATCCAATTATTATTAAGTAAAAAATAGGTTTTAATTTCTATGTGATAATCATGTGCAAGTTTTTTTGTTTCTGTGTAGAAGCTAGCAAGAAAAATAGAAATACAACCGTAACAAACAAAATAATGATGCATAATGTGGATTTTTTTTATTTTATGTTTATGCAAGTAACTGAAGTGGATTTGAAACATAATGACCATTTCAAAATCTATCCAAGACTTATAAAAAATATTTTCTTTTAAAGTTAGTTTTGATAGCATGTATTTCTATGACATGGTTAAACTACAAAATGTTAACCACTTGGAAGGAAGATTCAATATGTATTGATCATGAAAATGCTATTGTCAAGCATGATAATAAATATGACATTAATTTGGAATTGGCCAAAAAAAAAAAAAATCAAAATCAAAAATATTTATTGGTGTTCTTATTTAACAACATATATTGTTGGAAATACACTTCCAAGCCATGGTTGTTTAAGAATACAATCAAATATACCATTCTTCTTATGGATTGCAAATTATAGGGCACGTAAATAGTGAAAGATTCTTTGTTGGTTACATTTTACATAGAAGAAATGTTTTTTATTCTAGATGTAATTGTATCATCTACTTAACAAAGATCTTCATAAAATGGTTGAAATGTAGAGAGGTATATGCTCCTCAGCTTCAACAATCTAGAAACATATTTTATTTAAATTGATTATGTATTTAGATGATAAAACATGAAGACAACATAATCAAATAAATATTTTGGAGATATATGAATATAACCAAGAACATGACTACATGCCTTTATATTGGATTTCATAAAAGACTCTAAATATACTTTAGTGTAATCATCATTGATCCCATCAATAAATGAGGCTATATTGATAAGGACTATTAAAGAGCCTATAACACCATGTATATAAACATTTTTTAACCCAAAAAATGGCATAGTGTTAAAAGATAGATTTTTTTATTTTTTTGATAAATTGATAAATATTGAATAATTGATTGCAACTAAAATAAAAAATAATGATATTTATATAGTGGTGATGCATAACACCATGTATATAAACATTTTTTAACCCAAAAAATGGCATGGTGTTAAAAGATAGATTTTTTTATTTTTTAGATAAATTGATAAATATTGAATAATTGATTGCAACTAAAATAAAAAATAATGATATTTATATAGTGGTGATGCATGAGAGTAATAAAAATCATTAAAGGGTGAGAAATAATGAAGAAGAATAACGATTATCATTTATAATTAGAATGTCGCGATCATTTTCAACATCTTTGACATAAATATTATAAATTAGTCCTTAATATGATGTATTTTTGTTATGATTATGTCAAATGATCCAGTTGAATATGCATTGTTTTATTTTATAGGCTCATGTATTTTCATATCCAGTATGAGCCTGTATTCTTTGCAAATGCATGAAATATTTTCTATCATAATTTTTAAAGTACAAACACTATAATAATTAACATAATCTCTTTTAATCTTGTTTTTAATTTTAAAAAAAATTGTAATAGACAACCATGCTAAAAACTAGATACTATCTAAATATCTAGACAAAGTAATTGTTAATGTTAATTATAATTGTCATTTGATCATTTTGATCTCTTATGCGTGCAAGACTAGAAACTATCAATTGATTGCCCTCTAACACTTGTGCAAGTTGTCATGCACATAGTTCAAGTATAGTGAATGGAACATGAAAAGCTAAGTCCATGTTGGATAGAAAAAAATAAACTTTCCACTAAAAAAGTAAGTAACAATCTATATATAAAGAAATAGTAATGTCTTTAAATAATTTAAATCTTTTTAAAAAAATACCACTTTGATGTTTGGTTTATTTGAGATTTTGCATCTTATTTATTACTATAATTTCAAAAGTAAACATTATACCAATTTTTAAAAAGAAACAAATTACTATAATAAGATGTGTTTTTTCTATTTTTTAAGAAAAAATAAAAAAGAATGAAGAATTATGTTTGGTAATGTCTTCATTAGGTGTTTGTTCTTTTCCATGATAGAGATTCATTTACAATAGATTCATCATCATGTGTTTTTTCACTATCAATCTTCTCAATATCGATGGGGTAGGAGAACACAATATTTTATCGTAAAAAATTATCATAAATAGTCTGTAGTTTATAACTACTACAATAGAATATGAATATATGTGTTATTTTCCATCAATAAGCATAAAATATTTATGGGAGTGGAAAATAAGTTTCAAATAATAAATTAAAAAAATAATATTAAATAAAAAACATATATTCACTTTAAAAATTTGAATATGATAGTGTCTTATATTTTTTAGTATTATAAGCTATGCAAGACATGGTTATTCTCATGATGCATTGAACTATATTACCAAATGAAGTGAACGGATATCAAACTCCATTAATTCAAAATTTTAACCGTATACACGTGTCAAAATAAAATAATAAAAACATTATAATAAAATTATATTTGTTTTGAAAAATATATATTTTTAACTAAAATGATGCTATGATAGGGAAAAGAAAAAAATAATATGAATATAATTGAAACAAGGGAAACAGGGTATAGAGATACATCAAAACATTTTTAAAAAACACATAATCATTCATTTTTATTTTCTAAACATTTCATTGCAAAACTTGCACTACAAACATGTCGAACCCGGGTAATTTTGTTTTTCAACATAATGCTTATAGTTGTAACAACAAAGAATGCTATCCAAAATACATGGAAGATCAATTGAAGTAGTTGTTATTATTGATTACATTATAAACTATCATCATACTGACATAAGTTTGATTGAGACACTCACTATGAAAAAATTCCTCACATATTTGAAGAATGATTGAAAATATAATATTAGAGATATGAATTAAAGTTGGTTATTACATATATTGATAGAAATTTAGAGACAGGGTTCATTTTAGTAGGCCCTATATAAAAATTTGTAGAGGTATCTAATAAGATCTTGATATGATTCAAATCTTTAATATATGCATAAATACCCTTAAGGTAGGGCAACACCATATAATACTCCTTTAGGAAGGAATAACTCCACAATGTCTCTTCAAGTGAACAACCTCCAATTTCCTCTTAAAATAGAAGACTCAATGCTTACTTGATATCTTTACCATGATAATCATCTCCTTTATATAGACATCTATCTAACCAATGGATGGGTAACCTCCTAATCCCAATATAGGCTAACTATTACCCAATGTACTAACTCCACAAGTTACTCCATTATCCTAATATATTGTACCCATATAACTAACTAAGGGGATGTGTGCCATATGTCGGCATCTCCATCAACCCATATACATTAATATATCATATCCCTAGGTACATAGCATTACTTCCCTCCTTGACATGTTTCATCCCCGAAACTTAGGAAGAAACCAAATAATGAGTGTGCTTCAAATCATTGCACACTTGTCTCCAGTCTCGATCATCTAGCCATCCATATGTGATATTGACAGGTGATAGCTCTCCAAGCTTATTTACAAATTCCATTGTGCTCCTCTGATTGTGTTCATGATCATAATTATGCTGCTTTGGTGTCCATGCATAATTATTCCTCTTTTTATTCCATGTACCATATTTCGCTGCACTACTCTGATTTCAACCATGACCATAGTAGGTATTCTTTCAAGCATAATTATAGTGATTTTCCCATTCATTCCATGTGCCATGGTATTTTTTCTTTGGATTCTAGGCATATCCATAATGATGGGAAATTTTATTTCTTGTATAGACAAAATGATTGTTGTTACGACACTTCCTCACCTGGTTCCATGATTGTTTCCTCTCATGATGATGTGGATGTCTATATACCTCAACTTTTTCCAATATTTTGACCTTATCCACCTTTGCTTCTACTTCTTCCACCTTTTCCTTATTTTTTTATTTAGTAGATGAACTTTTCATTTCTAGTTGTAGTGTGTTTTTATCTATATCATCTGAATCTTCATCACCTATTTCAATCTCATCCTCATGATCTACCTGGATTATTATTGGTTCCTTTTTCACTATGATATCTTGTAAAGTGATCTTATTTTTCGTATACCAAAACTTCATGAACTTTTTTTGAACATTAATATTCATTGTTCCCAAAGTTTCTAACCATGGATATCCAAGAAATATATCCACATCATCCATATCCAAAGCATAAAAATATGAATGGAAAACATATTTTTTCATAATGAGCTTCAAATATTCAAACATTGAAATATTATTACCATCTACTTGAACCTCCTTGATATTATTTGCTTGAACATGTAGATGCTTGGCCACATTCATGTTAATGAAGTTATACTTGTTGGTAGGGTTTATGGACACAACCACCTTCTTCTTTTGAATGTATCCATGAAATTGAAAAATTGACTCAGATTTATTTAGAGCCAAATTATTTGAACCCTTCTCTTCTTCTTCTTATTTATCATCATTATTTTATTCCTCTTTTACATTCTCCTTTTTTTTATATCCCATCGATCTAGGAAGATTTGTTCCATTGCTTCCCATGAAGAATACTTTTATGCAAAGCTCAATTAATTAAACCACCAATGTTATGTAGGCCTAGATAAAGAAAGAGATTATCCTATTTTACATAAGATTGTTTTAGTATTATTCTCCTTAAAAATGAGCCACCATTATCTAGCATCAACATCATCTTCCCCTAAAATTTTTTGCAACTTCATGATCCACAAAAAAAAAATAAGGTTCAAGAAACCCTAAAATGTCAATAACTCATACAAAACTAATATAAAAAGTCCCAAATTTTTAATTTGGATTCCTCTTATGATATCGGAACCTCAATCAAAATTTTGTGAAAAAATGTCACAAATTTTGACCTATATATTTAATATATGAAAAAAAAATCAAAACAACTCCAAAAATTCTAAAATTTTGATTGTGATTCTCTTATATTTTATTTCATCTCCAGTAAGAATTTAGAATAAAAATTCCCTATATTTTGGAAAATATAGATAAATTAGTATAAACCCTAAAATAACAATAACTCCCTCAAAACTAATAAAAAATCTCAATTTTTTTTACTGTGACTTATTTAAAATATTCTCCATATCTATTAAAAAATATTTGGAAAAATTCACAACCAATCAAAAGATATTGATGATTAAAAAAAACTAAGGTTTCGCTCCACACAAATTGCCCAAATTGAAGCTCTGATACCACTTGATATGATCTTGATATGATTCAAATATTCAATATATACAAAAATACCATTAAGGTAGGGGAAAACCATATAATACTCCTTTATGAAGGAATAACTCCATAATGTCTCTTCGAGGGGATAACCTCCAATATCTTTTTACAATAGAAGACTCAATGCTTACTTGATATCTTTACCATTATAATCATCTCATTTATATAGACATCTATCTAACCAATGGATGGGTAACCTCCTAATCCCAATGTAGGCTGACCATTACCCAATGTACTAATTCCACGAGTTACTCCATTATCCTAATATATTGTACCCATATAACTAACTAAGGGGATGTGTGCTACATGTCAGCATCTCCATCAACCCATATACATTAATATATCATATCCATAGGTACATATCAATCTTGAAGTGAATCTGATTCACAATGGTGATGAATCAAGTTGGAAACTATATTGTTGCAGAAGTGAATCATGCGATGCCAAGAGGTAAATTACACAAAGCTTGCAATCATGGATTAATGCCAATAAACATAGTCAAATGATGGCATCAATGAGATGTAGATGAATGTCAACATAGTGCAGGCGAGCACCAAAGGCACATAGACAAATAGATGCCTAAGCAATATCAATGAACATTGGTATATCATAAATGCACATCATTCTATATGGATGATCGATGACATGTTATAGGTAGGAATCAGAGAATAGTAGATGAATTCCTATGCAGACCAGATGAACTCCTATGTAAACCAAACAAATGCTTGTATAAACTAGATGCATGTCAAATCCTTACAGATGATGCCTATACAGATGGATGCCTATGAAAATGGGTGCCTTTGGTTGATGCTGACATATGCCTATGTATTATGAGTGGACATGCTATGAGCGAGCATTAAAGAATAATAGATGAATGTTTGTGCAGACTAGATGAATGCCTATGTGAATTGAATGAATGCTTGTATAAACTAGATGCATGTCTAAAGCTTGTAGATGAATGCATGTGTAAACCAAATGAACACCTGTGCATTACAATAAGACACCTATGAAAATGAAGGCCTTTGATCGATGTTGATGTGGCCCTCTCAACTATGATACATGTGTCTTCGGTGAATGTCCACATCATACAAGTGGCTGCCCTTTTCAAGATGAATGCCTATAAATATGTGTAATACACCTCATTTTGCACATTTTTCCATTTTATCCTCTTCTCTTGTGTTTAAAAAGTTTGAACTTTTTTCCTCAACTTCCAAAACCCTTTTTTACTCCATGGATTCCATTTTTCAAACTTCTTCTAGCGTTGGTACAGAGGTAACTGAAAACCCCAAACTCACTTTCTAAAATTTGATGTGCACCATCATCCAAAGGCTTCTATAGAAATAAGACACATACAATGATTGGGTAGAGCCTTGTAAGTTTAACAACATTATCTATATGCCCTAGTATGATAAAGATATTCTTTTGCTGAATGTTCTCTTACAAATATTTGATACTTCTTCCTCCACATTTCACATCAACTCAGGCTCCCGAAATGTTTTATTTAGAATCCATCCAGAGGATATTTAGAGACTGACAAGTCTACCTTACAATGATGGGGACCTGGTCACCACAAAGGCCTTGCTAAATGATGATGACAAAAATTATTTAGAGTCCCATTACTCAATGTAGGTGGATGGTATGTATTGCAGAATTTATAATTACTAATTTTTGAATAGTTTTAATTCTATTATTCTATCTTTTTTTTTTTTTTATAGATCCTCAATGCCATGGTAAAAGGGGATTAAAAATTGAATGTATTAAAAACCCTTTCCTGATAGGAATGCTTGAAAATTTCCAAGCAAGAATTATTTTGCAAGGTAGACCATCCGATATTCCATTCTCGGCTCTGGTTTATATTCTTTGTACTCTAGGTGCTCAATTATTGGACAGTGTAGTTTTATTTCTAGTAGAATCAAAGATTATTTAAACTATGCTCTGCATAATGAACATCCTTAGTTTTCTTGTTGTAATTATATCATTGCATTGTACTATGAACTGATTTTGGATTTGCAAGCATCCTCTGTTCCATCTGTTCTTAATCCCACAATGTTTGTCAATGCACTCTCCCTTGAAGCATAGGAGGTTAGTTTGAGTAGTTTTTTGAGATTGATTGAGCTTTGTCCTATATCTATTTCAAATAATTACATAAATATCAAGCTAGTTCATTTTAAATAAAATATTTTTTTCTTGTAGAAAAAATTATATGAAATGATTTCCAGAAGAAACACAACAAGCAAGGGAAATCAACCTCCTGAGGCCTCAGTAGAAATGGAGATGGAGGAGGATGCAAAAGCGACTTCATAGATACCCGATCAATAATTGATAAGAAAAAAGTGAATGTAGATTTTGATTACACCTCTGGCACAACCCTCCACTCATGTTATTGGTATACCTTCATAAACTAGCTTTCCTTTGATTGAATACTCTTTTATCATTGTAATATTTTAACTCTCTCTCTCTCTCTCTCTCTCTCTCTCTCTCTCTCTCTATATATATATATATATATATATATATATATATATATATATATAATGTAATATTAACATTTAAGAAAAAATATATTTATTTATTACACCTTGTTATTTTTGTTGTTGTTGATGTGGTTGTTGTTGTTGCTGCTGCTGTTACTATTGGGGAACTCTTAAAGCTAGGTCAATCTATATTACAAACACTAGCTAGGTCTAGCAAAGCTTTAAGAGTTCCCCAACAGTAACAGCAACAACAACAACAACAACCACATCAACAACAACAAAAATAACAAGGTGTAATAAATAAATATATTTTTTCTTAAATGTTAATATTACATTAGTTTTTTTAATTGGTCATTTAAGTGATTTTAATTCCTATTTGTAGCTCATTATTTTTAAAGGAAAAAATTACCACCATCGCCACCACCTCGTTATAGCCCTTTAACTACTAGTATTGGGAAACATCTTTTTATCCTAGCTTAGAGCGGTGGCATGATTCAGGTCCCAACATTCAAGTTTCTAAAATTTTTAGTTGGTGGTCTTCCCAGTGCGATGGGGAATTTATTTATTCATAAAATTGATATAGATGATGAGTATTTGGGTATTGATGGTGGCACACCCATGGATTTTTTCAACCCGCATGACATCATACATGGATCTCAGCCCATGAAACCTTTACAAAAACCTTGTACACCCAATTCTTTACCTAGTGGCACCAAAGGTAGTCTTGTGCAAGAGATTCCCCAAACAGATGACCAACGTACTCTTTTTCTTGTTTCTAATTTATTGGTAGAAAATACTAAATCTTATGTTAATGATTTTATTCTTCCAAACCTTGATGAATTGAGAACTTGGGAGCATTAGGAAAAAGTATTAATTCAGGAAATAAATGAGTGTTTCCACAACCACAGTGAACAAAATCAATTGTACGTAACGATGGAGCATCAACCAATAAAAAATGATATTTTATTCAACCAAGTAATTTCTAGAAGTGTTGTCATGAATAATAGATTTAATGATGATATTCTTTATATCATGTCAAATAGGCTTTAGAACTTGAATGCAGAAAACTGAGTATACCATAACAAATGGGCACAAAACAAAACATGGATCTTGCAAATGCAGAAAAAGAAAAATTTGAGGTAATTTTATTGATGATTTTTTAAATTAAAATTTATTTTAAAATATTTAACTAATTAAATATTTTTTGATCATTTGTAGTCAAAATATATCAATCTAAAGAACCAAGTTGTCATGTGACATGCATCTAAAGAATGCATGTAAAAGTATTTTTGTGGTAATTTCTTTCAAGGAAAAACTTGTTTTATTGAATAAACATAAATAATACATTAAGGAAAATAATTTGAAAAAATGTCTTGGATCTTGATGTTTTGTTTAAAAAAGAAGTTGAAGCAGATCCATCATTGCTTTTAGCAAGAGATGCTACTGTAGAAGAATAGGGAAATATTGGCAATATAAATTTTGCAGTGAAAGATATCCAAGGTTCTAGGATCTCGATCCTCATAGTCATAGACAACACAACCACTACCAATACCAACGAACAATTAGTTCAAGGACAAATTGATCCATAGTGATAATGAGACTATAATTTTAATGTTGTTTTATAATTTTTTCTATACTATTGTTTAATTAATAGAAACTGAGGTTTGAACTCAAAGCCTCGAGTTGTTTCATGCTTATGTTTTGTAAGTATTGGAAACTTATGTTTTATAATATTAGAATATATTTTTTAATTATGGATTTCTTACTCATATTAGGCTACAACCTACAATGTGCAATAATTTTTTGCAATGTTTAACTACTTTAATTTATAGTAAATTTAGTTTCAAAGCTATTAAAATATTATTTACCATTTAATTTGATTAATCAATGTATATTTTATTCAAATAAATGTCAAACAATCAGAAAAAAATAGAATGTTGAATATGCACTATTTTTTGCAACTCATAATATAAAAAAATGCTAAAAAATACCATTGCAGAATACTAAAGATAGGATCATATCAATTAAGCATTTCATAAATAACTTAACTCAAATTGAATCAATCAAGCATTTCACAAATATTTTTCAATAGTTTGCATATACATATTATAATTTTAAAAACTAACACTCAGGTATTTCAAAGAACCCTCTAGTAACCTGTACTTCATCGCTAACATTTGTATGGCCTATCTCACTAGAATTTACAATTTCACTATCTTCTTTGGTAGTTGTATTCATGACACCTCTTCTTTTAGTCAGACTTCTCTAAATTGAAATTTCTCTATCATATGGAAATATATAAACTTCATAACCTTAAACATGCCTCAATATTTCTATCCAATCTATTCTAAAACCTTGATTTAACAAAATATAATGCACTGAATACCCTTTCATCTTCCACGGACCCAAAAATTATTATTTGGCCCAATTCATATAAATAAAAATATTCATTGATTTCTTCTTGCAGAACACTGCTCTGATACAGTTACTTCAATATCCTGGTAATAGAACCTATTTATGTTGGTTCAGTTAACAACCAATATTGTTCAACCATTTTAAGTCCAAAAAACATTGAGTGGTTCTTTAGTAAATTCTTTTTCAAAATACCCTTAACTTCCTCTCCATTGATTTCCATAGACTTACTGAATTGTTCGATGAGAGTACTCATGTATTTGATAAATAAATTACTTATTTATTCTTGACCATCTACACCATTCCAAAATGTAGGATTCACCACACCCATGGCTTCAAGCAAGTCATCTCTTTGAAAATGATCTCGAATTTCAGCATATAAGATTTTTTAAATGTCTCTCAATTTCATTTGCATGTCACATATGACATTATCATATAGAACCCTTGTTACAGGTACTTCTTCAAATTTTGATCCAGCTATATTAGTTCATCTTTGGAGAGTGTGTAATGGAATCTCCTTTCCATTAATAGAAATACAAAGATGATCAATATTGAATTTAAAATGGTTTTGAGGGTCTTTTATATTTTTTAAAGTTTCCCAACTCTCAAATATTGGTCCCTTAAGACTTTCATTCAAGTAGTATAATATATCAAGTGATAAACAAATATGTTTCCTCAACTTTATGAAGTCCACGATATATTTATCTCTCTTGTGCATGTTTCATCAAACAATACATGTATTTCAACATGGGTAGAATACCACATAATGTTAACAAAGTTTTGAAATCTATCAAGCAGTTCAATAAATCTTTTGCCTTGTCAACCTCCATCCTATACTAGAACATAAAACCAGCCAATGGATGATATTCTTTAAATATTTTGCATGTAGGCTCATACATTGAAATCCATCTAGTATCTACATCTTTTAATAGTTTTTTTATATTAGTAACTCCAATTATAAATTTTTGAAACTCTAAAAACCTTTTTGGACTGCATGACATGTATGAATGTAAATCATGGATTAGCTCCTCCATTTTTGTGACATTTTTTAATGTGCCTATAATTTTGTAAGCAAGATTCATTCTATGTGCCATGCAATGGATTAGAGTCATATATGGGGAAACTGATGTTTTCGGGTGAATACTTAAACCTATTTTATTCCCCTACATTATTGATGCACCATCTGCACTAACACACACCAACTTACCTATATCATGGTAACTCATCCCAGCAATATCCATCAAATTAGAAATAACTAATTTGCAAAGGTTTTTAGCATTACAATTTTCAGTCATTTTATGTACAAATAAAAGGTGAGGTTGCCTTGAATGATTCTAAAATGTATATAGATACATGCATACCCATGGTGTGTTGTCAACTACTATTACCTCATCAATAGACAGTGATATAAACCTTGTTGATTTTACTTTTTCTTTCAAATCATCTTTTTCAATCATTTCAAGGCATTTTTCTATCTCCCAAGCACTGGAATCAGACCATGTGAATGTGGAATGTTGTGCATTCCAATCTACTAAAATAAAATCATGTAATCTAAAAAATTAGAGATTGGTCTTCTTCTTTTCAGAATGTGATATAAATTTGAAAATTGTATATTTTTAGCAAGCAAATTAGACTGAGCAACCTTTCTAAATTGAGTTTTAATTGTTTCTCCTTTCTCAGTGAGGTGTTGATTTTTTTGATGATTATGATTCTTTATTGTGTAACATTGATGCATGCACTCTTTTTCATTTTCTATCTCACTTTTTTTTTGATATGTCTATCTTTATCTTTTACTGACTCATATATTTTATCACAATGTTTTTCAATTGTGTCCAACTTAAATTGCATTTTGTTGTCCTTACCAAGTTTCCAAATACATATTACACATTTGCATTCTGTTGGTGTGTCATTACTATTTTCCAACTTTACAAGTTTAATAAATGGGTATTTAAATATCCACTCATATTGAAATGACCTTCCAATTGTCCATGCATTTTTCTTCTTCTGCATAGTTTTTGTTGTGCCTTTTTCAACTAGAAATTGTTTTTGTTGTGTATTAGTTTCATCTAAATATTGTGTTGGGTGAGTAGATCTCTCATTTGGTGTTGGGAACTCATCATCATCACCACTACTTATGATGTGATATCTTTGTTTCCTTAAATTCAATGGGACAGTGGGTATTTCTTTTTGAATGACTTTTTTTGTGCCTTTTTCAACTGAAGATTATTTTGGCTGTGTAGCATTCTCATCTAAAGATTGTGTTGGGTGAGTAGATCTCTCATTTTTTTTTTGTGAAATCATCATCGACACCACTATTTATGATGTGATATCTTTGTTTGCTTGAATTCAATGGGACAATGGGTATTTCTATCTGATTGGCTTCTTTTGGGGGAGGTATATATTCTAAATCATTATACAAGTCTTTAATACTTTTATCATTGAATTCTACTTATAAAATTTTTGTGTGACATTAATTTTTAATAAATACAAATAAATAAAAAGCATTAAATCAAATAATGTTTATAATATAATACCTATGTTTTACATTTCATTCTTAAGTCTATCTTCTAATTCAAGGAAATGTTCAATATTTTTATCAATGGGTTATACATGCAATATTATTGTAGGCCTTGTCATTATTATTAAATCTTGAAAAGAATATTTAATTAATTAAAAAATGGTATTCTACGAGTTAGTACCTCTATTTGGCATTTTAAATTTATGCCTAGGTATGTCTTCTTGTGGAGACAATTCTTCAAAAGAGTAATCAGTGGGTTATGCACATAAAATGGTTTAAGACATTTAATTATTAGTTAACTTAAACACAATCCAATGAATAAAAAGCACTAGTTGAATAAAAATACAGTACCTATGTTTGGTGTATGGCTAAAATAAGATAATAAGTTATTTTATTTTTTAAATTCCTCAGAGGCTTTAACGTTTTTAGCAGATGCCATTTTATCTAGCCTGCAAAGCCATGGATGAAAGATGATTAATAATAAAATGAAGATGATTGAAAACAAACAAAGATGCTTGATTGATGAATAAGGAACCATGATAAAAATTAAATATGATGGTGGCCATTTTTAGAATGACCTCATTTACACATAATATATCATGGTTTGCCTGTAGGTTATTGGTGACTACCTACAACCTACTAGTACTGGCACCCATCAACAGACTATAAGTAGATGTGAACAGACTATCAATAGTCACCTATAAACTATTGGTGAACATCAGTAGTCTATAGACAGATGCTATAAACCTTTGTGCAGTTTCTCATAGACTACCAGCATCTGCTCGTAGTCTGTGAGTGGCCATCGATAATCTATTGGCATCTATCCATAACTTGTAAACTATGATCAGATGATGGTAGGATGTGAGCATAGTCATGGGAGAAGAAAGACTTGGATCAAGTGCCCACAGGCTACCATTGGGCACATACACTTGTAGGATGTAGTTGGGTACGTGCGCTTGCAAGATATAATCAAACTTTTGCAAACTACCCTCATGTTTAATTTTCACGATGACACTTAAAGAGAAATAAATGGAATAACAGTTTAAAAATATTAAAATATTATATTGTAAAAAAATGTTTCCCACCTTGTTTTGAATTTTTTATTCTTGAATACCTCCTGGGAATTGAAATACAAAACATCCAAAAAAAAATTTAAAGTCACCCGATAGTATGTGGAAAAATCCTCTAGATTGACTTTTGAGGGATCGGTGAATTGCATTTATATGAGGAAATTTATATTCAAATTCAGGCAAACCTGTCCTTGAAATTAACTTTGACCTCAAAAATTTAGGCATTGTCATCCTGTCAGTCACTCCATAAAAATCACTAAACATCGACTTTGAAAAATGGAATATTCGTAGATTAACGAAGATTCACCGCTAAAAATATCCTTGGTTAGAGACATTGTTAACCAAGAAGATGAACAATAAGAGAAGCATGATCATCATGGTCTTAGTGAAGGAAGGGAGACATCAGAGGTATATGTATAAGTAGGCAAAGAAGAGAAGAAATATAATCTCTAAAAATATCATATATCTATAATGGTCATACCTACAAGTAAAAAACAAGAATATTATACTTATTGATGAGTATGAACAAGATTCATGGATTGGAAAAAGAAACATGACCCTATAATAAAAAATTATAATTCTTCAATGTGGTGACCATCGATCAATATTCAAGTGAAAGATAAATAAAAAACAAAATAAATAAACTTATAGAGCAATTTTTATTGTTATCCTTATTCAAAAGAAATAAAAGTGTAGAATGATTAGTCCAATATGCATGTCTTTCAAATGCTTGGTAACAAGATGGAATATTATTTGCCTAGATATGATTTTAATGCATTTTTTTAAAATGCACTCTTCTTAATTAAATAATTGGAAATTGTGACTTGTCATATGCTCATTGAGAATATTTTTAATTTTTTGTGTTTATGCATATCAATATCAAAATATCTAAAAATAGTTGATGGATTTTATGGAAATATATTTTTGAATTCCAAGTCAAGAACAGACATAAGATTATATAATTTCTACTTTGAGTGAAGCTAATACATTTATTACCATCAACAATATCTAATGAATTAATATAACTACCAATAATGCCTCAATATTAGTACTATAAATTTATTTGTTTTCTAAAAAGAGTAGATAAATTTTGGTACAGATCATGATCCCATTAAGATGATATGTGAAATACAATGAAAACTAAGAAATACATCATTTACCATGGGAGCTGATATATGAGTTTATTGCAAGCAAATTATGTCACTTTGAATTAAATCATGATCACTCATAATGTCCTCCATTTGTATTTTATGATTTGACATATAAGTTTATTGAAGGAAAATTATGTCACTTTGAATTAAATCATGATCATGCATAATTTCATCCATTTGTATTTTATGGTTTTATGTATTGAGTGAAGAAAGAACAATATTTGAGAAAACATTTGTGGAAGAAAGCAAGTTTCTATTTGTTATGTGCTTATAATTTAAGATGATATATTTTAGTAGTAACCTTTAATTTTATTTTAAAATTTTCTATTGTCAAAGGATGTATAAAATAAAAGAATTCTATAGTCCTGACATGAGAAATGGTAGTATAATCTGATCTGGGACTTGACACTCCAAGAGGAATAAATACAACTCCATCCATTGTAACTCATTGAGTTCTATGAATTGTCTGTGTACAAGCAAGTTTGATGGGAAACTATTCTGAATTATTAAATTAATTTTATATAGTTGTTTTTGTATAAGTGTAGCTACTTAAATGATGGGCACCCAATCTATTTGAATGTGACTTGTGTATATAAGACCATATATTGTAATATAATGAAGTCCAACATTTAGATCACTAAATTTCACTTACAAGATATCAAATTTATCTAGTTAATTGTAGGATTTGAAAGTTTCATTAAATCCATTCACCAGGCTACCTTGGATATCATAGTTATCATCAAACAACTCAACCCAAAAAAATATTATTTCAATATTTATTTTGTCTATAATCAAAATATAAACACAACCACTTCTTTAATCATGTTTTTTTTTCCATCAATTGAAGATGACAATATGTTTTCTAGTAGTAGGTGCAAGCATTTTGGTATTATGGTTCGCAACATCAAAAAAATTATAGAAAAGATATGCAAATGTAGATCATTCGATGGTGGCCTAAAAAAATTTATGTTGAAATATGAGACATCAATTTCTATTTGAGTACCTATTCAAATTATACTAAGAATGGATATAAACACAAGATATTTTTGTTGCATAGTTTTACTCAATTGGTAAATTTTAACATGCCTTTTCAAAAAATCATATGGAACTAGTTGTTTTGAAATTTAAGGACTTTTAAACATAATACAATTATTAATAGTTTGTGCTTAGTAAAATTCACCACCAAATATCATGTCAATGTTTTCAAAATACAAATTTTGGAAGTGATTTATTTTATCTATTCATTGTTCAATACAATACAATAGCTATCCACTGACAAGGGATATTTCATTTATAAGTATAAGATGTAATTGTTGATAGTATTTTGACAATGTGTCCAAACATTCAACACTCAGTGGAATCATTTAATATCTATCAAAATGTAACAAAATATTTAATGAAGTGTTATGGCACATGCACTGTATGCAGCGTTGCCTATGAATGACACACTCAAACTTTTTGGATTTAATGGGTCTCTATTGATGGATTTGTTATATATATATGACAAATTCAAAGATCAATTTAAAAGTGATTTTTTTCCTATGCAAACACCACCCATCAAGAAAATTTACAATGTATTTTTAATGTTATATTTTTTTTTTAAATGCATTATTTTAACAAGTTATTGTTGTTTTTTGTTTAGCATTCTCATTTGACCAAAACATGTTAAAATTTTTATATTGAATAGATGTTTACTATTTTCAAAACATCTTATTTTTTTATATATTATTTATTTTATTAAAATAATATCAAGTTTTATATCATATTTTTCATTTAAATCTTCCTGACTTTCTAAGGTTGGTAATTCTAAAATGGACAAGTGGATATCATATTCTAATTCATCAATAAAATATTGCATATGACCTCAATTTGGGTTTATGTCATAATAAAAAATAGATTCATTGATATGGTTTTGTAATAGAAATTATATGCTTATTCCCATGTTAAGAAACCTTTCTTGAAGTTATCTTCAGTTTCATGAAATGGAACATATGCAAAAAGCCTTTTTGTCAATAGTTTTTGTGATCTAATTTTTGTATGTGTTTATTGAAATGTAAAACTTGTGATTTTTATCATGTTCACATGTTTTCCCCATTTCATTATTTTTAGAAGTAAATTTAGCAAGGAAAATATTATGAATAGATACATGTTTTTAGAAGTGTTGGGTTCTTGTTATAGAAAATGAGAGGATTTATAATGAATTGTTAAAATCTTTTCCAAGATCGATAAAAAATAATGTTGAATATATTAAATGCTAAATATGTAAAGTAACAATGTTACCTCAAAGTAAGCAACCACAAATTTGAAACACAATATTTCTCAAGTAGGGAAACCGAATCAACATAAAAAATCACATGTATTAATAAGACTTGCAAAGTAATATTCTTCAAGTACAATATTAGTAGAAAAAAGATAAAGATAAATAGAGTGGGCCTCAAGCCATATGCAATTGCCTCAATATCTAGTGTTGTAATGTAATGAAAGAGGAAATAACTCATTAAATAGAGCTAGAAAAAGGAAACATAGTTATAAATAATCCCATCATAACATTTTTAGTGTGTGCCTAGTGTCACTAATCACCATGAGATAAAGGAAAAGTATGTGATAACCATAGAATGAGTTATATGTAACATGAAAATTTGAGATTACCTAAAAAGGACAAAATATGTGTGACACCTCATAAATTTTAGAATAAGTAAATTTATTATAATAACAAATATATAACTAAAATAGATTTAGATTGACCTAAATTAACCTAAATATAGATTAATATCCATCCCTCCTCCTTAAACTTTATTTTGAGATTACACAAGAGGAGAAAATATTAAACAAAGAGAATAGAGTTGATATTACATAAACCTCCCCCTTAATGAAAACTTATATTAAGAGAAATTACAAAGTTTTAAAAAAGAGAGAATAAGAAAATATATATCGTCAAAATGAAAGTGTGATCGTCAATAATCTTTAAGAATCCTCTTTAAACAAGAAAATCAATGCATAATAGAACAAGGACCAACAAAAAAGAGAATGACAAAAAATGATTTACTATACCTGTAAAATAGAAACTTAAACCAATATTTATATTAAATAAATAGACATACCATAAATATTTAATTCTAAACAAAGTACATTTTCTTGATAAATTACAAAAAGTAAACACAAAAGCTATGAATATATTAAAATTTTGAATTTTGAACTTATCAAAAGTGAGACAAATAATATGTTTCATCTTTCACAAAAGATATCTTACATGAAGTAAATGAAGGAGTATCAAAAGAAGACACATCAAAGTCTCAAAAAAATATCATAGTTTTAGATATTCAAATTATTTTAACCTTTGAATAAGGTATTTTAGTGATTTTCCAACAATGTAAAATATCATGAATTGATTTAACACAAGATTTAAATAGATATAATTTTTAATATTTACAAATATGATACCTTTGTTTACCAAAATGCTTAGAATTTTTACCATTATTAATCGAAGTATGAGTATGAAAATTATTATAACTAAAAGAAGTATTATGAAATTGAGAAGTATTATAATACAATGTCATTCAATAAAAAGAATAATATGACTTCAAATTACTATTAAAATTATTGAAAGTAATTCATGTATTTTTTTTTTGGTTAGATTTAGATAAAATAAACTCAACAATGTCATTTTTATATTTTCCAAAACTACTACTAAAATAATCTATAGATTGTATAATTTTTAAATTAATATTAGAAATATAAAATTACAAAGTAAGATATTTATAAAAAGAAGAAAAATTATTTTTTAAATAAATATTACAAGTATAAGCATTTTAAAATATATAATTTGAGCAATGAAAAAGTTGATAAATTTTTACATTTCATGTATTTTCTTTCACGCAAGATTTAAAATAATAAAATTATTTGGAAGTAATAATTCCATCATCCTTTTCTATAATTTAATGCTTACAATCATTAATCACAATATTATTATGTTTGCCAAGACATCATTTCAAATTTTATAATAATATGAATGGTAAAAAAAGATTAAAGAGACCAATTAAACAACTGTTAATTTAATATTATGGGAAAAAAATTTAATTTAATTTTTATTTTTTTTTTAAATAATTTAAATGCCTAATTCTATCAATATGAGCATCGGAAAAGTGAATTACTTTCAGGGAGAAAAATGTTTTAATGTTTTTTTTTTGTTTTTTTTTTAATTTAAAAGATTATATAAGATAAGTTACATTATAATTATAATATTTGAATTATTTTAATAATAATTATAACTTGAATTATTCTAATAAGTATTGTTTGTGTATATTATAAATTATTTGATATATGTTATTAATTGTAAATAATGTATATATAATGAGGTAATTGTGCTTTAAGTAAATTGTATAATAAATTTATTTTTAATTATTTAATTATATGCATGTAATTTTATTAAAATTACAACTTATTTTAGATATGTAAATGCTGAGGCTATCATAATAATAGGTCTTTTGTTTCTATGTTTACTTGTAATCTGTGGAGGAATGTTTGCTACAGTAAAACAATGTACAATAATATTATGGTATGTTTTCATTGAATAAATGTTGATTAATAATTCATGTTTAATAAAGATATAGCCATATCCGTCTCCAAATGATGGTGGAGTCCGATGGTGTGAATGAGCCCATTATATAACTGATACCAAAGTCTTATAATAACAAAGATCAGATAAATCTGAGGAGGAAAATTATATGGGATTTTATAAAATTTAGGGATTGAATTTTGAAATTTTATTTTATTTTTTATGATTTAGCTTTGTCTTTTGTATTAAAAAAAATTAAAGGAATCTTACTGCTAGAGTAACCTTATTTACCTTAATCAATTACGGAAAGGTTTTTATCATATCGAATTTTTTATAACCATTAAAACGAGGATAAATATGTAATGATGAAATTTAAGTATTGGAAAACACGTAGTGATGCCCAAGAATAATTTGAGCTGGAAAATACAAAATATTGCTCACGAACTTAGGAATGAAAAAGCTAGTAAGTGAAATGGGGCAAAGGATAAAAAATTATAAGGAGGTCCTGCAATTTTTTAGATAATTATAAAAATTTGCGTTGGAATCAAATTTATTTTGCAACATTTTTCTTTTGCATGTTTAGTATCATTTTTTTTCGGTTAGATTAAATAAGCTGTGGAAGTGGAAATAAATTTAGGGTTGTTTGGTTGAGATTCAAGAAGATATGGCACTACAGATAAATTTCAGGCATTATTCTTGGACATATGGAAGGAAATAATAGACTCAGAGACATAAATTGAAATTATGATATCGTTTTTTGGCTGCATTTTTCTTCTAAATAGTTCGCTTAAAATGTTATATATTTATTGTAATTCTTGACTGTAAATCACTGGCTTGGGATGATGGGTGTTGGCTTTTGGATCCAGGTAGGCGCTTAATGTTTTTTTCCTGTAATGTTTTGCACTTGCTTTTTATTTTTTGGTTTTACGAAAAATTTTAAAGGATTGGGTTTTCTAATGGCTGTAGAATATTAGGCAAATATTTTCATGCCAAATGGAAAATTTTGTGTAGAAGATCATTAATTAGGGAAAAATAAATGATTTATTAACCATTTTTATAAATTTTGAACCGAGTAAAGTATTGATTTACTAAATGTGTTTTGCTTTAGAAACACAAAATTTATTAATAATATTCAATTTTATTTTTTTTATAATATTTAGGGAAAAACATTTGATTGGCTTAATAAACTTTATTTATATTCGACTAGAAGTATGAGATTTAGTAATAATATGTATTCATTTTGTTGACTTCAAATGGGTTACTGGTTTTGACAGCAATTGGTTTTGTTTTTGCATTTCCTCAATCACCATTGGCATGATAGTTGAGATTGTTGTTATGTACCTTTTTCAAGAAAGTAAATATCATCTTGGAATCGATAATCTTTTGGTGCTACTAATTGGCGGGATTCTAATAGCAATGCCTACTGTTCTTTCATTGACAATGGCTACCAGCCAAAAAGGCAAACAAGTCGCTGGATATGAATATAAAAAAGGATAGCAGCAAATTTATTAGCCGTATGCAGGCCCAAAAAAAATGATGCAAATTGTAACTATAGGAATGTGCCTATGTAAAATTTCTAATTGGCTATTACGTTTTTTTAATTTATGCTTATTGAAAATTGTATATTTTCCACAGGAAATATCATGAACGGCGAATAACTATTAAGATAATAGTTATTTTTAAAAAACTTTTAAATGATATTGACTGCATACATTAGGGAATTGTATTCATTTTTAAATTTTATTGGTAGATGTGAAATCCTCATGCTTTAGACAAAACATATAGTACCTAGTGCAGGCAGGTACTAATAAAACCAAAATGCATTTACCAAGAATGATGCATTAATCAGAATTTGAAATATACCAATGCAAACTTAAACACATTAGATAAGAGAAAAGAGTCATCGAGTACAAAGAACAAGAAGCAATTCTAAATGAACGTTGGGACTGAGCAGAAATAAGCTGACATACTGCATGATAACTTGCAAAAAAAAGGAAAAAAAATGAATAACGATGGCAATATAAAGTACAAACTCGGGAAAAGCTTAGAAACAGCTTGACATTTTTCAAGGAAAGAAAAGATCATCACGCAGACCACAAAAAAATAGTAGAAATTTGAATAAGGAAGCAAAGCACCAAGGTTGAGAGAATAGCTAAGCCAAAAAGCCAAGATCTAAAGCACTATACTAAGTATGTGAAAGTTGAATATTTTTGATTTGTTTGAAAGCGTGAAGAATTATAAATTTGATTGAGTGCACTACCACTGAATAACAAAACTACAGAATTAAACCAAATAAATTGATTATGACAAATTTATGGCTTAAAATAGTGCATGTAAATATTCAAAAGAGTTTAAAATGGTACATTTGAAGGATGCAAACAGTTTAAATATACTAGAATCAACTTCAAAAAAATGTCTTGTTAGCAACTTGCAAGTCAAATTTAGAATACAAAGAGATAAAAAATTGATAGTATTCATTCTATAGATTGATGTTAGAAAGTCAAGTTGAACTGGAGTTTAATTTCTCCACTCATGCAATCAGTTAGTGAACAATCAGTTATCAAACAGTTAGTTAAACTGTTAAAGAAGTAGTTCACACTCAATCAGTTAGACAAACAGTTAGTTTGCATGTAAAGACTAAAATTAGTCTTGAGTTTGTTTTTATAATTATTGTTTGGATTCAAAGCTATTTAAAGACGCTTGAATGCAGCATTGTAAGCAAGGAAAATTGAAGATCAATAAAATCTTTTTCTTTCAAGAGATTGTTGTAGCAATTGTGTTCGGTTCTTATTTATTTGTTTGAGTTCTTGTTTTTTGTATGCTCTCTTGATTCTAACAAATTGGTATCAGAGCCTTGGAGAGAAGATCCAGGGAGAAGAAAGGAATAGCAGAGGTCTTGTGCCAAGGAAGATCTAGCTAGGTGAAAGGCTGCAATAGCAACATAATCGTGCATGTTTAGATCGCTGTGAAGATTTTTGTTCTGGGATGTGAAGGAGATTTGTTGCACCCATAGCAAGGGCTAACATGTTGTTAAGAATCGTGCTCCCTCTCTAGAGAAGATTGTGAGAGTAAGCAGATCATGGAGTTCAAACAGATCTGCACACAGTGGTAGACATCAATAATGAAAATGTAGTCATTAAAGAGACTGCCAAAGCTGGTGCAACATCAAAACCATCCATTCATGGTCCAATGGCCTACTCATCAACAAGCTGAAGATGTCAAGCTAGAAGTATGTGAACTATGCTCATATTTAATGAATTCGCAAACAGTGAAAGAGAGTGGGCGGCCGTGAAGGAAGGATATGACAGCAACAGCGGGGACAAAGGATTTCAATAACGAGGGAAATCCTAAAGAATCTAACCATATTTTTGTTAGACAAGGAGAAGCAGTAGCAGTAGCTACAGGGCGTTCAAGTGAGAGCCACATGTGTCAAAAGGCGAACAAAGCAGCTGAGCCGTTAAAAGGAAGCGCCCAGGCTAGAGGCGATGTATTTCGCAAGGTGGTGTATTCCACATATAAGGCGATGTATTTCGCAAGGTAGTGTATTCCACATGATTGGCAGATATATTCACAAAGGCATTAGCAAAGGAGACCTTTGATTATCTAAGACAAAATTTAGGCATTGTAAATGCTAAAGTAGTTAGTGGTAGAAATTAAAGGGGAGTGTTAGAGACTAGAGATAATTTCTCCACTCCTTCTCATGCATGCACAACAATTAAAGAAGTAGTTCAGTCTTGTTTGCATGCAAAGACAGTAGTTAAATTTAGACCATAGTTAATTTTAGACTATAGTTAATTTTGGTTTGCTTTTCTAATTATTGTTTGTTTCCAAATCTATTTAAGAAACCCATGGGCATAGCTTTGTAATTGGAACAAGATCAAGAAGCAAGATCAAGAAGATCAAGAAAATAAATAAAAATCTTGTTCCCTGATTGCTGTAGCAATCTGATTGTGTTATTATCTGTGTGTGTTCTATTATCTGTATGTTCTAACAATTGAGAGAAGTGGTAAGTGACATTAAAAAATGTTTGTACTTGAGTGTAAACCTTATATATATATATATATATATATATATATATATATATATCCACCAAAAAAACCTGCACACACTCAAATTTAATATTAAAAATAACTTATTCTAAAATCATGTTAGAATATTTATCAAGATCGGTAGAAAATAATGTTGATTATATTAAAGAATGAATGTGTAAAAAAAAAATGTTATATAAAAGTAAGCAATCACAAATGTGAGACATAATATTTGTCAAGTGTGGAAATTGAATCAACGGAATAAAACTTATATGTATTAATAAGGATTGTAAAACACCATTCTCCAAATGCAATTTTAGTAGAAGAAAATAAAATGAGAAAGAGAGTGGGCTTAAGCCATAAGCAAGTGTCTCAATAACTAGTGTTTTAGTATAGAATGAGTGAGGAGAGAGCTCATTGAATAGAGATAGAGGAAGAAGAGGGAGTTATAAAGAAACTCATCTTGACCTTACACAACCTTATTAGTGTGTGCTTAGTGTCACTAAACCCATGAGGTGAGGAGAAAGTGTGTAACAATGTAGAAAGAGTTACATGTGAGATGTAACTCCAAGATTCCCTATAAAAAGACAAAAGAGGTGAGACACCTCACAAAATTATGAATAAGTGAATTTCAAGTATAATAAGAAATGCATAACTAAAATAGACTTAGGATTGACCTAAATTAATCTAGATAAAGATTAATATCTAACATGAATGTACATTCATTGTAAGTGGAAGTATTTATAAATATACATTTTCTTGAGCTATTTTTCAATGGAATAGCGAAAATAATGTGTATTTTGTTATGCAGACATCTGTTGAAAATTTAACATTTTATTTCCTAGTTTGTATATCATTTGAACAACATCAAGACGTAATTTTTGGTGGTATGTGCATATTTTTATAAATTATTTTATCATTGGTATATCAATTTTTGTCATGTATGAGCTACATTAGTTTGTAACTACATATGCATTAAGAACAAATAGGAATTTTTAATTGTTTCCCATATATTAGAGGAATTTGTTTTTTAAATCTATTATTTTATATTCAAGATGGTTTTCTTTCCAGAAAAATAATTGATTGTTTCGATGTTGTTTAAATTGCGTGTATGTATTCAGTTTGACCCATGTCTAGTTCATTGAGAAACATGTCAAAGTAAATAGAACATTCATTTATTGATTTTTTAAGATTTGAAAAGATATGTTTTAAATTTTATCATCATGTGCATCATTATCTTTATATGACTCAAATATTCTTGTATGTTTCACTGGAAAAAGAGGAAAATTGGATCTATGTTTTCTATGTATGGTCTTTTGATAACATTTTGTGTGGTGATTTTCATACAATTTTGTAATGTTCAGAGCAAGGGGCTCAGTATCTCAATTTATGTACCCATGGATAAAGGTTATAATGGTTAAATTATCACTATCTATGTAGACAATCATATGTTTTTTTCAATATCAATCAATGACTATGGGAATTTCCCCTTATTTTGAAACTCAATAATCCAAAAGCAGTCAACAATATCTCTAAAAAAGTTATCTTTCCAAAAACATTGTTTGAATTCATATGATATATATTTATGTAACGTTCATGTAAGTGATGGAATCATTTTTTACAAAGAAATTTTCATCTTTGATATCATTTGGATATGGATTTCCTAAATTTGATGATTTCCTATGTTGTTCATATAGTTGCATCAAGGTAGCTACAAGAGGCTACCAACAATGCTTTACACATGGAAAAGTTGTAAAAAAATTTGGAGGATTGAGTTAGAATATAATGTAAAATACACTTTTATTATTTTTTTGCAAGTAGGCAAGCAAGATATGTATTTTCTTGAAATAAATGTATCCAATATCATATCTTAATAGATGTTCCAAATGACGTTTATATTTCACATATTTTACCAATAGTTTTGGGCTTTTTAAGTGGCATTTTATAATTTTAAACCACGTGCATATAAAAAACTGTTTGATAATAATCTTAATTGCTTTTATAAAAATGTCAGTAATGTGATAAGAGAAAGTATGGTTAAAATTCAACGACTCTCATTATACAATTTTTATATATGAAAAAAATTTCATAGTGTTTTTATCAGGGGGTTCACCTAGGAACAATGTGGGGAAGTTCATTTCCTTTGAAAAAATGTCTTGTAAATGCAAAGAGGTCCTTGTCCTTCAAATAGAGTAATTTTAATTAACTTATCTTGGAGGTTGTGAATGCATGTTGGAACTATGAACCCATGAATCAAAGCATCACTAGTATTATTTTCATCAATAGATTCATCTATAAGATTATTATCATATGGAGTTTCATGGTCCTAAGCATCATCATACATAACATGAAGGAGATAATTCTACTCCTAGTTTAGTTGCACATTTTCTATGCTATACAATGTTCATTTACACAATGATTTTAAAGCTTTCATAGTAACATGTGCATGCATATTCCCTAATTATCAATGATACTTATATTGTAGTCAAATTTTGAGTCCAACAAAAAAAAACTTATATGCACCATGGCAATGCTCTTTGTATTACATCAATGTTTGTTGGGACATTAAATATTGCTCTTTTCAATCTAAACTATAGTTTATTTTATGAATTATGTTTAATTTGTGTGAATGTCAATCTTAGTGCAACCAACGTCTCTTCAAGATCAATCAAAATAGCCATGAGTGGAAAGAAATGATTCAAATTAATATGCTCAAGAGATATAAATTTTGGAAACATTCTAGTTTTCAAATACCTATAACCAGTACACCATATTGTTTTCTTATCTATTAAAGTATGGATCATAGTCAATTTTAAGTATGTTTCCTTCTCTTTCATTATAAATACTATCATATTGAACTTGAAATTTAGCTACCTAAAAATCGGGGAAGTATTTATTGGCATGTCTTATATTTTTTTAATAAAATTTTGGATCCAACATTTGAAATTTTCTATGTGCTTTTGATTAGTTTGGATTGCATTTTTCAAATTCCAAAGGGAATCTATGATATATTTACATGATGTACCTTCTTGTTCCCATAAAACTATACTAATGTTTTGATCTAAAACATGTTTGGCATGTCTTATACTTGATGTTTAATTTTTTTTTATAATGATTCAATTTTGATTCAAGTAGTAGTTTATCATGCATCTAAAATTTTAGATGGCACAATGATTTTCAAAATAGAGCTGTTGAAATTTTCTCTTGTTCACCCAAACTATCAACAAGAACATGAGGTAAAGGTCATTCTGCCAGTGCATTATAATTTATATATCTTACATCCAATATTAAGCATAAAAGATTAAATGTACATTGGGTTTCTCTATGCCTAGAATACAATGCAATAATATGTAGTGGTTGTGATTTCCATAGTTGAATTTTAACATTAAGCATAATAGACAAATAGTGCAAGTAAAATTCATCACTTTTGAATAGAATTTATTCAGGATGGCATGGCCATGTTGATAATATATCCTTTCCAATTTTCTATCTACCCAATGTTTATTAAGACATTGATGTTAAACCACTTTTTCAAACAAGACAATGCCTCATTACTTTTAGACATATGTGCATTGTAAAAAAATTGTGATGCATAGAATCTAAGACATTGGACATAAAATTATTTGTTACAAAAATGACGAATAGAATTTAATAAGTTGTCACTATAATCCCCAATTTAATGTTTAACTATGCACAATCATATGCTTCCTAACTCATGTAAAATGAGGCCCAACTAAGACACAAAGCCCAAGTAAGGATGCGATTGTTGAACATGTATGATCATAGTATGGTAACATCATATTGTTTCTAATAATATGGTTCATAATGACCATAAATAAGATTTATATCGTGAAACACATATAATATGGATGTGTATTAGAATCAATATTGAATTATAGATAGTTATTTATCTTTTCACAGACCATAGCCATATTGGTATGTTCAACCACTTAGAGAACCATTGTACGTAAAAATTATCACCCCAAAAACTCGCTTCATTTTCATTTGACACATGATTTGTAGAACGTATCATCCATTATAAATATGTTTCGGTGTCATGAATCTTATGTAAAGTGTAAAACATGTGAGGGTTTGATTCTAATTGCAACGAAGTCAATGCATTAAGATCCCCTTTATGCAATCAAATTAGAAATTACTCAATTATGCCATTTTAAATTTTTAGAATTGTATTGAAAATACAATAAAACAACAAAGGTATCAAATAAATAATCATCGATAATGTACTTAAACACAAACTCTTTGCAAGATGATGTTGAAGCAACACATTATCAATGATTTGATGTGTTCTTTTGTGTAGCCTATATTTTTATACATCCACAGGTGTGCATGACTGGTCTACTATTTTCTCTTTTCTAGATATAATTTTAGATAGCATTTTTTCCTTAAATCTTGGGGGGGTGTAAAATGAAAGAAAAATAAAAATATGAAAAAAAGACATGTCCAATGAACAAGGCTTTGATTAAGTGGATATGATTTATGAAACATAAACAAACATAAAATTTCAATACATGTGCTAAAAAAATCCAATGATTAGATTAAATGTGGTTGGTCTGAAACAGGAAACACTTGAAAATAACATAGAAAATAAAAAGCTATCCTTAAGATTAGAAAGTGGCAAAATACATAAATGCGTACTAATCATTGTATTCTTTATTTCTTTTTTTCATGTGTGTTTTATGTGACAAAAATAATGTCTCATGAAAAAATCTTATGATATTACATGGGATTTCACCTCTTCATCATAATAAACCAAAACATAAAAAGCATTCAACTCTAGACAAAGATAAAACTAAGGCTTCACAATGGTTTGGCCATTATAACTTCAATGATAGCATGCCAAGGTTTTCAATGAAGTTAAAAAGTTTGTTGAAAACAACCTAAGAACAAAACAGGGACCACTTGACTCTATCACCCTATGGCCTAGCGATTATTGCCATTAATTTACATGTTATATTACATAGGATTTCACCACCTACCCATGATATATCAAAGTATAAAAAACTATTAGGTTCTACATAAAAATAAAACTAGGGTTTTGTGATGTCATGGCCTCTCTAATATCAATGGCAGCAGATTGTGACACATGTATGACCAATATTTTAAACTTATTTGTGGAGGTTAAAGGAATCGACCTAAGATCAAAATAGGGAGTTCATGGCTTCATGGCCATGTAGCCCCAGTTTCATTGCCACATGTTTTCCTGTGATATAACATAGGATCTCACCATGTGACCATGATATACCAAAACAATTGTGTGGGTATAGATAGATATAAAACCATGGCTTTTTGATGTTAAGACCTATGTGACATTAAAGGTAATATATTTTGACATAAATTTGGTCAAAATTCTCAACAGTTTCATGGATTTCATTGAAGGTAGATTAATAATAAAACTAGGACCCTTACTCCGTCATGGGATTTCATGCCCTGCCCATGATATATGAAAATATTAAAAGGTATTTATGTCCAAACAAACATAAAACTAGACTTTTGCAACACCATAATATATGTGACATCAAGGGTAGATTGAAACACATGTGCAGCTAAGATTCTCAATAGATTCATAGATTTCATTGAAAATAACCTTAGAATAAAATAGAAACCCCATGGCTCCATCACTCCTTGACCCCTCAATTATTTCCATCTTTTATATTAGCATCGACAAACCACAAAATAAAATCAAATGTTCATTTCACACAATATGTAGGACAAATGCCACATCGTGACTAAGCAATGAAAAATAATGTTTTCTTCTAATATTACATTGGATTTCATCGCATCACCTCATTACACCAAAACAAAAAAAGGTATTTGGCTCAAGATAGAGATAAAACTAGGGTTTTGTGAAGCCATGGCCTTTATATCATCAAGGCTAGAAGGCTAATATTTTCAACTAAGATTGTTTACCTCTTAGATTGTTTTATTAGATCAACTTGATACAAGTAACACCTTAACCAATGTTCTCATAAACATGGGACAATAAAATCTAATCATAATGACACATTGAATATGTTAGAAACATCAATCGTTGAAAGCCACATAAATGTCCCAACAATAAGTTTTATTTTCAAACTAAAAACAAATGGTCCTATTTCTATTTATGATAACTGCATAATTTTTTTCAAAAACTATATTCCAACAGAAAAAAAACCATACAATAACTTTTAACTGGAAAAAACATCTAATTTTCACTAATAAAAAATACCCTTACATAATTAAAATTTTATATTAAAAAAAATTACAAAATAATTAATATATGCATACATATATATAAACTAACCAAATATTATATTTGACAAATACTAATGATAATATAATTCATTAATGAAAAGCTATTAAAAATAAAACTTATATAATTTACCTTCCGGAAAATAATAAAAGAATCAATTTAAAAGACTCAAAATAAAATTGAAACTCATATAACTTACCTTCCGGAAAATAATAAAAGAACAATTTAAAAGTCTTAAATGACAGTGAGCTCTTGAAAAGAAGAATTTAAAAGTCTTAAATGACAGTGAGTTCTTGAAAAGAAGAATTTAAAAATCTTAAATAACAACGAGTTCTTGAAAAGAAGAATTTAAAAGTCAGAAAAAATTGAATTCGATTCAATTCACGCCCAATACCTACCCATAAATGTCATTTATATATTTTATATACCCAAATTTTGAGTCCTTAGTAAAAGTTTTTATAAAATATTACCACAAACCCCTTTTTGTTTTTGATACAATGCATAAGTCCGTAGCGACAAATTTCTCTCTTATAATTGTCAGTTTTTATGGACATGGAGGACCCATCAACCTAATAAAATAAGCCCTTTCCACGGTGATGCGTAGTTTCTCTCTTGGAAATGGAATCACTTTTTGTTTGCAAAAGCTTGAACATTAATGCATACCATCGACAATCTCATGAACACGGTATCAATTACATTATTGTAACAGCCAACCAAAAAAATTTGAGTTTCTCAAATTTAAGATTAAAAAATTATTATTTAAATTTATAAATTAGTGGGTACGCTGCTTTTTCACCGACTAAAAATCCAATTTCAATGAACATTCTTACTTTATAATATATTTTCGGTTGAAAAAAGTTCTCTTTTAGTTTAATATAAAAGTGTATACATTGTTAGTCTTCCACTACCACCACTCTAAATAAATAAATAAAATATTTGAAAATGCAAAACAAATTTAATTATTTAAAAAGTTAAATAAAAGTTTAAATATAATTTTTCTGTTAAAAATACATTATAATATATTGTGTAATAAAAATATAGTTCGTCGGAAAACCAAATAATAAGGTATAAGAATATTTAAGAAATTACAATAATAAAGGTAGAGGATCATCTAACTTGTTGCCCTAGCGACTACTAATAAGCAAATTCATTGTATTAGGGATAGGCTCCTACTCATTATTATTTGTTTCTTTGTTTGTATCCTTCTCTAGATCATGTTTGGGTAGGGAAATAACTAAGTCCAACCAATTTAATTGCATTTGCTATTGAGTCATCCATTCATCGGTGCCCAAGAATGCATAATTAGCCTTGCCTCCACGAGATTTATTACTGGGTGAAGGACACCATTAATGCAACAAAGGAATTCAATGCTTGTTCCTTGAACGATGTCTACCACAAGCCTCATACCATGGCCATGAGAAGGAGATTATCGACAACTAGAATTTGTAGGAACCCAACTAACAGGGCATAGAACACCTCCACAATGGTCTAACAAAGACTGAAGATGTTCAACCTACAACAAACCTTCTTGGCTTGAACTTATACCTGTAACATTACATTATAAATTACTTGCAGTTTATTAGTAAATAGAAACTACCATCAAAATATAAATGGTTAAAATTTTCAAATTTGATTTTTTGTCAATTCTTTGCATGTGATTTCTTTATTATATCTTTAAAACCCTCTCACAAATAACCCTTGCTTTCAACATCTGTCTTACTTTGCAACATGACTGATTGCATGTAATTGGTCCTAGTATGGTCTTTCATATTTCTTATATTCGAGTATATTTATTTTGTTGACCATATTTAACCAATATACATTTCGGTGAACACGACATGAATCCTATCCCATAGCTAGTTGGATCATTTTCACAATTTCTTCTCCTCTTTTTTCCTAGCTTCATAGCTTTCCAACTTTTTCAAACATGCCTTGCTTGCAAAATTTATTTCCCTTTAGCTTCTTAATTTCCTAATCATGACATGCAACATGAACTCAATCAATCAAGAAAATGACCATGACGATCCCGCTAGAATTCCATCATCAAAGATCTAGATAAGAAGATTAGTTACATCCTTAACAAGGACATAAATATCAAAATAATTAGTGAATCATCCAAAATAAATCTTATGTCAATGATAAAGACGTCATGCATTCCCCCCTTTAATGCAACACAATGCAACATGTTTTCAATTTCATCTCTCATAATAACTGTAACATCCCCCTCCTAACAATAGTTCTCATCTTAACACTAATGTTGTAAATCCCCTAGAAATCCCCCTTCAGTCACCAATTCTATCAATCCCCTTGGTCAAAATACTCTAGATAACTCTCAAGTCCTTGCCTAGGTGCTAAAAGAAATGGCCCTTATGCAAAATTCCAACAACAACTAAATGCTCCAAATGTAAAGCTATCTTTTTCAAATGGCCAATCAACCTCAACAACTTATCTACCAACCTAATCAAAAGTATATTCTTCCTCCTCTTAGAGATGCTAATGGGAAGCCCATTCCCTAACCTACCATTCACAAAAATATGCTTCAAACCCTTCAAAACAAATCACTAACTCCTAGTATTGTGTCTATGGAATTGAAAATATTTATCCAACCATCACATAAAACATGACTATCTGACCCTACCTTATATATTAAAGCTTTTGGAAACCTTTACAAAGAATGGATTCAAACCAACAACTATGCAACCACCAAGCTTCTTGTCAAAACTCTAGCTAAAGATGTGTGTAGAATGCTATAATCAACTTCCAACACACTCTATTGCAAAACTAAAAGGCTTAGTCAATGCTCTAGTTAAATAATTCCAATGTCATGAACTTCTAGAAAATAACCTTAACAATTTCATTAAAGCTAAGCAATGACCTAAGGAATCCTCTCATGATTTCATCAAGTGATAGAGGTCCTTAGTGCATAAATCAAATCTTAATATGAGTGATAAAAACCTTCTTTAAAAAATTATCACTGCTCTAGAAGCCTTGCTTCAATACAAAATAAGGTCCTTTCGTAAGACTTTGGAAGAAGCCTTAGATCAAGATTAAAGATAATATTACCTTATGATCCAATTTGAACCATCTTAAAACACTAGTAGGGAATCATTTCAAACATCAACAAATAACACATATCAAATAAAACCTCTACAACAATTTATGCTTGAAATATCTACTTACAAAAATCCAAATGATGCAAACCCTTCCCACCCTCCCTTGAGTCTCCAAAAACTCAAGCAAAAGATGCCAATATCTCAACTCATGATTTTTTATTCTTCTAAATCTCTTCCACTGTGGTACAATCCTAATATGTTTTGTTGGTGGCATGTTATTAAAGGTCATTCTCTTAAAATTTGTCATTAATTTCAAATATTCATTTCTACCTTCATGTCAGGGGCATAATTCAACCATGAATCCATCATTTAAGAGCATTATCAAGAATATCATAATGCTTCTAAAACTCAATCTCAAGCCCAATCAAGTCAATCACATCCTAACCAATCTTAACACCCACATAATAAATATCCAAAAGCCCTACAAACATCTAATCATATTAACACGTATAAAAAAATTGTTAGATTCCATTGATGGACATTATGGCCAACCCTACATCAATTCTTAGTATGTTAATGTGGTTCAACTCATGAAGAAGAAATTAGTTCACAAACCTAACATAAAATGCATTGTAGGTCATGTTTATTCTTATCCTAACTCTCTAACTTGGCCCAAAACTATTCATATTACCTACATAATTATCCAAGCCTGCCCCATAGGTCTGATTACAATCTCAGTATGCTCTAAAATATCAAAATCATAAAATTTAGAAATATCTGATGAAATTGGCCATGTCAATCTAGTTCAACATGTCTCTTAAATTTTAACTAAATCTAACATGTTAATTCAATTATCTATTTCTACCACCCAGATGGCTGATATATTATGATATGATAGAAAAGAATAAACTGACACACATACATATATGTCTTATTTAGTTTAAAATCACCCTTATGTAAATAATAATGAATTTAGCACACATCTAGAGATTATTTAGATATTTTAAAAACATCCTTCTACTAATTAAAATATAATAAACATAGACATAAATGTGGTTGATTTAGTTCTAAAACCTAACCTAACTAAAAATAATGACATTAGCCATTACCCAAACAAAAGACCGATCTAGTTCAAAACAATGTATTAAAATAGAACTAAATTGGCATGGTCAATTCCATATAGAATTTTTTCAAAACACTTACCAAAGATCTAAAATTTACTTTACATGCCAAAAAATTGGTTGTAATACATATTTACTCAAATTTTAAAAACAAAGGTGATAACTATATTGATCTGGAGGTTGTTACTAAATCCAATCTCACCATACCTCATAGGTTGGCATCTTAAAATGCTCATCCTTCTTTTCATTCATATGTTAGGGCATCATGTGAGACCCATATATATCCTATTTCACACTTTGTGGAATTTTATATGCCCATCCTCACCTTCATGCATAATTTGGGGGCATCTTACAATGCCCATCCTCATTCTTCCTCAACCTTGCAAACATCTAACCCTCTTAATGAGTTCATTATCAAGAATATTACACACATACAAGATTAAAAAATTCATCTTCAAGAAATATTTAAAGTGCCAACCAAGAATTATTTTTGATATATGTTATTTATATTTTCTTTCATGTATATATTATTCACTTCATGTTTATATTACATACTTGTGTAGATACTAAAATATGGTATTTAGTACTTGACAATGACAAGCTTAGTATCATAGTTTGATCTAGGTCCAGTTAAAGTGAGTGCAAAGGTCCAATGGTTATACAAGATAGACATGAGTGCACACAAACAATGAGTTGAAGCAATAATGAAATCATAAAAACAAATATTGCTTGAGACAACCAAAATGGAGAAAACCAAATATTCATTAAGTGAGAAAGCTCCTCAAGTGAAGCATACATATAGGAGTGCTGAGTAACTCCTCTATAAATGGTGGTCGAATACCCCCTAGAATAGAAGTGTAACTCCTCAACAAAAGGTGGTTAAAGGAGCCTAGAATAGAAGTGTAACTCCTCCACAGTTACATCCTAGTCTTTCGTTTAAACCTATGCCACCAATGACAAACTAACTACACAGCTACTATTTTGAGTAAATTTTATATGCAAGCATGTGTAGATCTAAAAATATTCAAAAATAAAATAAAATCTAAAATTAACCTATCAGATTAATTTCAACTGAATTTCAAGTCTGGGTACAAAAATAGACATTTCTAAATTTAGAAAAAACCCAAAAATAATATTAAATGATAATTTTGGACCTACAGATGGTCATGTATGGCCTTCAAAAATTATCTAAAACATCCCATAATTGAAAGGTCAAGTTATGGTATTATTTAAATTTTTGAGATCATCATTTTGGCATGAAAATGGGCTCTAATGGAGCTATGAATCAAAAGTTATGGATTTTGGAAGTCTAGCCTCTTTTTCTGCATTATTCTCCTCTGGTTGAAAACAACTCAGCTCCTTTTAGTTTCTTTGATTATACTACTACCATTTTTTCTTATCAATATTATTTAGCTCCTATTATTTAATCCAAGTGTTTTCTTCCTACATAATCCTTTTTGTTAGGTTGTGGAGCTAAAAGCTTCACTGATGCAGACATGGAGGAGGTTGCTGAGAGGTTGCTGAGTTGCAGAGGAACTGACATCGGTCTGATCAGCGGACGTCGGTCATATACAGTGAGAAGAACAATTGACATCGGTCAGGGATCGATCGACGTCGATCACCTCCAGGTAGACAGGGACCGACGTCGATTGCCTGTGCAGTTCCAGAACTGCCAGTTCACAGACAGTTAGTTAACGAACCAGTTGTTTGCATGTAGAAGGCCAATTATAGACTTGAAGTTGTGGATCTAATTATTGTAACTAGATGTCTAATTATTGTTTGCATGAGATATATATAATAGACTCATGGGTTGTATTGTAATTTGTGCTAGAGAGTAAGAGAGCAAATATTAGCTCCTTCAGAGTGAAGAGAGCAAGGTGTGTTCCTCCTAGTGCCACAGTGCCAAGTGTGGGTGCTAGTTTGGAGAATCATAAGGATTCTTCATATATGTAGGATCTTGGTTAGCAGGTGTGCAAGGCCACGTTTGGAGATCTACATGGTAAGTAAGATCATTGATCTGCAGGTGTATGTGTGTGCAAGGTATAGGTTTGTAGGTGTGCAGAACCAGGTTGATCTGTAGGTGGCAGCAGGATCAAGGTGACAACAACACAATAGGGAGCAAGATCAGGTGGGATCTACTTGGAGTACGGTGTGTACTCAGTTGGAGAGCAAAGAGGAAGGCAAGGTAGTTCCTTCCAAAGTAAGATCATTTGAGTTGCAGGTTGTTGCAAGTTCATGGGAGATCTACTTAGAGTGCGTTGTGTACTCAATTTGAGTATGTGTGTATACTCAGTGTACTGGCAGTATTGTTACTGACTGGTTGACTGGCAGTGTTGTTACTGGCTGGTGGAGGTGAACACCAACTCTGTGTTTGAGTTGTTGTTGGGACCGTAATTGAGAGAGTGAGCTCTTGAAGGTGAATTACTGAACACTTGGGGTGGGAAGCCTGTAAGGTGGGAAGAGTGTGGCATCTCTTCATTTGTAATTCTTTTCTGGAAGAGTATTAATACAATTGGGTATTGTCTCTCATATTTTGTGTTATTTCTAAATTCTAGTTACTTGTGCATTCTGGTTAATTTCTGAATATTAAGTTACTTGTACATGGTAATCAATGGTGCTTTTGGGTCCTAACAGTTGGTATCAGAGCTAAGGTTGCAGGAAGCAGGTTTGTGTTTGATTACAAGTCACTCTCAGGGGTTTCTGATTGAGTGGGAGTAGAGCAATGGTAGAAGAAAGTACGCTAAGAATGGAGGAATTGAAAAGCACGAATGGTCAATTACGGTGTTATGGAAAGAAAGAGCAGGTAAAGAGAAATTGTTGGTTGGTAGAAGATCAGCATGAAGGAACTGAAGAAGTAGATGTTGCAGGTGTTGTTGCATAGGATGCTCTAGGATGTTCCTTGGATAAAGTAGAATCTTGTCTTATAGATTCTGTTGCCTCTTTCCATGCAGTTCGAAATAGAGTATTTTTCCATGTTAAGGTCTTTTGAGACTTTGAAAATATTTATTTAGGGGCTGGTGTGCCTTGTCAAAGTATTGGCAAAGGGGAAGTGAAGTTGAAATTGTAGGCGGCCAACACATGGGTGTTGAAGGATGTCATGTAAGTCCCAGTTCTGAAGATGCGGCTAATTGCTTCAGGAAAGTTGGGTGATGAGAGATGCACAAGAACTCTCACAGGGGATGCACTTGAATTAGCATGTGGTAAGAAAGCAGGTACTCTTTATCTACTTGCTTGTATTATTGATTCTTCTTCTATTTCGAAGACGTGGCTTTGTAGGCTTGGTCACATGAGCAAGAAGGAGATGAAGTTCTTAAGCGGAAGTCAGATGTATTTGACAGACTTAAGAACTGAAAAGCCTTGGTGTTTCTAGAGGAGATGACGGATAGAGATTAGTGGAGAAGGTTGGACATCTCTGAGCAGGGTAGTTTGGACAGGGTTTTGATCCATGGAGAGCTCGCGGGTAAAAAGTCATCACTCACAGGTGAACACAATTACCGGCGTCGGTCAAGGGGAACCGACATCGAACAGACAAGTGCCGATGTCGGTCATGTGCAGACCAGAGCTAGTGGTGTCAGGCAGGGTGGCTGCCGGTGTCAGTAAGGGAACCGACGTCGGTGACCAGGTAAGACTGACGTCGATCAAAAAAATTGCGTTAGCAAAAAGGATAGTCGCATGGGAATCGACATCGGTCGGATTCAGATTGTGTGGTGATCGAGGCTGGTCACTGTAACAGATGTTAGGTGGACAATAAGCTGTCAAGGAGTCTCAAACACCCATATGGAGGACTAAAAGGGTAAGTAAGCCTCAAATTCATTATTCCTCTTCTTTATACTCGTTGCTCACTGTAGATCAGGAAGGATCCAGGAAACAGTGGGAGCATGGCATGAATAGGATGCAGAACCAAACAGGAGATTTGGTAGGGTTTCCAGCCGATATGAAAGCACTGAGACACGAATGGATTTCTTAGTTAAAGAATAGAGAGAATGGATATATGAGATGGAAGGCCAATGGATATGTGAGATGGAAGGCCAGATCATATGGTCTTGAAGAAGCTCCAGGACAGTGGTACAGGTTTGACAGGGGGATGACAAAGCATGGCTTTAGTCAATGTCATTGTAACTACTGTGGTTTCTTTACCAGGTGGATGATGAGTCGTGACATCATCCTGTTACTGTATGTTGTGTGTTTGCTTGATGCAGGGTCACATATGCAAGGTTTTTTCTGAGCTAAAGGTAAAGTTAGTTTAGAGGTGTGTCATGAAGAATTTGGAGGAGCAAAATTCTTTGGCATAAGTGTGTTCTAGAGACATGGAGATCACAGGTTGATTTTGTCTCTGGATGATTGTGTGATACCGGTTAGCATGCCGATGGTTGGACAGTTTACAGAATAGGGTCCTAATTCACATGATGAGGTTAAGTACATGCGTACTAGACTTGAGGTTGCCCAAGCAGTGGGTGTTGTCAGAAAGTTTGGAGCCGATCTGGAAAAGAAACACTAGAGGGCAGTTTAGTGGATTCTTAGGTATTTGAGATGGACTAGCAGCAGGTATACATGCGATGCAGGGTCAAGTTATTTTCTACATGGGTTTGTAGATGCGAATGCAGCAGGTTACTTGGATGACAGGAGGTTCACCACATGTTGTGTGGTGGTTGGTCTTCAAGATTGATCTTGAAGAGGGATACAAGCCAGGAAATAGATTAGACGGTGTATAGGTATAGGTACAGTGCAGCTATTTATCTCCAAGTGGGAGATTGTTAGGGTATGGAGCTAAAAGCTTCACTGATGTAGACATGGAGGAGGTTGATGAGAGGTTGCTGAGTTGCAGAGAAACTAATGTTGGTCTGATTAGCCAACGTTAGTCATATATAGTGAGAAGAGCAATCGATGTCAGTCAGGGATTGGCCAGTGTCAGTCACCTCCAGGCAGACAGGGACCGATGTCGGTCACTTGTGTGGTTCCAAAACTGCCAGTTCACAGACAGTTAGTTAACGAACCGGTTATTTGCATGTAGAAGGCCAATTATAGACTTGAAGCTACAGATCTAATTATTGTAATTAGATGTCTAATTATTGTTTGCATGAGATCTATATAATAGACTCATGGGCTATATTGTAATTTGTGCTAGAGATTAAGAGAGCAAATATTAGCTCCTTCAGAGTGAAGAGAGCAAGGTGTGTTCCTCCTAGTGCCACAGTGCCAAGTGTGGGTGCTAGTTTGGAGAATCAAAAGGATTCTTCATGTATGTAGGATCTTGGTCAACAGGTGTGTAAGGCCACGTTTGGAGATCTACATGGTAAGTAAGATCATTGATCTGCAGGTGTATGTGTGTGCGAGGTCTAGGTTTGCAGGGGTGCAAAACCAGGTTGATCTGTAGGTGGCAGCAGGATCAAGGTGACAGCAACACAACAGGGAGCAAGATCAGGTGGGATCTACTTGGAGTACAGTGTGTACTCAATTGGAGAGCAAAGAGGAAGGCAAGGTAGTTCCTTCCAAAGTAAGATCATTTGAGTTGCAGGATGTTGCAAGTTCATGGGATATCTACTTGGAGTGTGTTGTGTATTCAGTTTGAGTATGTGTGTATACTCGGTGTACTGGCAGTATTGTTACTGACTGGTTGATTGGCGGTGTTGTTACTGGCTGGTGGAGGTGAACACCAACTCTGTGTTTGAGTTGTTGTTGGGACCATAATTGAGAGAGTGAGCTCTTGAAGGTGAATTACTGAACACTTGGTGTGGGAAGCCTGTAAGGTGGGAAGAGTGTGGCGTCTCTTCATTTGTAATTCTTTTCTAGAAGAGTATTAATACAATTGGGTATTGTCTCTCATATTCTGTGTTATTTATGAATTCTAGTTACTTGTGCATTCTGGTCAATTTTTGCATATTAAGTTTCTTGTACATGGTAATCAATGGTGCTTCTGGGTCCTAACACTTTCCACTATACCAAATACCTGTCGTAACTTTCTTGCCTTGTGTTTACTGTCTTCTTATTCAAAACCTACACTATCTTTTCTTTCTTCTTCTTTAGCACCTATTACTTCCAATCTACTTCATCTTATTCACATTTACCATATTTTCCATGGAAATCATATAAATTTTAAACATTAAATACTGGATAAATATCAAAATTATGTGGTAAACTTACCTCATAAACATTATCATTAATTTTCTTTATAATTCTACATGGTCCAATTTTCTTGTACTTCAAATTGTTATATGTGCCTTTTAAAAATCTCTTTTTACTCAAGTACATCATCACTAAATATCCTTGTTCAAATATTTGTGACTTTATTCTAAAATTTGCTACCAATTTATACTTGTCATTACTTTTCTATAATTTTCTTCATACTTCTTGTAATTATTGTATATGTTCTATAAATACTTTTGCATCATAATAACTCATTCTATAATTGGTAATTGTACCAAATATAAAACACTCATAGGATTTATCCCATAAATAATATGAAATTCTAATTTACTTGTTGATCTATTCACTGAACTATTACATACAAACTCATCTTGTAGTAAAGCCATTTCCCATTGCTTGGGCTTCTCTCTAACTATGCATCCCAATAAATTTCCCAAGCTCATGTTTACAAATTTTGTATGTTAATTTGTTTAGGGATGGTATGTACTACTAAATTATAACTTAGTCCCCATATTCCTCCATAAATTCCTCTAAAAATGACTTAAAATTTTCATGTCATTATTTGATGTAATGGTTTTTAGAACACCATGCAATCTCATAATATCCTTAAAAAATAATTTTTCAACTCTAGTGGCATCATTGATTTTCTTACATGTAATAAAATGAACCATCTTAGAAAACCTATCTACAATAATAAAAATTGAATCATTACCTCTTTGTGTATTTGGTAATCCCAACACAAAATCTATACTCAAATCTATCCATGGTCCTCTTGGAACTAGTAATGGCATGTACAACCCTATATTTTGTGCATGTCTTTTTTCCACTTGACATATCTTACACCTTGTAACATATATTGTCACATCTCTCTTCATATTTGACTAAAACTACTTCTCCTCCACCAAAGCTATTGTCTCTGTCTTACCAAAATGTCCAACCAAACCACCACTCTATAATTCTCTTATAATATTGTCTCTTAGAGATCCAATTGGAATACATAATTATTTTCCTTTGAAGAGACAACCATTCTGCATAATATATTCTTCATAAACATTACTTGTGTCACTTTTCAATAGATTATTGCATTGTTAATAAATTCACTTTAAACTATCTTGCCAAAATATGGATCAATATCATATACTTAATAAATTCAAATCCAAGTACTTCACTCACCATAGTAGTTAATAACCCCACTCACTTTCTCAAATCATTAGCTACCTAATTCTATTTTCTTGATTTGTGCTTCAACACAAAAGTAAAACCCTGCAAGAAAGACACCCACTTTACATGCGTACTATTTAACTTCTTTTGAGTGTTCACATACTTCAAATCCTCATGATCAGTAAATAGGATAAATTCCTTAAGCACAATGTAATACCTCTAATGTCTTAATACTTTTACAATGGCATAAAATTCCACATCATACATAAAATACTTTGTTTTTGCCTGATTCAATTTCTCACTAAAAAATGTTATTGGCTTCCCTTCTTGACTCAACACAACACTAATTCCCAAAAATGAAGCATCACAATCAAATTCAAACACTTTGATATAATATGGTAATGTTGAAATATGATTTTCTATAAAAAATTTCTTCAAAAACTCAAAGCTTTATGTTGTCTCCCTTGTCCATGCAAATTCTTTTCCTTTCGTACAATTTTTTATTGGTGAAATGATGCAGTGGCATCCTATAAGGACCCCAAAGTGATTCAATTTTATCTTAAGTTAGTCCAATAAGGTGTCTTACAATTATTAGAGGTTATTAGTTGTCCATAGGTGAAGTATAGGTTGTCTTACGGTGCATAAAATTTGAATTATTCGTTTCCTACTAAAATGCATTTTTTTAATATTTGAATCTTATCAAGCCTTCTTCAAGGACTTTTGTGCATTAGTGAAGATGGAAAGATGTGTCAGCCATGTATAAGGATTTAGGCATAGTATGAGGACCAAAAATATGTTCATTAGTCTATGGTTATGATTCTCTATAGTCATGGTGTGTAAATCAAGAAAATGCAATGTAATTGAAAGAGACCTCCATATAGGCAAGGGAGCCAAGAATTAGTTATGTCTCCTTATAGACACATATGAGTCAATTTTAGATGGTTAGATAGATATTCCATTTGAATAGATGAATGCAAAAAAATTATTTACAATATTTTGGTATTGATAATATGATATGAATGGGAGTTGAATGTTGTAAACCCCTATTTTTGAATGAATGAGCTTTGATAGACCCTGTTGAGGTCATTAGTTGCTATTGTTAATTGTATGTGATTTGTTGAAGAAAGAATGAAGAATAAATTGTCTCTGAGTGTATTTACAAGTTTATGCTTATTTTTTTGAAGTGATAATTTGAGGAAACACAAGAAAATACCCCTTTGTTGAAATAATGGATACAGGCCCCTGCTTATAAGTTATCTATTTTATGTTGCAGACTATAACTTGCATGATAAATGATCAAAGGATATTTGATAATCAATATACATGTTTTTGAAATATATTTGAATGTGTTTAAGATAGGAGTTTCCAAGATTATTATTCAATTATTGGATGTACATACATATATTATGATCAAACCCCAGTTTGGAGGAACTTTCATTATGAAATAGACTGTGTGCAAATTCTTTTGAAGAAAGGAACATTGCATCAAATTGTATTGTATTCTTGGAATATATAAAAGAATTTGAATAATGTTTAAATAATTCATGGTTGAAATAATGGTCATAAATCCGTTGGATTTTGGAAACTAGTAACTAACCTTGTTTACTTTAGAAACCATTATCATGATAGCTTGGGTAATGAATTTTTGAGAAGATATGATCAAGTAATGAGTTGTAGTGATAAATAATTATTTTTTAAGTTAAATTGAATCTTTTTGAAGTTATTATAACCTTTTTAAATAAAAATAATGTGATAAAAAGTTACAAATCTTGTCACAAACCTGTAGACAGTTAATTACTTGACATAGTAAAAAGAATTTCAAGATGGAAAACCATAACAGTAGTTAGGGAAGTGAAATCTAATGTTTATATAAGTTGCATGAAGTCATTATAGACTATAAGAATGTCTCGAAGTTTATTAAAACACTTTATAATGAGTGGAATCTAATTTTTAACTATTTTGGGTGTAGACATGGTAGTAATAACCCTAGGTTAGGGTTTTGGGAATATAGTGAGAATCCACCATTTAATTTGAGTGAAATTTGGTGAAAAGCTTAGGAATAACATGTGTGAATATATTATTAAGGTTTATGAATTTTAGTTTACATTTATGTAGGTTATATTTTTGAGAATATACTAAGAATCCACCATTTAATTAGAGTGTTAGCAGGATGGTGAAAGGGCTATTAGGCCTAATCAAAGAGTAATTTAAGCCACATAAAGGGTCTTAACAATAGAGTTTGATTTGGAAGTTTTGTGACTATAAGGTTTGTGTAAAAAGGTATCTAAATAATTTTTTTTTTCATATTGGTGAAGGTACAATTTTGTAAAAGGTCAAAAGGCCCAAAATAGGGCTATAAGGAGTGAGTCTAGTGCAGTCAGAATTGTGAAAAGGGTTGAAATGAAGCTTGGAAAGTGTAGGAAAGGTTATTGAGTATGAAGAGAGGGTTATAAGACATAAAAAAAATATCAAGACTCTGGAAAGTATAAAACTATCAAGGTAACCTAGAACCTTTTTATGAAGATTGAACTAGGAAGTTATTGTTGGTGAGAGAATAGTGAAACAAAGGCATAGAGTGAGTGAGTCTTGGTGTATGATCTGCATCATTTTGGTATCAGATATATAAAAATATTATTTTGGATTGTTAAATGATTAATAATGTGTTTTTAAGTGCATTTTAGGATAGGTAATCAAGGACAATGCTTCATGGAGAGAGCTGACAGGGATGAAGATGATTTGGTCAAGATAATGACATAGTTGATTGTTCCATTGGTTATGAGGATGGAGGATATTGAGGATGTTATAAGGGAGAGAGAAAAAATAATAGAAAGATAAGGTAATTATAGGTAACAAGGTCAGTTAGTACCTTTGCAAGCAAGGATGGAAGAGAGAGAGAACAGAGAGGTGGTTCAAGCGAGAGCATAAGAGCATGCAAAAACATGTCAAAATGGCATGGGGCAGCACCATGCAAGGTAAATCAGAACATTTGAATATGGAAGAATGAGAATAGATGAAGTTCCCATGAGAAGAGGACCAAGACAAAGATTTTAGGGGTAATTTTGGAATTTCCATAGAGAGGGACATAGGGCAGTAGAGTATTCAAGGAATATGAGAAAAAGTATGTGTTAGTAGAGAGAAGAGAATGAGAAGAGAGGTCATGAAAGGAATGAGTCATTACTCATGAGGAGAGTCTTATTACATGAGAATCAAGTTAAAGAACCAGCCCAAAGGAGAAGCCTATTTAAAAGTGAACACAAGACAAGAGGTACAATTTATAATTTGGTAATTGATGGAGGTAGTACTAATAACATTGTTTCTTTAGAGATGGTGTAAAATTTGGGCTTGAAGAGGATGCCACATCCACAACCATACAAGGTTGCATGGGTTTAGAAAGGATATAAAATTTTGGTAAGTGAACAAAGTTGGGTTGAATTCAAGATAAGAAGGTATAAATATCAAGTGTTATGTGATATTTTGCCTATAGATGTGTGTCATTTATTGTTAGGGAGACCATGGCAGTTTGATAGGCATGCCATACATGATGGTCAAGAAAATACTTATACCATTAAGTAGCATGAAGAGAAACACATCCTACGTCTATTGAAGGGTGAAGAAGAAAGAAGGGATGAAAGGATAATGATGATGCAATGTTTGAGTAAATTAATGGAGAGCTTGGGTTTGGTCAAAGAACCTAAAGAAGGCAAGGTAAGTTGTGTTGATATGATTGGTATGTAGCATTGTGGGTACACAAAGATGGACATGAAAGAGGCTAAACAAGAATGTCGGGTGGTAGAAAATAATTTTCAGAAGAAGGAAGAAAGCATAGCAGCAATGAGAATGCTTAAGAGAGAATAAATCCAAACTAAGCATGGAATCCAAGTCCATGAAAGAGGATACAGTAGAAAATTGATGAATATTTCAGCTAAGATGGAAAGGAAATGGTTTGGGTAGACACTAAGCAAGCTAAGAAGAAGATGGAGATAAAAATGTACAAGTAGGCAGCCCAAGAGAGAGTCATGAAGGCTCTAAATTATATTGCTAATGAGATGTTTTGTGGTGAAAATGTAAGTAAGGAGTAGGTAGGAGACAAAACAAAAGATGCATATGCAGCCTAAAGTTATTGAGGAAACAAAGAAAGAAAGGTGGATAGTATTGAACAAGAAGAGCATGTCAAAGAATTAGGCAATGTGCAGCAGTCTCATGAAAGCAATCAAGGAGATGAGATATGGAAGATGAATATGCAAGAGATCGAGGGTAGTCAATATGTTGATGTGCAACAATAAATTAAGAATCTACACAAGTATGAGATATGAAAATCACAATGACAAGTTGTGCATGAAGTGGAATGGTTAGTACAAGAAGCATGGATGAAGGAAGAGGATTTCAAACTTGTAGCAGTGATTGAAGATGGAGATAAGGAGAAGATGAAGCAGTATGTAGAGGAGAAAGAGTGGTATACATATGTAATGCAAGAAGAAATCAGTAAAAATGTTTTGTTTAACAATTTAGTTTTATGTGCAGGTATGTTATTAAAGGAGATGAAGTAAATAATGACTAAATATGGGGCCTAAGAGCATGTTCATCTTGATGAGAGGCAAGTGTAAGCTGATACCTTCCATGAGGAGGCTCAATGCATTTATATAGTAGCATATACTAAGTGGATCACTCAACACCTATGGCAGAAATTTCTCAGCTTGGTAGTATGATGCAGGGGCATCCTATAAAGACCCCAAAGTGATTCAATTTTATCTTAAGTTAGTCTAATAAGGTGTCTTAAATTTTTTATATGTTATTAGTTGTCCATAGGTGAATTCTAGATTGTCTTATGGTGCATAAAGTTTGAATTATTGGTTTCCTAACAAAATGCATTATGTGAATATTTAACTCTTATCAAGCCTTCTTCAAGTAATTTTATGCATTAGTGAATATGGTAAGATGTGTCAAGCATGTATAAGGGTTTATAAATAGTATGAGGACCAAAAATATGTTCATTAGTTGTTCCCAAAATATGTCACTCATTTTTGGGACAACATATGAACTATTTTGGTCCTGCAGGCCAAAATTCTCTCTTCCCTTCTCAAAAATTGTTCTGAGTATTCAAATTCTCCATTATTCAATATTTTTCAGCTAACGGACTCTGCAGGCTTATTTCTATGGACTCTACAGGCTTATTTCTATGGACTCCGTAGGCTTATTTCTATGGACTCCGCAGGCTTATTTCTACGGACTCTGCAGGCTAATTTCTATGGACTCTGCAGACTAATTTCTAAGGACTCCGTAGGCTAATTTCTAAGGACTTTGCAAGCTGATTTCTATGGACTCCACAAGAAATAAATAAGTTCCCAGCACTTACGCAATTTCAAGGTTGGTTCAATCGAAAGGTTGAAAGGAGTCATCCAAAAGCCCGAAGGACAAGTGCCCTTGTGGAGGGCACTTAGGTGCCAAAATGACCTTTGTGACTTTTCTAAAAGGCAATTTTAGAGATCAAACAGCCCTTGTGGAGGGCAGGTGATGAGCAAAATGGACCGTTATAAAAGGCCTAAAGGGTAAGGTTTTCTTTGGAAAAGTGAACAAGGCAAAAAAGTTAGAATTCCTTCAGATTTGTTCAAGGCAAAAGACAAGATCAATTCTTTCAGACAAAAATTTTGAAGGAATTTTCCCGAAATAAAAAAGCCCGAGGGAATAAGTGAGAAAGACAAAGGATTTCCTTCAGACATTTTATCCAAAGGATTTGAGGAAGAAGGCCGCCTGAAGGAACCTGAAGGGCATGTACCCTTATGGGGGGCTCTCAGTGACTAGGAAAAGGACCTCCCCCAAGTCCTGAAAGGACACCTTCCCTTTGGAAGGATTCAAAGACTAAGCTTGATCAAAGGAAATCTAAAGGAAATAAAGTTGAAGGAATTGACCAAACAGTGACGGGCTTGTGGACGTCAAAGTTGGGCACCATGAACTAGCTGTTGGAATCCAAATGTCTAGTGACATCCCTGAAGCCGTCAAATTCATGGCAATGAAATAACCATTGATATTTAAAGGGTTGAGCGTGGACCCAAATGAATTTAAATGCCTTAAGGCCAAAAGGAAGAACTGCTGAGAGAAGAGCACAAGGAGCCAGCAAAGTTGGGAAGATAGCCCCGAGAGCTCAAATTCCAAGAAAAGACAAAACCAGGAAGAGACAAAGCTGGGAAAGGACAAAAGTTAAGAGTGAACTCAGTGACCAACAAGAAAGAGGGAAAGACTAGAAATATATGCATACGAGTTATTTCCAATAGGTGGAATAGTCCGCCAAGTAGACATCTGAGCTCACAAGCATTAAAAGGTGCGGCCTATTTTTCTTCCTTGATAGGAAAGTGAGGGGACAACTACGTACCTATTGAGAAAAAGATTAGATGACCCATGTAGAGGAGAAGATATTTTGAGATGAATCAACACGCCACAGTTAAGACAGACACCCTGTTCCAACATGGCCCCCTTTGACAAAAATGGAAATGCATTCAAGACATTGAATGCAGCATGGGTCATTCTATGGAATAAAGTGCCAAGTCTTTTTGGGCTACTATATATTGTAAATCTCTTCTTTTTACCAAGGAGATTTCTCGGTTATATAAACAAAACTCTACCCAAATTGAAAGGTGATTACTGAGACTTTGAGCTCAGATTGTTAATCATATTTCTTTATTTGAATGAGAAAGCAAGTTACTTTCAGGCTTTGTGCTGTAATATCTTGTGTCATTTAGGAGATTATTCTTATGTCTATTTCTTAAATGTATTCTTGTCCATTTTAATGAAATAAGTAGGACTAGCAGAAATAATCAAGAAGGTGTCCAGAAGCCAACTATGGAGAGACTTTGTGCTATCACAATTGTCTTTAGTGTGTTCATTTTTCTATTTCTATGTAAAGGATTTTGGGACGACTTTGCGCCCCCATTATCCTTCATATTTCACTCTTTGGTAGTTGAGGGGGAGACTTTTTGCTACACCTCATTTTGTTGGTTACTGCGCCCCTGTTTCAGTTACTTTTACTACCCAGGAAGGAATCTGGCTATTGACTAAGTATTACTTTTGAAAAAAGAGAAGTACTTCCAGCAATCACCCATGATTTCTCCTTTGTCTGTGAACATCATCTCTAAAAAAAGAGAGATGGATGGTGTTATCCTACCCCTGAGTGTTATTTTTTGTATATATATAGCATATAGCACCTCATATTTATAAGGAACCTCCCCTTGATGAGAGGAGAGATTTGTCCCCTTTTGATGTGGTAAACCTACACATTTGGCCGATCAATCTCCCTATGATGTGGTTGAAACAACCTATTTTGCCCATCGGTTAGCTGGTGACAAAATATTCACCCAAAAAATTACTCTATGGTTATGATTCTCTATATTCATGTTATGTAAATCAAGAAAATGCAATGTAATTAAAAGAGACCTCCACGTAGGCAAGGGAGCCAATAATCAGTTATGTCTCCTTATAGGCATATAGGAGTCAATTTTAGATGGTTAGATAGAGATTCCATTTGAATAGATGAATGGGAAAAATGTATTGACAATATTTTTGGAATGAGAATATGATATTAAAGGGAGTTGAATGTTTTAAACCCTTATTTTTGAATGAATGGACATTGACAGACCCTATTGAGGTCATTAGCTATTATTAATTCTATGTGATTTTTTAGAGAAAGAATGAAGATGAAATTATCTCTGAGTGTATTTTCAATTTTATGCTTATGTTTTAGAAGTGATAATTTGAGGAAACATAATAAAATTCCCCTTTGTTGAAAGAATGGATATAGACCCCTGCTTATAAGTTATCTATTTTTTGTTGCAGACTATAACTTGCATGATAAATGATCAAAGGATATTTGATAATCAATATACATTTTTTTGAAAAATATTTTAATGTGTTTAAGATAGGATTTTCCAAGATTAGTATTCAAGTATTGGATGTCCATACATATATTATGATTAGACCCCAGTTTGGAGGAACCTTCATTCTGAAATAGACTATGTGTAAATTATTATGAAGAAAGGAACATTGCATAAAATTGTATTGTATTCTTAGAATATCTATAGGAATTTTAATATTGTTTTAATATTGTGTGGTTAAATTAATGGTAAAAAAACCATTGGATTTTGGAAACTAGTAATTAACCCTATTTCTTATGGAAACCATTGTCATGACAGACTGGGTAATGAATTCTTGGGAAGATATGATCAAGCAATCGGTTGTAGTGATAAAGAATGATTTTTTAAGTTAAAGTGAATCTTTTGGAAGTTTTTATAACCATTTGAGAGAACAATAATCTATTATGAACTTAAAAATCTTGTCACAGACATGTAGATAGTTAATTTCTTGGCACAGTCAAAAGAATTTTGAGTTGGAAACCATGACAGTACTTTAGGAAAGTAAAATATAATGTTTATATAAGTTGAATGAAGTCATTATAGACTATATGAATGTCTTATAGTTGGTTGAAACACTCTATAATTAGTGGAATCCAATTTTTAACTATTTTGGGTGCAGATAGGGTAGTAATAGCCCTAGGTTAGGGTTTTGGGAATATAGTGAGAATCCATCATTCAATTTGAGTGAAATTTGGTGAAAATATTAGGGATAACATGTGTGAAGATATTATGAGGTTTTTATAATTTTAGTATATGTTTTCATACATCCATAAATCTTTGAGTGTTAATAGGATGGTGAAAGGGCTATAAGGCCTAATCAGAGAGTAATTTAAGCCTAGTAAAGGGTCTTAAGAATAGAGTTTGGTTTGGAAATTTTGTGACTAGAAGGTTTGTGGAAAAGGGTATCTAAATAAATATTTTATTTTTATATTGGTAAAGGGACAATTCTGTACAAGGTCAAAAGGCCCAAAAACAAGGCTACAAGGAGTGAGTCTAGTGCAATCAAAATTGTGATAAGGGTTAAAATGAAGCTTGGAAAGTGTAGGAAAGGTTTTTGAGTATGAAGAGAGGGTTATAAGACATATACAAAAATATCAATACTTTGGAAAGTATAAAAATATTAGGGTAACCTAGAACCTTTGTATGAAGATTGAACTAGGAAGTTATTTTTGGTGACAGAATAGTGGAACAAAGGCATAGAGTGAGTGAGTCTTGGTGTATGCTCTGCATCATGAAAAAAGACTACTAAAATTATTAATAAATTTTATGTAAATAGTTGTTAAACCATGAAAAATTATTACCTCTGTGATGTTCATTGGGATAGGCCTCTTAACAATTACCTTTACTTTTTCTTCATCCATTCTTACACTATCTGTTGAAATTATAAATCCTGAAAATACCAAATTATTATGCATACACCTGCACTTCTTAAAATTTTCATATAGATTATATTTTATTAATAATTTTAATACCATTCTATAATGTTATATGTGCTCTTATTTAGTCTTACTGAATATTAAAATATCATCAAAATAAACCACCACAAACTTACCACTATATTCTCATAATATTATTTTCATCGCCCTCATGAATGTGTTAGGTGCATTAGGTAACCTGAATAACATCACCATCCACTCATATAAACCATCTCTAGTCTTTAATATTATTTTCCACTCATCTCATCCATGAATTTGAATTTGATAGTAACCACTCCTTAAATCAATCTTGGTAAAATATTTTGCTACTACAAGAACATTCATCATATCATCTAAACAAGGTATATGAAATATAAACTTGATTTTAATTTTATTGATTTATATATTATCCACACACATCCTCCACCGTCCATATTTATTTATATTTATAAATTTTGATGTTTCACAAGGACTCATGCTCTCCCTTACTACACCCTTCCTCACCAATTCAATTCTACATGTTTTATTGGACTCATCCTACAAGTTTCTTGATTGGGTAGAGCTAATCTTGGAATTCAATAAATATGATGTTTAATATCTCTATTTGGTGGTAAACCATATGGTAACTCATTAGGTATAGCATTTGCATATTCTTTTAACACTACTAATTTTTATAGTATATGTACCACTTATGTGTCTTCTTTATTTGTTGCTAATGTATAACAACAACCTATCATCTGCATGTCTTGGTAAATTATTTTATAGTCAACATGATTTCAACATACCCTTCTTCTTTAAGAGGTAACATAACTACCTTCATACCACCATTTTAGAAACTATATGTGTTATTTTCTCCATCATAAATTGCTTTTCTATCAAACTACCAAGTCCTTCCCAATAACACATGGCATGCATCCATTGGTATAACATCACACCATATTTTATCCTTGTAAGTTTTACCCGTATAAAAATATATTAAGCATATTTTATCTAATTTAACTTCATTTCATTTCTTAAACCATGAAATCTGACAAGGATTAGGATGTTTTTCATACTACAAACCTAGTTTCTCAATCATATTTCTAGAAATCATATTTTCACAACTACCACCATCTATAATTACCTTGCATATCTTACCTTATGAAGTACACTTTATTTAAAAGATATTTTTTCACATCCATGCATCACCACCTACTTTATTCTATAGATGTTCTTTACTTGGATCAATCATTATTATTCTCATCATGATATTTTCTCTAATATTTGTTGTTGCAACTTTAGTATTTTGCTCTTCTATTTTAGCTTCAACTAAATTTAATCTTGGGCGATCCTCTTACCTCCTTTCTTGATCTTGGTAGTGTGTATGCTTTAACCCTCTATGTCCTTCTTCTCCTCATCTATAAAAAACATAATACCTATGTTGATTTGAAAACCATCCTCTACCAACACCATAACTTTATCCTCTCTGAAATCCTCTTCCTCTTTATTGGTTTTAAATCCTTATCTATTATCTTCTTATCTTTCTAGACCACATGATGATTCTCCTCTAGTGGTATTAAACCCACCTCTACTTATATTAAATCCACCTCATCCCCCTATAGGATGGGATTGTCCTCTTATTGGGCCAATAGATGTTGTTCTTAAATTCTATCTATTTTGTTTTTCTTCTACCTTCAAAGCTAATTGATAAGCTTCCTCCATGCAAATTATTTTATGCATGCTTAATTAATTTTGAATAGAAAACTTAAAACCATTTACATACCTTGCATCCATATTCTCTTTTGTCTCATCATGCTCCACACATATGGAAAACTTGTAAAACTCATCTATATACTATTGATTACTATGATCCTTTGCCTCAAATTCTGACATCTTATGTATAGGATTTGTGCATAATCCATAGGAATGAATTTCTCCCTCAAATTTTTCATATTTTTCTATGAGTTGATCTTAACTTTACCTTTTCTCTTTCATTTTTCTGTTGATCCCACCAAATCATTGAATGACCCTTCAATTTTGTGCATTCAAACTTTACCTTCTTGTCCTCTCATAGTTATCAATTCAAAAAACGTCTCCATGTTATTCATCTAATCTATCAACTCCTATGGTTTAAACTTCCTCCATAATTTAAAATGTCAACTTTGATTCCTTCAATCCTTTCTTCTAAAGCTCTAACCATCCTCTCTTCCAATGATGGTGGTTTTTCTTGTTGCTCTTCTTGCTGAATTTCTTCTTCATGATCTATGTCAACTTCTACATCATCTTCTGCTCTCCTTTGTCTTTGATTCGTAATGATCTTGATTAATTATTCTAGTTTCCTCTATATCTCTTGCATAATATGGTTCATCTGAGTTATTCCTCATCATCCTTTCACCATCTCTTACACATCCAAGATTCGAACTTGATATGATACCAAATATTGAACCAAACTACTAACAAGATAAATAAATATCTAATAGGCCAAGATTTTGAAAAATAACTAGTATTGATTTGTATTGAGTGATTCAAATAACTAAAAACCATGCATAAATAAGCCTCAACTTATAATTACAGTTGACATGCAAAATTTGAAACTCTAAAAATAAATAAACACTTGACTTGATATTTTTAGTAATTTTTACATGAAAGTGTGTGCAACTTTAAAAATCTCCAAAAATAAAATAAACTCTAAAATTAACCTATCAGGTAAATTTAACTGATGTTCAAGTCTAGTTACAAAAATAGATAATGTCTAAATTTAGAAAAAAAACCTAAAAATAATATTAAATGGTAATTTTGGACCCTCATATGGTCATGTATAGATTTCAAAAAATATCAAAAATGTCCCATAATTATAATTACAGGTCATAACAACATTGAAATTTTTGATAGTCATTTTGACATGAAGATTGGATCAAATGGAGTTACAAAGCAGAATTTATGGCCTTCAGAAGTTTAGCCTCTTTTTATGCATCATAATCTCTCATAAAGTAGAGAAAAGGAAAAAAATTGTAGGAAAAACTCCCCCCAAAATATATGCATATAATTAAAGAGGATAGAATGCCCCCTTGATGATGTCATCGATGTAGATTACACCCTAAAAAAATCTCATAGATGAATGAACCTATTCTCGGTGAAGGGTTTGGTAAAGATGTATGTAACCTACTCTAAAGGTTGGTAAAATCTAAAATTGATGCCATGAACATGAATAAGATCCTAAATAAAATACATGTGAATCTTAATGTATTTGGTTTATTAGTTTTGAACTAGATTCTTGCATATCTATATAGTACTCTGGTTATCACAATAAATGATGATGGGTTGCCTCAAAGGAATGCCAGACTTAGATAGAATCTCTTAAATATAAATAGCCTTAGTAGCTATGTTAATAACTCCCATGTAGTCTACCTCTATGGATGATATAGCAATAGCATTTTAATTCTTGATAAACCAACTAATAGGACCAGAACCAAAATAAAAACTATAACTTGAAGTGGCCTTGTGATTCTAAATATTGCCAGCCTAATCTAAATCTAAAAACCAGCCAAGTTAATCTTTGTGCCAAATTTGTATTGAATCCCAAATCTATAATATCCCTAAATGTAATGTAAGATCCTCTTATTTGATTTCTAGTGCAGCTCATAGGGTTCCTACATGAATCTAGAGACAAGTCCCATTGCGTATAAAATATCAAGCTTGGTATGAGTCAGTTAAATAATGATGCCAAAAAGATGATGATATTGAATGGCATCGACCAAATGTGTAGAAAAATCAGCCTCAAGATTGAATCTTGATAGAAAGGGAGTCGAAGATGGCTTATAATTAGCCATGTGAAACTGAGCCAAAAGATCAAGAGCATATTAGGTTGTGTAATTGAAATCCCTAAATTAGACTATAAAATCTTGATACAAATAAATTAATAGAAAAGACCCAAGTCTATCATTTCAAATTTGTCATGTAGAGCTATCTTCACCACTAAAATAGATGATGAAGAACTCCTGATGATAAAAATATCATCAACATAAAGGACCAGTATAATTAAAGAATCATCCTATCACAATAAGTATACATTGGAGTTTAAATGACACCTGGTGAAACCTAAAGTAAGGAGGAAGGAATCCATCTTGGCATACCAAGCTCGAGGGGCTTATTTGAGGCCATAGATGGATTTCCTAAGTCTACAAACTAAGGAAGAATCCTAAATAAACTTAGGTGGTTATTCCATGTAGATCTCCTCCTCAAGGTCTCTATGAAGAAAGACACTCTTCACATCCATCTGGTGCCCATCCCAACCATGTGTTTCAGCTATAGCTAGTGTGAGTTGGATTGAAGTCAAATTTTTAACAAGTGTAAAGGTCTCTGAGTAGTCAATGTTGGCTACTTATGAAAACCCCATTTCAACCAATCATGCCTTGTACTTATCGATTAACCCATTTATTACAAACTTGGTTTGATATATCCACCTACATCAAACCATTTTCCTTCCCATAAAAAGTGAAGTCAAATCCTAAGTGTGAATTTTAATCAAGAAATAATATTCTTCCTACATAACACTATCTCACTCGAGTATGCCTGAAGCCTCTCAAAATGTCTATGGATCCAAAATTGAAGCAAATAAATCATGTGGACCACTATGATAATCTATCTAAGTATGTCTATCATCTTTTAGATCTCTTGCCCGAATTCCTACACTCTGAAGTGTTTTCCTGGCCTAAAGGGGCTTGGATGTGGGTGAGTAAGGTGTAGGTTCCTCATCCTCTAAAACATGATTAGAGGTAGATGTAGAAGACTCCACATCACTACCCTTGCTATCACAACTAGAATAAGAATAAGAATAAGAAGACCCTATCTTAGGAACCTGCTCTATATGATCTGAGTCAAAAGAAGAATCATCAACTCTATGTGAATCTAATGAAAGAGAAGAAGTGTCAAGTGTTGATTATTTTAGACTCTCTTGAAAGTGGACATTTCTCTCTATGAACAACTTATGTGTGGTTAGATGTAGAAGTCAATATCCCTTGACACTATCTAGACAACCTATAAAGATACAAGGCTTGGATTGAGGTTTCATAGCTTTATGTATCTTCTTCGGTATATGGGCCATAGCTATAGATCTAAAAACCCTAAAGTGTTCAACTTTAGGTTTCCTTCCATGCCAAGCTTTAAAGGGTGTTATACCTTTAAAAGCTTTGTGATGAACTCTATTTTGAATATAACAAGCATAATTAATGGCTTCAACCCAATACTGAGGTTCCAAAGACTTAGAGTGAATCATACAACTAGCCATCTCTTTCAAAGATATATTATTATGTTTTTCAACTCCATTTTGTGAAGTTTTATAGGTAAATGTCTGCTATGAATCAATACCCTTTGTGGTGCAAAATTGATCAAATCTATTACTAACATATTTACCTTCATTGTTAGTTTGAAGAACCTTGATGGATTTCTTAGATTGTTTCTCAACAAGTGCTTTGAAGTCTTGAAAATATTCAAACACTTTAGACTTTTTCTTAATAAATGGGATATATCTCAAGAAATCATCGATGAAAGTGAGAATAGACTTGGCCCTTATAAAAGATAGACTAGGAAAAGGCCTAGATACATCACTGTGTACTAAATCTAATGCTTGTGAAGCCCTCAAAGCTTTGCCTTTGTCAAATTTTTCATTGGGATGCTTTCCAAGAGAAAAACCCTCACAAATTCCCTTAGAGAATTAGACTCGAGGAAAGCCTATGACCATGTCATTTTTTCTAAGTTGTTCAAGGTAGTTATAGTTAAGGTGGCCAAACTGCTCATGCCATAATTTGCTAACTCCATATGAATGATTTAATAATGCAATCAAAGAACAATTAGGTGAAAAATGTGACAAGGTGTATAACCTATCTTGGTGATTTTCCCTACCCACTACCATTGTAGAATCACTATGTAACTCCCTAATGATAACTAAATGTTATAAAACCTCAACCCTCATGCCTTTGTTGATATGATTGATTTGATACACTGATAGAATATTGGTTGAAAGAGAAGGGATAATTAAAACATTATTGAATGTTCCTCCTTCCATTTCAATAGACCCTCTCCCTATAATTGGTATAAAAGTGTCATCACCCAAACTGATGGAATACATGCTACAAGGATCTAAGGAAGAAAACTCAACTAGTGAAGATCCCATGTGGTAAGAATCACCTGAGTCAATAACCCATGAAGATGTTGAAGATGCAATTTCTAAAATAGCCTTGCCATTTTATTTCTCTTTCCCCTTGCCATTTTCCTTCGTATAATCTTAGGTTGATGAATTATACTTGATAGACTAATGAACACCTGCGTTGTTCTTCTCTAGGAGATGAGTTAGATGATCTATTTACTTCTTCATGCATTTGTGTTCATCATTCCCATTATTCTTATAGTATGCACACTTAATATTTTCTTTCTTAGGTTTGTTATTGGAAGAGGAGGCTTCAGTGTTGGTTTTGGTAGAGGTTGATTCTTTCTTCTGCTCTTGATCCTTGTTCTTTTTCTTATTCTCTTTGTTTGAAGTCTTTGATTTCCCATTTCTATAAATTAGGGCTTGAGGTTTTGTGGACTTCAATGTACCCATCTAGATCAACTTGTCTTTCTCTCTAGTTAAGTCAATAATGAAATCATCTAAAGAGGGCATTTTCCATGTAGTGCCCAAATCACTTTTAGTGGCATGGAAAGTGGAGACAAAGATTGAATAGTCAGGACCTAGTTTAGAGAGTATAGAAAGAATAAGTTGGTCATCTTCTTTATTTATTCCACATTCTTTCAACTGCAATATCAAGGACTTGAACTTAGTGAATAAATCTTGAAGGGTGTCAAATTTTCAAGGACTTAGGCTAATGAATTCATTCTTAAGCTCATGACCTCTCATCACATCTTTCTCCCCAAATAGCTTTCCCAGAATGGTCTATACATCATGGGGTGATTTGGTAGGCTATAAGTGAAATAAGAGATTAGTTACAATAGAAAGGCACAATAGCCCATAGGCTTCATCACTATGGTTATACCACTTAACCATCTTTGCATTTGTGATAGGTTTAGTTTCATCAACCATGGTTATCCTATACAAGCCCTTACCTCTTAGAATGATTATCATCTTCATTTTCCATTCATGATAGTTGAAGAGAGTTAGTAGGTTGATTAAACTTGAATCCATTAGTGCAGAAATGAGTTGTAGTAGTAGTGTAAGTTGTAGTTGTTATAGAATTGAAAGTGCAAGTAGAATGCAAAGAGAGACACAACAAAATAGTACACCCTCCCTAAACTATGAAATGGTGAACCCCCTTGAATGTTGAAAATAATTAGATGTACACTCAAAAGATGTTGAACACATTTGAGAATGAGTCTATAGAAATTAGTGCAGTGAGTGAAAAATAAAAAAATTGTAAAATAAATGAGGATGTCAGGCTCTGTTAAAAATGCATCCAAGAAGTCAAGTACATCAGTGAGAAAATGAGAGAGCGAAATGATGTTTTTAATGTGAGGGGTTTTGGCCACCTTCCAAAATGGACCTCACTTTTTGGTCTTCATCTAGCGAGGATAAGAAGAGTACCCTCAATAATATTCTCCCATTTTTTTAAATTCTCACAATGTATTTTTTTTAACAATAAAAAAATCCCAACTTTTAAATGGTCTCCTAATAATAAATAAAACATCCCACCCAATAAAATCCTTCCTCCTTTTCAATAAAATAATAAATTATTTTAGATGAAACAATAAAAGATTTTTTTTTCTAAACCTTACTTTTTAAAAAAATACCATCCTTTTTCAAATACCACAAAATGGTAAAGTGGTTTTGATATTTTAATTTGTAGCAAGGATAAAAAGTAAGGTGGTATTCAAATACCATGAAGAGTATTTTGAAGTGGTATTAAATCTTGCTTGAGCTATTTGAAGGTTGTTAATGGCCCAATGGAGGTGTAGGTCTGAGTGAATATTGAATATGTAGATGAGTTGTGAGAAGGGAAAGAATGACAACTAGGAATAATACCAAGAGCACACAAGATCTTAATGAATAGTTTTGTCAAGTTGAAACCAAGTGAGCCACCAATCACCTAGATTGATGAAGGGAACACGCAAGTGATTTTTTAAAAGGCAACTCCTTCCCTCTAAGTGGTAGTAGTTCTAGTTTATATGATGAGGGGTATATAAAGAAGGCAACATAAGAAAGATACCTAATAGGTAAGTAAGTGAGGATCTGATCAATGGAGACTCTAGTTTCCTTATAGGACTTTTGACAGTTGGTGGAACCCCTATGATTGAAGGTAACACCAAAATTCAAATACATAACCCTCACTAAGGTATTTGATCACTTCCTACACCAACAACACATGCATGAAAGGCAATAGGAAGGAAATACATTGATGAAGATAACCAAAACAAAACCACCAAAGACCAAACATTCTGTATACAACTAACATGATAGATTTTAGTAAAAAATGACCACATACAATATGACACCTATGACACACTATTTCCACCTAATCAAGCATATCCCCAAATGTAGTAAAATTCCATGTGAGTAAATATAATATTCTTGAATAAATAAATTTGTGAAAATACATACCCTATACTAACACTTGGTACACATTTACTATACATAACTTAAGTGCACAAACATGGTCATAATCCCCATTATCTCACACCAACATGTTATCTTACGAGTTTTACCCTTCCGTTCTACTATTACACACCTAAAATAATCTCATGTCTATTTCAAACGCACTTAATATCCTATACAAATATATTTATACCTTTAGTTTAGTCTACCTATACACAAGTTGATCCTGTCAATTTTGATCAATATCTCTAGTCGATATTGACCTAATCTAGTCAGTATCAACCCTCTCCTATAATATTTACTTATTAAAATAATACCTTTACTTAGGGTTAGACCATCTGCCTAGCATGTTGGTGGCATGAAAAATTAGTCATTTAGACTCATATATATACAAGTTAATGTCTTATTTGAAATAAAATTGGCACTTATCTAGTACACATCTATAAATTATTACATATTAAGAAAATTTACCCTATTCTTCCTAAATTAAGAAAATATCACTAGGAGAAGTCATAAGCCAAGTATAAAACATACTAAATCCAAGTCAAAGCAAGCACTGTCAAGTATCAAATACAAATCATTAGTTTCGTACATATAAAAAAGGATCACAACTACACAATCACACTAGGTGGGAGAAATATGTGTGGACTTATTTCCCTCCTTAAAGTATTGGATACATAGATAGTGGTCAATCATAAAAAAAATGGTGATTAGATCCAATTTAACCTATTATACTTTCCTAGTTTTTAAAGATTTATATTCATCATAAGCACACTTAGGGTTTCAAGGTGAAGGATATTGATTCATGGAGTTGAGTGCATCATTAGGGTTTGGATCCACACATAAAAATTTAATAGATAGGCAAAAGTGATTGTATCATCATAATCAACCTTTTATGCATGTGTTAAACCAGTTAACACAACCTAAATCAAGGAAAGTAACCCTGTGTAGATAGAAACATATTTCATGATCAAGATAAATCATAGACCTACTTTAGTCTATTTTCTATAGTCAGAGTTAGACAATCAACCATACAAGCTAAGTAATCAATACTTTGTTATGCTTACTATATTTATCATATGCCACTTGTCAAATTATTGCAATAACTTTCACTATTTTACATTTAGATGTATTCTTAAATGACATATTCAATAATCTAAATTATTCTACTAGTTTATATTCCATTAGGGTTTATAAAACCAAATTAGGGTAAAACATATTGGTAAATCGTACACTAATAAAATTACCCTATGTCTCCTTTAGGGTTTTATTTCTCTAGGGGTTTCATATTTTAGCCTTAGAGTTGGTTAGACCTAATTCTTATCCATTTATGATTCCTTTGATTTTATGGGTTATCCTTCCATTTTTACTCTTTGGTATCTTACGGTTGTATGTGATTTATATACTTAAACATCCCCAAACCCCTGACCATTCTCTTACTATGGATTCTTTTATTATTCCTCCCACCTCTCCTCATGGTGGTGATATCTACTTTCCCTCTAAGGAGATATATGCTACCACTATCCCAGGAGGTAAAGGGCACTTTGTAGATGACCAAGACATGAGAAATACCATATCTAACATGATTTTGCAATGTCAAATGTAATATCTTCAAAAACATATTGAATATTTCACTCTATGTATTCAAACATTTGGTAATGAAATTGATCATAGAATAAATGACACAAATATGACCCAATATAGTTTTGGATTAAGATATTTACAGATAATGGGATATACATGACAAGGATTGGGAAAACATACACAATGAATTATTCATCCCCTCACACAATCTACTCAAAAAGGATGACATGGCTTTAGATACATAATATATTCATAAACTAATAAATCAAAGATGTGTACCCATTTCATAAAATCAACAGAACAAGCTCATATCGACTATTATGACACAATATGGCCAACACTCTTAAAAAATACTCTATCTAGGATATTTCCATTATGAGAGAATTAAAAAATAATATAGGTGTTAAATATATAGTGGGCCAATATGACAAACTAGGTATCTAATTTATAATATCACATAAGTTCATCAAACCAATCATTATTGATGTTAAATAAGCTAAAAATGTTTGCAACATGTCATTCTTTCACACATTATGGGTCAATATGAAAAATTTGAGCATATAAAGTCATTTCATTTCTAAATCAGATCACGTGTTATGGTCACCACTTGGCATAATTTTAATAGATGTGATACTCAGACTTAAGAAGGTGCATTCCCTATTTCAAGTCACACTTCATGATACATATTACAAGTTACTTTTGGGTCAACCTTGGATAAACACTATGAAATAAATACCATCTACATTACACATATGTGTTATGCTTACACATGATGGACATCTATATACATACCTAATAGACAATGATCCTTTAAAGTACTATAATTCATTGCTACCTTTTAAGGAAACTCATGAAAATTAGACAAAGGAGTACAATCCATGTAGTATCACAACCTACCAATCAACTCAAATTGTCACCTCCACTGAAGAGGCATTTTTCCATATTACCATTACCTCCATATTAACTATTATGTGATTTACCTAAGTACAATGTTATATATATTCTTTCTCCATAAGATATCAATCCAAATAGACTTGTACCAAAGACCTATGATATTAGGGCATACTACGAGTATCATCAGATTGTGGAACATTCTAAAAATAAATGCTTCACACTATAACATACAAAAAAAGATCTTATTGAAAAAAATTATTCATATTGATACACTTTCATGAGAATCAAGATAATAATTGAATGATAATCAAAATTCATATCCTATCACAGTCACCACAATCACTCAACACACGTATAATAGAATTAAGCATGATAGTGATGAGGAATATCACATAACGCATAATCCATGGATAGATTCATATTCAAACTTAGATTCAAATCAGATCTAAATACAACTCCATCTTATATATATGATAGATTGAACTGAAGAAATGAGACATTACTACCACCATATACATGACCTCCACATGAGATATATTAGCTAGATGAAACACATATCATTGTACATAGCTTCTACATGATTATCCATGGGATCATCCTTGTCTATCTTTATATTTTGGATATATGGTATAGCCTTGATCATTATTCTAGCCCTTGGATCTATTTTCACTTGGTCCTTGCCCCTTGATTGTAATCTTGGTCTAGACATCCATAAGACTTATCCTACAATGATTTTAGTGCACATCCTTTATGACATGTTTTAGATTAAGGTAAAAGCAGTTTTTGAAGGGACCCTGAAACCCTTTAACAAAGAAAAGAAAGATGAAGCAAAAACACCCAACAGGAAGAACAATCCTAAAACAAACTGAAAATAAGCATCAAAATCAGGTTTTATAGGGACTTGAAACCACAGACCAAAACCATAAAAAGATCACAGGTTTTATAGAGACCTGGAAACTCAAAATAAGTGTTTAAACTAAGAACCAAATTTCAGAACCAGTTATAACATCCAGTAGAAAGGACTAGAACAAAAACAATAGCAACAAAGAAGACCCTAGTCTTCTAATTCCAGGATCATCTTCACGGCCTCATTTCCAATTGTTGCAGTATCCTGTATGATTATTGCAGCCAAAGTAGTAACTTCTTGTAGGTCTTTCTTCCTCGAGCTCTGCTTAGTCCTCTTACTTGGCCCCTCCAAAGATTTTATTTCTCAGATTATTCTCATAATCCTTTATGACATGTTAATTACTCATTCTTCCATATTTACTACTTATACATACAATGGTTCTCATTGAGCTTATATTAGCACATACACTTATAGCCACATATTACATGATCACATGTTGATTCTTCACCACTAGTGGCATGTCGATATTTATATCCACATACACTATTGAGCTACATTATATAATTTAAAATAAATAGAATATTTTTCAATAAGGCATAGATGAATATTCCACAAAATATATAATGGTAAAATTTATATAGGTTAAAGTAGAATGTCTTATCAAGGATATTATAGGTCAAATTTAAAATATATATATATAAGTGAGTTGGTTCCTATAGTACCTATTGTGGAAGGGACAATAACATTATTTAGCATACCTCAATGTAATAAAATTATATTAAACCATCATTATGGCCATTAACTAAATTTATTTTCTTATTTATGTCTTTTAGAAACAGATAACTTGAAACATGTATATTTATGTTAAGGGGTGTTCGACAATAGTAGGGGTGGTGGTGGGTTGTAATATCCTTAAGTTTTTATATTTTAAATTTTAAATTGACGTCCAGTTGATATCAATTATAAGTTATTCTTCTTTTCTTGGCCATATAGTGGATTTCGCATCCACTTTTTCTATTTTTTTAGAGCTTGACACATTGATGTAGTTAGATTGATATAATTTATAACCAATCAATGAGAAATTTACATAAAAGGTAATAAAAAAATTAATAATTGTAATATATTAAAAATCTAAAATAAGGTCTTGATATCTCTCAACATTTTTTAAATAAATATATTTAAGATATCTATGATACAATGATATGGGTAATTTCTTGTTGAACTATAAAGTTTATTTTCTATGTTTTGTCTTGATATGTTTGGTAGGGGAATGGGACAAATAGGGGAACCCTAACTTCAAGGTCCCACATCTTTCATATTATGCCATCTCCTAACATGAAATTTTATATTTAGATAGGTTGAAATTTTTGGAGTTTAAATAAGTCATCCAAAATGATTTTCTACATTGTTTGAAGTTCTAGGACAACTTTTATGTTGACATGTCATATTTTTTATATTTTTTTAGTGTGGCCAAACATTGAGACCAAAGGGACCAATTATTAGATAAAATATTACCATTAATAATTTTCAAACAAACACATTAATTTATCATTGGTTTTAAAACTTGTAAAGTAAGGCACATACTGAAATTAATATGGGTCATTAATATGAAACATAGTGCCATGTTAGACAATGTGTGGCTCATAAATAAAGAGTCCATTTCTATTTTATAAATGGCTTGGAAATATTCCCTCCATTAATGTGGCAATTTAATTCCACCATGCATGCCACCAACAAACATCTCTCCTTGCCTTTCTGCATACCTCCTTCCCCAAATTACCATAGAACCTACTCAAATGTTCTCAACCATGCACCATTTCATAGAGGAATTTATGTTGATATAATGGAGGGATGAATCATTAAACATAGGTGTGTTGCCTTTAGATGAACCCATAATCTTTTTCTTTTTATTTTCCAAGTGGTTGTTATTGTTATTATGCCTTGTATGTTCATGGTTGTTTTTATTATGTTCATGATTTTTTTATGTGCCTTAACATTTGATTAAATTTATAGTGTTATGTTAATGGAGTGATGAAAAATCAGAATCCACATTTGTGTTATTTTTCCTTTCGTGTGCTTGATATTATTATTATGCCTTATATGCGCATGGTGTTTGTATATGCCTTCACATCTAATTCAATGTTTATTGGTATGTTCATGGTGGCCTTCAAGGTATGTATTCACATAGTATTAAATTTTATTATTTTTGTATCAACCCATATCATTTTTTTAATTCTATGGCCATATTGGAAGACACTTGTGTCATTACACTAGAGGCATATTACAAGCAGGAAGGCACCTTAGATTCATCTACAGATCTAAAGATGTCATTCTTGTCTTTAATATATATTTAATGCAAAACATTAACTCTTATTTTCTATAATGAATTCACCATACCTCATTTGAATATTATCTCCATGACACGTCCTATAACAATAAGATCAAATTTATTAAATTCAATGGAAAGGTAATGCAATATTCTATATGTAGAGAAGTTAAGGAAGATTTGAATTATGTAGTATAAGTTTTAAAGATAAATGTTGAGGGACCTATCACTTCTCTCCTCTTATTCTATATTTTGTTTCTATATATCATTATTTTCTATATAGTGGTAGGTGATTTTATTGTCTCTGCTTCTTTGCATTTATTCCTCAATGGCCTATGTGAGGTACTTGAATTTTATGCATTTTTGGGCATCTACAATGGTAGGGCAGGGAAAATATTAGGCATTATTCCAAAAGTTAATAATTATTATAAGGTTTCTTTTTTTTCCAATCGACAAAATCAAACAAGTCAAAAATATGTTTTAGAATTAATGTGTAAACATATTAAGATAGATATAATGGGTGTATATATTTTTGTAGATTTACATTAAAAGTAAAGGCACAAATACCATTTCATGGGAAATATTTAGTCGGTACATTGGATATAATATCATTGAATATGTATGTGCTTTTATCCTCATTAACAAAATTAAATGTTTTGGTAACCCTAATAAAATCAGCCATAAATTAACCCACTTGATAGAGATTTCCATTTTCTATAATTTAATAATTTTGATAGAGATAGTCTCGTTAAGCATTAAAAGATAATTCATGACCTAGTTACTCACTGTATTACTCTCTATGTCAATTAAAAATTATGGTTTTCATATATAATAATTCAATTACATTTATTCTCTATGATGAAAGTGATGACACATTTTATCTCCTTCCAAAAAACCTACATGTGGTGTCAAAAACACAAAATGTCCCAACGTGGATAACTATAAATTAGTATGTGAAAGGGAATCTTCCCTTGTAATTATAATTTAATATCTATCCAATAATATGCTTAGTATTATAGGCTAATAACCTCAAATTAACTATGGTTGTAAAATAAAATATCATTGACTACTATTTTATTATAAATTCAAAAGAATCATTTATACTTTATTATTGGAAAAAGTGAATTTTTAGATATTGCATGTTTTGAATGGATGTTAGATATTAGATAGTAGGTTTATATAAACTTAAAAAATGAATCAAAATACAAAACTCAAGTTTCTAAATAAAAAAATTTATCAAGAGATAATCTTCAAAAAAATTTACATAAATTAGGATTATGCCTAAAAGAAACATACAACTTCGAACTACTATAGAGAAAATCCATAGGCTATACGAGTTTAAGTAATGAATAAGACAATAAATATACAAATAATGTTTGGAATAAAAAGTAAATCATATAATATGAATTCCCAAAAATAGAAATATGAATTAAAAACAAAGCATGCTAAGTTGAAAATATTGAAACCCAAACAAATCATATCTTACATTTCTTTGAACTTATCAAGATTAGAGAGATTTGATGCCCCATTTGGTTCATTATTTTTTCTAGACCCAACATCATGTTTTAATAGACAATTTTCTTGTTGGGTATGACCATTCTATACATACATGTTTTCATTTTCTTCTCTTTATCACTAGGAGATTCTTCTTCCTTGAGAATTGTCCCTTTCATCCAATAAATAATTGTGAACATCTTTGCCCACATGACTTATAAAATCAGACCCATTGAGTTTATTTTAACCATTGAAATATCTATTATTTATTATATATTACAATATGTATTATTTTAGTTGTATTACATTTCAACAACCTAACTTTAACACGTGTGCACTTAACAGGCCACCTGTTCCTTTCATGTGCACTAAATAGTATATAATTTTATATAATCAACATTATATTATATGTTCAAAATACAATAGATAAAAAATAATATTTTAAATAAATATAATAACTCAAAATGAAATCCTATTTTATTCAGGCAAATCAAAAAATTGGATTATAATAATAAATGATATTTTTAGGGTAAAGAGATTTTCTAGGGATTATTATTGTTTAAACCTAAAATGGTTGGTCTAAATACTTGGTGTTAGCCTTAAACTACCTTTAAATGGGTATATATAAATGACAATGCACAAGGGTGATAATCATATCTACAACAAACCAATTGAGTGCTAAACTCAAATATAACATATGCTAAATTTATAAAACTAAGAATAAGCTAAATATAGAAAGTGAAACTAAGATATGTATGAAAATTATAAAGAAGTAATGTAATTAGTTGTTTTTGATTCTAACATAGTGTTGGATCTAGAATAGGTAGAAAGTAGGCTAGAAGATGATTCTAGAACAGTCACTTGATTCTAGAAATCTAACCTATGGAGATCTGAATACTTGTGTCAACCTGGGATAGTTGTGTCAACACTATTATTTGGTTCAATGCAGGTATTTTATATAAAATATCTATTAGAAAATGATGAAACCACATGGATCTTCTATGTTTGTCTTCACCTTCTCTCTGGTGCATTCAGATCTAGGTCATGGAATGTTACTCCTCATGAAATTACAAAACCTTAGTTCTTCATCTTTATAGTGACCTTTGGGGAAAATGGGTTAGTGGGAAAATAATGTTGAGCTGACTCCAAATACCCCTCTATTAGTGAGTGCTACCTACATATCCAATACTCTAAAAAAGTCCTTAGAATAATGTAGTTTTCCCCTACATGTTGGCTTGTGTGTGAATCATGCAATATGTGGAAAGCAAGTACAATAGTGACCTAGCTTACAACTTGGAAAATATAGCTCTTGGATACCCCTTCAATACTTCAAACTTATATATGTGTTGTCCCTATGACTAATATGGAAATAAGAGAAAATAGGGAATATTTTATCAATTAAATGCTTGATAGAATGCTTTGATAAGTTGCCTTAGTCTCTTTTGGTCTTTCTTAGGTGAGGAATGAATGTGGTTTGATCTTGTATTTATATCAATATATTTGAAGAATTAACTCATATTAAATAACTTAGTTTCAACATTACGATACATTTCATTTATAAAATAGATGACTTTACGGCACTAGACACTTGTGACAAGTCAAGACACTAGTAAATGTGAGTTACCCCCTGGAAATTGAGATTAACTCAACATGTAACCTAATGATACTTATAACTTGGTGAGTCTAGGTGATACAATCAAGTCCATCCTAAAAACTTGGCAATATTGAGTGACGTAATCACCTTTACCATACCAAAAATTTAACCATCTACTATAGTAGATTAGATCACTAAAATCCCTAAAAGTTTGACTGGGGTATTAGTACATAAAATTATGTGATGTGCTAACACTCCATAAAGGAGTTTTGGACTATGAAATTGATTTATATTTTGAAATATTAGGTACAAATTTCATAGCATATGCACCTTAGATATGTCTCATGTTGAAATTGTGTATAATAGTGGCACCAATGTATATAATTATGCCACAACTATGAATTTGAATCATATAACTATGTGATTTAGCCAATTTGGAAATGGTGTAAGTGTGGATAACATGCTTCCAAATCATGCTCCCACTATATATAGAGAAATCTAAAAATTTATATAAGTACCAATGTGAATAATATGTTTCCAAAACATGCCTCCACTATAATTTGGAGATGTTGAATATTGAATAAGTGTGGAGAACATACTTCTAAAACATGCCCCCACTGAATCTAAAACTATGCCAAGTGTGGAGAACATGCCTCTATGACATTCCCCCATTAATATGACCCCTAATTTTAGTTGAGGAAAATATCTGAACTAGTAGTTGCCTCACCTAAAAAGGATAAGACAACTATATAATCTATGAATGGAACCATGTAGCATATAGAAGGAACATGTCTAGGTAGATATATCATTGAAGCTCATAGAGCAATGTGATCACATGAAGGCCTAATATGTATGGTAAATCTCATGGAAACATCTAGGTATTAATTTTTATAATCTCAACAAGTAAATAAGCAAACACACAATAGCACTCAAAAGTAAGTCAAAGGGCAATGGTCTAAGGAGACCATAAACAAGGGGCATGTTCAAATGCCACATAATTAAAGGGAAACAACTTAGACAAATGTCCATAAAATCTATAATTAATTATTAAAATATCTATACAAAAAATAATGACATATTAAAATGCTCTAACAAGGAATACAATAGCAAGGCAAGACACTCAAAGAAGTGCATAAATGAAAACATAAGCAACCAACATAAACATGTCATAGTAGCCCATAGATCAAATATGTTAAGAAAAAATGTCAAGTGTATATCATATCAATTACCTTGTGTAAGATATAATCATGGATAAAGGCATGTGTGATTACATATATAAGCTCAAACATGATAATGAAATGTGATCATCAAACTATATAACTTGTGTGTATCAAGATCAAAGAAGCAGATGCCCCTAATGTCTACCTGAAATGAGTAGAGGGAAGGCCCATCATCTAAAATAAGAATGGATCATGTATTTGTGTATGCATGTATCACACTCAAATATAATCATGACACATGTGTGTATGTATAAGTATTACATATGTTATCCATCAACATGGAACTAATACACAGATGCCAAGGAGCCAATAGAATGTGTAGGTGTTGAAAATGTTTTTGAATTTTTGAACATTTTTTGATTTTTTGGTATGTTGGAAATTTTTTAAGAGGGTTTTAATCAAGGAGGTCCTCATCATCGAAATGTGTAGGACCACATAGAAACTTTTTCAATATCTTTTTATATCATTGCACTACCACAACTTCAATGTTTCTACTTAATACTTTAGTTGAAACCAATGGTGCAAGTAAATAGTCATTTCCATCATGCTACATGAAAACATTTGTATCCATATCAAGAAAATTTACACACATGTTTATATTATCTAGCTTATCATTCTACTCGGCTAGCCAATTTTTTCCAAACTTTAGTTTTGAATGTGGTTCATGGCCTAATATCCATATGGTGGAAGATTCCACCCTTAAGCCACAAGTTATAGGTAGTCAAATGTATCCTCAAGATTATAGCATTAATAGAGAGTATATTAGTTCATCTATAGTATGTCCCAATTTTTAAATAAATTTCATACCACAATTTGTATCCCACTTATTAATATCAAACTAGAGATGGTGGATATATACCCCGTCAATGTTGGTAGCAATAGTTAAATCCTCATACATTGATCATTTTGAGAGATAGTTTTATTCTGAAAGATGGGAAGGATTTTGCCTTTTTATCATGTCAGACATAATGTGTATGCATCCTTCATTCTCATATTTTTGAATTTGTTTCTTCAATGTCTCACATTGATTGGTGTGATGGCCACTGATCTGATGATATTTACAGTATGGTACCATGTATTCTATTGGTAGAAGTCTTTTACATGATCTATGTCTGGTAGAAGGTAAATAAATCATTATATGCTTAAGTAATAAAGATAACATGGTATCTGTAGTATCTTGTTATGTTTTTATATGTAAATTTTTTTTAAGCCTTTTGAGAAGATTCCACATTGTTTACATGATGAATTTACATTTGACCCTTGTAAGTTTAACTCAATGATTTCATCCAAGAGTGATGTATGAAGTAACACGAATTTACATGCTCATTTTCTATTTTTGTTTATCCCTTATCTAGATTAAATTCTATATTTTTTACAAGTGGATTTGGTTTATATGTTCCAAGACCCATGGGTTTGAATAGGTTGTGCGCTAAGTGATCAGGGGGATCAAATTTTACATTTTCTCATCTATCATATCATAAGTGGTATCATCATCATTGCCATAGTAATCCAAAACATGGCCATATTTTTATTTAGTATTGACCAATAAAGGAAGCTCAAATGGTGGGTGATTTTATGGTTTTATTGTCTCTTTTAGTGATGGTTCTTGGTCTTGATGTGCATCTATGTGTGCCTCAATATTTATGCCTTATTTACATCAGGATGTATATGAGCCATTATACTTGACTCAATTATTTCATACATGTGTATATTTTTAAGAAGAATGAATTTTTAGGTGGTAACACTATAGGGATGCCTTCAATTTTAGAATGTATCATTTGAAAAATTTGAAAGGTTTATCATCAATAGACATGGATAATAAGGTCTCATCATGTATGAATTTTACACATTAATGAAGTGTATATGGAATAGCTTCCATTAAATGTATCCAAGGTCTACCCATAAATAAATTATAATGTAATGACTGAGACATGACCTAAAAATTATTTAAAATAATTTTTGGTCCTAATGTCACATCCAATATGATTTGACCAACTGGAGGGCTATGTGAATTGTTAACCCCTTTTATGTGCATAATCATTTTTTGAGGAATATTAGTGTCAATACCCATGGTGGTTAGGAATTATATGCTAAAAATGTTTAGGCCTAATCCATTATCAATGAGCACCCTTTTGATACCTTTGTTTTTCATGGTCACTGTTATTAACAAAGGCAAATTTTGGTCAATAACATATTTGGATGGTAAATATGTTGGGTCAAAGGTGATGAGCTTGTTATTGTTCTTGAGATCTTTCATGATATCTACAAAGAAGGCAGGCTCAATATCACTTAGAACTTATGTCTCATGCAATGCCTCATATAAGATATCTTTATAGACATTAGAAATGATAATGAATAAGGGTGATAATCAGATCTACAATAGGCCAATTGGTAGGGTGATAATTAAAATCTTAGGTTTAGGAGGCACCTATTATATATTAACATGTGGGGGAATGAGTTGATTAATCCTACCTCTTTGAGTAGTAATAAAATTGACCATGAAATCCAATATAAGATGTGGGTGAACAATGGGTGTGGGATGGGAATTATTATTTGATAAGACTTAGGTAGAACAAATGCCTAAGAGAACACATGTTGGTGTCTAGACACTAGCTCTATAACATCATAAAAGGAATTTTTAAGAGAGATCAAGTGTTGTTTCCACTTTAAAATCCTCTCATTATTGTCACAATTTTGATTAATCGATTTAACAAGGCAACTAATGTATCAAACCATAGTAACTATGACATATTATAACCCAAAATGGGTTATAGATGCATCCATTTTGTACATATTTTATAAAAATAAGGGATTAATAATAGAAAAATTAGACAATCCTAATTTGTTTGAGGGTTTGGAGTTCAAAGATCAAGTTCACCAAATGTTTAAACCTAAAATGGTTAGTCTAAGGACTTGGTGTTAGCCTTAGACTTCCTTTAAAGGGGTATATAGAAATGATAATGAATAAGGGTGATAATCAGATCTATAATAGGCCAATTGGGTGCTAAACTCATATATAACATATGTTGAATTTATAAAGTTGAGAATAGGATAAATATAGAAAGTAAAACTAAGCTATGTATGGAAATGACAAATAAGTAATGTAATTAGTTGGTTTTTCTACTAACATAGTGTTGGATCTAGAACAAGTAGAAAGTAGACTAGAAGATGATTATGGAACAATCACCTAATTTTGGAAATCTAAACTATGGAGATCTTTACACTTGTATCAGCCTAGGATGATTGCATCAATGTTATTATCTAGGTTATATATGGGTGTCTTATACAAAATACCTATTGGAAAAAGATGTAACCACCTAGATGATTCTAGGTTTGTCTTTGCTTTCACTCTAGTGCATTTAGATCTAGGTCATGGACTGTCACTCCTCATAAAATTACAAAACCTTAGTTCTTCATCTTCATAGTGACCTTGGGGAAAAATGGGTTAGTGGGCACACAGTGTCCAGCTAACCCCAAAGACCCTTTATTAGTCAGCATTGCCTACATATCCAATACTTTGAAGAGGGCCTCAGACTAATGTATTTTTTCCCTATGTTTTGGGTTGTGTGTGAAACATAAAATATGTGGAAAGCAAGTACAATAGTGACTTAGCTTGTAACTTGGAAAATATAGCTCATGGATTAATCCTTTAGTACACTTCAAACATTTATATGTATTTTCCCTATGACTGATATGGAAATATGGTAAAATAGGGAAGTTTTTCTCAATTGAAAGCTTTATAAAAAGCTTTGATAAGTTTCTTGGGTCTCTTTTGGTATTTTTTAGGTGAGGAATGAATGAGGGTTGATCTTATATTTATATCAATCCCTTTGGAGAAGTAACTCACATTAAAGTACTTAAGTTGACCATTAGGATATGTTTTATTTGCAAAATAGATGACTTTATGGCACTAGACACTTGCATCGAGTTAGGACACTAGCGTTGAGGCAAGTGTCTATCCTAGATGCTAGTGTCTAGGGCGCTGAAAAATAGCTTCAAGCTTAGAACTTGTAGAGGCATAATATAAGTACATTTTAAGCATTCTAAGAAAGATAGAAGGCCTAGGTCATCAACATAAAACTATTTAGACTAAAAGATAGGCCAAGGGGCATAATATATATCAAATGTGAGACTTACAAAAGTGATAAAATTTTAGAACTGAGAAGAACAACCAAAGTCTAAGTTTTCCAAGTGTACAAGACTAAGGTGCTATATAATCCATAAATATCATCTATATTTATCACAATTGAAAACTGTATGTCACCCTTAAATTTTAGTGATATAATAATTTGTTTCTCCTCTCATGTCAGAGCTTTTCTTGTGAAAAACCAAAAAAGGTTGTGCTCAACTTAATTTCACCTTATTTAAGAAATTTTTCTTCATGATCGATGCCATGTTAATAAAATATTATAAAAATATAATACTAGTATTATAATTTATGTTTTTAATTATATAATTGATATTATGTATATTATAGTATTAATATGTTATATAATAATTATAATACATAATATTAAAAATTATTATATATGATAATATTAATACCATTATACTGTAGACCATGTCATGTTAGAGGCTCAATCACTTTGAGATAAATATAATGCTCGCAAAGGACATAAATATGAATAGAGAGAGATCATTCAAGAATTATTTACTAGTTCTTATTTAGGGGTAGAGTCCTATTCAAACAACTGACTTCTTACCAGTTTTAGCCATGAAATTTGACATCACACCACCTCATTTTCCACTATCACCTCCACTATAAATAAAGGATTATTATTGCATAATGCTTTATGCACATAATCTGAGATGGGGTTAGAGATCATGGGTTTCAAATGAGGTATAACTTCTAATTTACACTCTTTCATTTTGTAAAACCCTACCAGTATCTGTATACTCTCTCCACGTGTTATGGTGGTTCAATGTATCTCAAATTAGGCACCACCCCAGTTGTTATAACTTATTTTATGAAGGCTACAAATTCCATATTGAAGAGTGTTATTTACTCCCAAAGGGATGTAATTAAAACTTGTAAATATATATATCCACATATATTTTCATTTAGCATCCTACATCAATATGTTACATTATATAGGATGCATCTTTAATTGAATAAGCCTTTTCTAGTTTTCAACTAATTAGTTTTAGAGTCGTCTAATTTGGTTTTAAATAATTTAAGCAATTAGAATTTTTGTCTCATAGTTATAGACTCATTTAAATTGACATGTATTGCATTAATGTTATTTTTCACTTTAAAATAGTTACATCTTTACATAATATATTATTTTCATATGCAAAATATTATACTATAGATATCATTTACAACAATTTAACATTTAATTTTTTCTTTGTGATAATTGTAAACATCTATGGGGAGTGAACAAGTAAATAAAATATCTCTTTTGAGTTATACAATATGCAAGGATCAAATAAATGAACATCATCGACTAAATTATGATGAACAAAAAATAATTATCAACACCCCACTTTGTGATGTTGCTATTAAATTTTGGTGATGTTTTAATTAAGGTGACACATGTTTTAATCATTTATTGGGTAATTAAGATAGCTCACTAGAATCTCTAAATTGCATTGACAAATTTAACATATCACTAAATAGATTATTGTTGCTTAACATTTCTTGCACAAAAGATGAGATGTAATCAACAAACATGGGTTTTGAATGAGGTATGACTTCCAATTTACACTAATTCACACTAAAAACTTATGCTTTACCAAAATGAATAATTACATCCATTTTGGCATAATTTGAAGAGCTCAAACACTTTTTAGTTTAACACCTAAGCCCATTATAAGCCCCAAGTGGAGGAAGGATGGTAGAATAATGTTGAGAGGTTTTTATAATTTGTTGATAGCTTTGTGGTTTTTAATAAATCCCATGAACCAAAACCCATGATCATCCTCAGTAAACACCTGAATATACTTTTTCACTAGATTAAATTTTCTCATTAATGGATTCACAACCTTAACCTTTGCCACTAGTAACACCACATGTATACATTTTACACAACCACTATTCTCTGTTATGTAACACTATTAACAATGAAGATAGAAGTATTTTTACTTAACCCTTCATAAAGAAAGATTATATGGCGTTAATAATCATATTGATTCACACTCCCTCACTTTATGAAAAAAAAATATGACATCCCTTATATTGATTTGATTGTGACACATCTTCATGTTTGATGTGTGGTTTAAATTAGCACTTTGACTTCCCATAGTCTATCTTGTAGCTTCCATTCATCTATGATGCCAACATATTAACACTTGGACTAATTACATTATGAGTAATAATTATAGTCAATTTATACATAATAAAAATATGTATATTTTTCATGAGTACCATGATCATACTTCAATTTTAGATGGGGATAACTTAAATGTTTTATCAAAATAGCTCATTTAACTACTAAGCAAAGAATTTTGGAATCAATCAAAGGAAATAAAATGAAAAATATATCTATATTATTGAATTTGACATAATGGAAGGCATGTAGTGGTCACCATTAATGGAATCCTTAAAAAGTGAATGTTACAAAATTGAACAACTCAAAACCATAGCACTTAAATGGGACTGTAAAGAAGATGATGATGATGATGATGATGATGGTGATGATGATGATGATGATGGTGATGGTGATGGTGATGGTGATGGTGGTGGTGGTGGTGATGATGATGATGATGATGATGATGATGATGATGATGATGATGATGATGATGATGATGATGATGATGATGATGATGATGATGATGATGATGATGATGATGATGATGACGACGAAGATGATGATGACGATGATGATGATGATGATGATGAATTTTCCTTCTTGTGTAAACACACATACATAAATTTGTTTGAATATTCAGACTCCCTAGGGATTCCTTTTTTTGAATCAAAAATAAAATAAAAAATTTTAAGGGCAACTAAAATGAAGAGGAAATTATACTATTGAATTGGTTGTGATAATTGCCACATATCTCTCATAGAAATAGAAATAAATTATTTGAATTAATTGATGGAGGACAACTTAATCCTATAATTATAATTTTTGGTAATAAGTCTCCTTAGTTCATGAAAATATTAACTTAGTGGAGAGTTTGGGTAAATGTCTAAGGAATCTTTGTGAAGTTTTTGATTGTTCAAAAGTAGGATTTTCTAACCAATATGGCCTTACTTGACCAAAGGTGGAATGTTTGTTCTTGGATCCAATGATCTGTAAGACCCTATATTATTATCCTTTTAAGGATGATAATTGGAAATTAGTGGTGGACATCCCTATTAAATTTAGCTTCATTGAAAATGAAATAACTAATTAAAACACCATTTTTTCAAAGTAGATGGTGGGGACACTTATGGGAAGACACTACAGGCTAGAATGTGTAGGCGATAAGAAGATACATCTAGCTTAGCATTCTACTATTTTGACTTGTGTCTCAACTTGGAAACCTATAAGATTCATAATATAATTATAAATGTGTAGTAAATATTGCACCAAAATGAGCCCCACTATATTCTTATCATCCTTTTCGTGTGGATAAGATTCCATTTGTAGTACTTTATTTTGCACCTAACATCAATTTGTTGGGTGTTTTCCTAGATGATAATGGATAGAGTGAATTTCCTACAAATGAATAACTTAGTCATGTAGCTTTAGTACAATTGGTATTTCATTTAGCCTTAAGCTATACATTAAGTCTAGCATTCATATCCACTTTTATCTTGGAGGTATCTCATTTGATTTCCAATGCAACATGATTTGCAATTTTCCTTGACCTGGAAATAAGACTCGTTGATTTATAATTATACTATAACAATATATAATATAAAAATTTATAAGATTATTATATTGAATATATATCATAACTAATATATTTATCAAACATACATGTTATAATATTGTTAATATACTATTACTACTATATATATTATTAATTATTATATTAATAATTAATAAACTAATTTCTAAACTAAACAAACTTCTAGATTATCCATTTAATCAGTGAGTGGTACCATATTATCACTACCAATATGCATCTCATAGTGAAATAAGATTATTAAAAAAAATGATCAGAGACATAAATATCCTTTCAAGATATGACACATAGTTCTAAAGTTACAATCCCTCAAAATAAAAAGGTCTCATTATGTGATGTACTCACAGTTGGTCCAAAGGTGCAAGTTATGCTAGAAGGGATGGTGTAATTTTTGCTTTTAGTAAATTAGGATTTTATAAGATAAATAGTGTCAATCAGTAGTTGTATCTCACCTTTTGTGCATGATGTGGTGTGCAATAATAACCTAACATAAATATGATGGAGGTGGTATAAAGTTCAATGACATGTTTCATATGTCAATTTATTGGTAGCATGGATGAATGGAAGCTAAAAAATAGAATCTTGGACCCTAATGTATTGTCCCCACATCAGTGACATTGCAACACTAATTCGAGTTGTACATCGGATGTGGATTCATATCACAATAAAAAATCCACCATTAACAATATAAGTTAGCCAATAAAAGTTCCACCATTGACAATAAAAAATGTCTAATAAAATGCCAGTACCTTATAAGTTGTAGATCCCTTTGTTATGGGTACAAGTAATGTAAATCTAAATAGTTGTGCTAAATGCAGCTTCAGTGTATGATATGGGTGCTCTAGTGTATTATACTAAATATAATATAATATAATATACCTTATATTATGTATTTTTTATCTTGTTTCATTCAAACTTACACCTGGTGCTTTAGTGGAAGTTATATATTACATTAATAGATGTGACATGCCATTAAACTTTTTACGTGTGTCTCCTTAAAATTATTCGAGTCCATCCCATGAAATACCTTATAATTTCCCCTCTTAAGATGTTTACTAATGGAAATATATTTATACACTTAAATGTTAATAAATAGTCAAACTTAAAAAAGTTGACATATTTTACTTAGGTTTTTGGGATGATAATTTTTGGCATGACATATTTAAAATGCATGTGTGTTTCTCATTCATAAAATTATGGGAGATATGTTAAGAGTAAACTCACTATCCTACCTATATATCAACCCTTTATTTTCATTTCATTGTTATGTAATAATCAAGGATAATATACATGTAAATATGAGAAGAGCAGAGGAAGCAAGACTCGGTGTAATACCTCTTCCACATCATTTACAAAAAATGTAGGTTTTATTAATAAACACACAAAAGTTCATTTTCTCAACATTTATTTTTCTCTTTAATACTCCTCATCTACTTCACACTAATAAGCTCTTAATAAACTAACAAATAAAATATAAATACAAATCCCTCTCGGTATTCTTTGCACTATTGGGGTAACTGCTAGTTAATATGTAAGGTAGTTCTATGTTGGAAGATAGTAGTGTTCTTAATATGCAACAACCATTTTTTAAGACCCCTAGTAGCCTTTTTTCCATTAATTTGGTGTGCTAATTATATCATGCATGTTGCCTTTAACCTATTCACCATGTTGGAGGGATGAAATATTACCCATAACATCAACATGTCTTCATTCCCATCTGACTCAAAATTTGTCAATATTTTAATAGAAGCCCTAGATGTTTTATAAATCCATGTTTTTTTGTGCTTTATATCTATGTCACATTTTTATTTTCTTACACAACATGGGTTGGAAGACTTGCCATTTAATAGTATATGGATGGAAGCCCTAAAGGTTTTCATTCACATACCAATAAATGTTATTATCTTTATGTCAAACCAAATTATTATTTGAATTCATGTTTTTGTGTGATTTATATATATGATGTAATACTATTTCCCTATATTAATGTTAAAGGAATGAAACATTACCTACCTTAAACAACATGTAAATGTTTAATGTGTTACTGAAAATTTACAGCTATGTGGATGGAAGCCCCGATGGATTTCATTCACATATGAGCAAATGTTATATTTTTTAAATCAAAAATTATAATTTCATTCCCATTCCATCAAATATTGACTCGTATGTATCAAACCAAACCATTTTGTAAATTATTTTTGCTGTGTTATTGATATGTTACTTTCAAATAACATTATTATGTTAATCATTCACATTTTCAAAATTACAATTATTCTTTTCCATAGTTGTTATTGTTAAATTATTAAACAATTTATACTATGGATGGAATCTCTCAAATTTTTCATTCACATACAATTAAATGTTATCATTTTTGTATAAAAAATTAGACTTTTATAAATTAATGCTACTATGTTTGCTATATATGAAACACATTTTTATTTCCTTCCCTACAACATTTATATTATATAATTATTAGATAATTAAGGCCAAGGTTTGTTTTTCCCTCCTTCAACCAATCTAGTGGGCTCACCTAAGAATGCAAACTTAAACCACCTGATTTAAAATTTTGACCAATAATAATTTTCAAATAAACACATTATTTTATCATTGGCTTAAAATGTTGTGAAGTAACGCATGACACAAAATTAATATGGTTTATTAATATTTAAAAAATGCCACACTGAAAGACAAGTGTGTTCATAAGACTAAACATTCATTGGTATGTGGATGAAAGCCATAAAATTTTCTATTCACATACCAGTAAATGTTAATGTATTTCTATCAAAATTAATAATTTCATTAACATACCAGTAAATGTTGAGTTAGATGTATCAAATAAAATCCTTCTATGAAATCATGTTGTTTTGTTTTACATATGTTATTGTTAATAAATTATTGAACATTTTAAGCTATGTGGATGGAAACCCTAAAATTTATTGATATGTTCATGTGAATTAATTTTGTTGTGTTATTCATTCATATTTTTTAAATTATAAATATTCTTTTTCATAAGTGTTGTTGATAAGTTTTCCATTCATTTTGATAGAAGAGTGAACATTTACTAGAATCTGGATGGAAGTCTAGAAGGTTTTCATTCACATAATATTAAATGTTATTATCCTTGTATAAAAATTATGGTTTTTATTAACATACCATTAAATGTTATCGTCTTTGTATAAAAATTATGGTTTTCATTAACATCCTAGTAAAATGTTATTTTTTTTTCATCAACATAAATGTTTTCATTCACATACCTATAAATGTTGAGTGGTGTACATTTATTTGGCATTATTTTAAATTTTTGTGCAATGAAGAACGATGTGAAGTTAATATGAGTCATTAATATGCAAATAAGGGTCATTTTACTAGTATGTGGATGGAAGCCCTGAAGGTTCTCTTTCACAAATTAGTAAATATTAACATCTTTCTATCAAAAATAAGAATTTCATTAACATACCACTAAATGTTGAGTTAGACGTATCAAGCCAAATCCTACCATGAAATCATGTTGTTGTGTTATTTATATGTTGTGATATTCACTCACGTTTTTCCATTATATTGTTATCTTATTGATATGTTTTTGTGTTATTGATATATTTTTGTGACATGTTGTTGATATATTTTCCATTCTATTGTCAATTAATATATTCATGCATTGTTTTTTTTTATAGAATTTGAATTTATATAAAGCATGAATATTTGTTGGGTTGTTCAGTTTGTGAAAATTTTAAAAACATTAAGTTTTTTGGCACTTATTATGTTTGTGAATATTTAATTTATTTCCATTGTGTTTCTCAACACAATATGTATTTGTGAATTTTGAAATGCTCATACTATTTTTTTTTTTTAAGTGTGTAATTCTCAACTCTTTATTGCTTCTATTGTTTATTTGTGTTGTTGATATTTGTTATGTGTGGCTAATGATGACATATTTTTAATTCGATATTGGAGAATAAAATTGGTGTACTCGCTTTCAGGTGAGAGTTTTTTAACTTTCATTAAGCTTGTGATCCATTTAGAGACTGAATGGTAGATTAAAAACATTTAATTACATTACATAATAAAAATGAATAATTTTACTTTCATTACATTTATTAATACACTTAATTACATTAGATATCAAACTAAATAGATTTTATTACATTAGTTATTATGTAATGTCTAATAATGGAACAAAAAAATTATATAATATACTTTGCTTATATCAGTACTTGTAAAAAACAATGGATCTATTTAAGGTAAAACAAAAATTACACCATTAAAGGTGGAAATTTTGATATGTACCCTTCATGCCCCATATTAAAATAAGGTGTATTTGTTGTTGGTCCTTCAAGGGTCATGTCTTTAGTAGGATTTTCTACCATGTTAACACAAATAAGAGGGTTACCACATGAACCATTTAGGAATAGAATGTTTATCCTGTCATTCAAGATGTAATATTATTAAGGTAGAGGAATGAATTTGCTACTTAAATGGATTCACCTCTCCAAATATTATTTTTTCTTCTTGAATTCCCTATATATTTTATCATTCTCTTTATTTTGCTCATTTTTTTGCATTTGTTGTATCTTCTCCTGCTCCTTATTTTGCATTTTGATTTCATTTACAATTTTTTGATGTTCCCTTTTTTTCATCTCAACCTTATTAAGGGATTTTCTATCATTAACTTATTGTTTCTTCCTTACCTTCAATTATTCAATCTCCTTCTTCTGAGACCCATGTTCTATTAACATTTGACAATAGTCATCTAATGTGAGAATTTGTGATTGTCGGCTCAGCATGAGTGCATTATTTATTGATTTATTTGTAACCCTTTCTATTGATAATTTCAAATATGTTTATATTGAAGTTTGTTTTCATCAATTTGTTTTTACTATAGTATGGATCTTCTACTACATTTTCTACTACTTCTTCATTGGCATCTAAATCAAATATTTCATCTTCTACACTCTTTTGTCTAGCTAGTGCATAGTAATGAACTATTTATGGTGGGATAGAAGGTGGTGGTTATGGCATTGACATAAAGACATCCATTTCTATTAATTCAAAATTGAGGCCAAAATTTGATGTTCCCTCCCTCAACCATTTTGGTGGGCTTTCTTGTCTATGCAAACTTAAACCATCTTGGTTAAAATCGAATGTTACATATGTAGCCTCTTCAATACCTTCAACATTTTTTACATTTACATTTGAATTTGTTATTTTAGCTTATTCACCTTTGACAACATTATCACAATGCATTTTTTCCATCTTCTGCATAATAGCTTCAATGTCTTCCTCATTTATCCTTTCTAACCTCATTATATTTTCAGAAAATGCATTCAAATGTGAGATTTCCAACCCTTTCCCCATGTTGGCCAAGTCCTTGCACCACTACACTATCTCATTTTCTACTTCATTTGATAAAATAGTGTGTGACCTCTTCTTGGTAGTATTTGCAATTCCTTTTAGCCAATTATATGAAGTATTGGGTTTTATGCCCCACTTTATTGTTATGACGTTCATGGAGTAACCATTATCATCCACATCTCTCATTTCACTTTCCATATCTTTTTTTGTCCACTCATAGTGCAATAACTTGTGCTTAGTGGCAGTAACATTTATGTTGGCTACCTTCTCTACCTAGTTGGTAGGGGGTTGGTCTACAACAACTTTATTTTCTCCCTACTTTACAATGGGTTTCTCTTTTTTGTCAACCTGTTCATCAACAACTTCATGAAATTTTATTTCTCTATTCTTAATTATTGCACATGTTTATCTTCTAACAAATTATATATTATTATTTTCATTCCTCATAGTGAACTACAACACTCAAAAAATTATATAATTAATTGTTAATAGAATGGAAAACACATCAACAATAACTATGGGAAATAATATTTGTAATGTTGAAAATGTGAATGAATAATAAAACAACATGAAATCACAATAACATATGTAAAACTCAATAACATGATTTCATAGAAGGATTTTTTTTGATACATCTGACTCAAGATTTAGTGGTATGTTAATTAAATTATTAATTTTGATATAAAGACATTAATGTTACTAGATATGAATAGAAACCTTCATGGCTTCCATCTACATACTAGTAAATGTTTAGTCTTGCAAACACACATGTCTTTCAACATGGCCCTTAATTTTATATTAATGATCCATATTAATTTCATGTTGTACCTTATTTCAAAAAATTTAAATCCAATGATAAAATAATGTTTTCATTTTAAGATTATTATCGGTCAAAATTTTAAACTAGGTGGTTTATGTTTGCATTCTTAAGTGAACCCACCAAATTGGTTGAAGGAAGGATTGAAAAACCTTGGACTTACTTGTAAAATCATTACATAATATAAATGTTGCATGTAGGGAAATATAAATGTGTTATATATATACAAAACACAACAACATTGATTTAGAAAACTCTAAATTTTTATATAAAAATGATAACATTTATTCGCATGTGAATGGAAATTTTGGGGGATTCCATCCACATCATAAATTATTCAATAATTTAAAAACAAAAATTATGATAAATAACATTTGTAATTATAAAAATGTGAATGAATAACATTATCCACATGATTCACATTCTCTCCACCATGGGTGGAAATCTCAACATAATTAAACCCATGATAGCTGATAACCCCAAAAAGGACAAGGAATTATGGGGGATCCTTAACATTATTGGGATGACAAACTTCATCAAAAAAACATGCGGGTATGATACACATCTATCAATAAAATTTGTAGATCAATGGGAGGATCAAGTGGTTACTATCAACAATGTCTCTGTTGATATCACCAAAGGTCTCATATCTCAAGTTACATGTTTAAAAATTGAAGAAGTCAAATTCACCAAATTCAACAAAGATTATAAGGAAGAGAGGGAAAAATTATTGAAATAAGGTGAGCATATTCCTAAATTCATTGATGGATTCTTTCAGAAGGACATTTCAAAACCCTTTGATAGAGTCACTAAATAAATAATGAGGTATGTGACTTTGGATGGAAGGTATATCCTTGTGCATCATTTCTACTTACCAATTTTGAACTATTTTTTTCCATTTCATTCCCCTAAGTTTTCCTTTATATATATTGTATTATCTTGAGTCTTCAATATATGAAGTTAAAATGGGTAATAAAAAATATACTTTCTATCAAGTAGTGATTTTCTTAATCCACAATTTCTTTCAAGCCTCCAACCCTATCTCCCCTATATTTCCTAAAGTGGAGAAGCCAAAAAATATATATATATATTTCCCCCATAATCCTTAGAAGCTCCACCAAACCCTCAACTTCTTCTCATAAATCCAAAGATCTCATTGAAATTGACAGCGACCATAATGATCAAGAATATCTCCCCCCAATTAAGAACAAAAAAGCTAGAAAAAAGGTCATAGACCCTGTGCTAGATCTCTCCACCCCTACCAAAAAAAGAAAGTATGTGAAAAAATATGCCATCCCCTCCCTTGATCCAACCTCCTCTAATCCCATTCAATTCTCTTCCCCCCACCCCCTCCCTTGTTGCCATTACCCTTGTTCCCACTCCCCACTCCACCTCCCATGACCCTAATGAAAATAGAAAACTGGAGGAAATTGCAAATAGTCTAAGCTCAAACAAAGTCTCCCTTCCACTACTATTGTTCAAGAGTCAAACTGTAAGAAATTTTGTCCCACCCCTAATCCCTCTTAATCCAATCCCCCTAGAATTTAAGGAACTAATGGAGGAAAAAAATACCAAACAAGACTCAAAAAAATTGAGGATGAGGTGGATCTACAAAAATTAATTATTCATTAGTTCTTGAAGGATCAAAAAAATTCAATGAGGAAATCAACAAACTCAACTTCAATGATGACATATAGTGCACTAAATCTGACCTTCTAGAAATAAGCTCAAAATTCCATAAAATTAAGGAAATATTATTCAATCTAGAAAAAAATAATGAATCCCTAAATTAAAATCTTAGTATTCTTGTTAAATATAGAAGATTCACCATCATGAAAAGCCTTCAAATCATAGAGACCCTAAACTCTCTCATTAAAGGTAAAAATGAAAATGTTGAGACCCACAAAAAGGATAAAAATATGAAGGGCACTACTGATTAGAAAGTTGAGCTACCTCCTAGTAAGATCAAAAATATCCCACTGGAAAATCTTACTCAAAATTGGTCCAAGGCATATGAAGAATGGGAGGGACCTAGAATCTAATTTTCTACTATTTTTTGACTAGCTATTTTGTTTTGTCTCTCTTGGCATGTTAATTTTAATATATGGTTTCAAGACCTCATATGCTCTCTTTTTGTAAAGGGTAGGGTCCATCATTAAATCCCTCTTTTACCAATACTAAAAACACAGTGATATTAACTAATAGTAACATATCAATAACATGACACCAAGAATTCATAAAATGGTTTGGTTTGATATATATGAGTCAACATTTACTAGAATGGGAATGAAAGTATAAAGTTTGATAAAAAATCATAATGTTTAATCATATGTGAATTAAATTAATTGGGGCTTCCATCCGCATAGTTGTAAATGTTTAATAACACACTATTTTTTTGTACATTGTTCAAGGCAAGTAACGTTTCATCACTTTATTGTTAATGCAGGGAAATATTAATATGTCATGAAATTAAAATAAATAACTTGAATTAAAAAAAAAATTAGTTTGATACAAAAACAATTACATTCATTATTATGTGCATGAAAACCTTAATTTTGATACAAAGACAATAAATTTTACAGGTATGTGGATAAAAGCCTTTGGGGCTTCCATCCACATCATAATTTGGTTTAATACAAAGATAATAACATTTACTAGTATGTGAATGAAAAATCCTAGTTATTAAATTAAAATACCATCAAATTTTTAGTTAGATGTGAATGAAAACATGTTGATGTTACGTGTTGAGGTGTGGGTAATATTTAATCCACCCAACATGTTGAACAAGTTGAATATGATGCACATGGTGGCATTAAAGCACCACATTAATGGAAAAATGGCTAAAATTTATTTTTTGGCCTTCTTGAATTTATTGGAGAGAACATATGCTTGTTGACTAGAAGGAGAAATCAAATTCACCCTGTAATAAAGGAGTTTGTAAAACTATCCAGTATTATAGAGTGATTTTGAATGTTATTGGTAGTGAAGGAAAACCTTTAGGGCTTCCATCCACATACTAGTGACTGTTCAATATTACAAATCATGTTGTGCATGGAAATAGAAATAAGACATATATAAATCACACAAAAACATGAATTAAGAAAACCTCTAAATTTTCAATTAGAATACCAGTAAATTTGAATTCAAATGGGAATGAAAACATGTCGATGTTATGAATTCAGTTGTGGGTAACATTTCATCCCTTCAACATGGTGAATAGGTTGAAGGTGGCATGCATGGTGGAACTAACATGTCATATTTATGGAAAAAATGTCACTAGGGGTCTTCAAAAATGGCCATTACATATTAAATCACTACCATCTTCTAACATGATGCTTACTTGCATATTAATGACACGTGCATTTTCCAACATGGCTATAGAATTCAAAAAATGATATGGATTGATACAAAAATAATAAAATTTACTAGTATTTGAATGAATACCTTGACAAATGCCACTAATATACCAGTAAACATTGAGTCAAATGTGAAAGCACACAAAAATACCATTAGCATAAAAGGCACAAGAATAATAACATGCACACAAAAAGAAAATGAACATAGTTGTGAGTTCAGTCATAGGTAACACACCTATGTGTAACATTTCATCACTCTATTAACATACCACTAAACATTTAGTTATATGCAAAGGAACACAAAAAAAACATGAAAGGCACAATAATAATAATTTTCATCCCTATATTATGCTGGTGGAAATTATTCTATGAAACATTACATGTTTGAGAACTTTTGTGTAGGTTCCATGGCTATTTGGGGGGAGGAGGTACATGAAAAGGTAGAGAGAGAATTTATTACTTTAGGGATATATAAACTTCTTAGAATGTGATCCTCTAAATAAATTAAGGTTGCTTGAATGTTAAAGTTTTGTTGGGCCCTCAATTTTGAAGAAATTTTGGTTAAGTATTTTTTAAGACCATGGCATGGAAGAGGCAAGTCATGTGGAAAAATAAGCATGATACACAGAGAACCTAAGAATGTAGGACTTAGATACTAGTGGAAGACTTGGGGAAGGCACACAAAGTGAAGATGGTTATGGAGTTGTTCACATGAACATTGGAAAATAATAATTTAAGCATGAATCTAGTACTGACCCATGAGAAGATAGGTGCTCAATAATGAGGATCTAACATAGAGAGATAATATAGGGGAAGTTAGGCCTAGTTCCTTACGAATTCATTGTAAATGTCTTACCATGACTCAAACTCAATTTTTTTGATGATCATTGATGATTCATCTTGTTTGTATTTACTTCTATAACAAAATGGTCAGTGTAGACCATGTGTAAATACCCCCTCATTTTACTTAATGTTGTTGTTGATGATTTTTTGATAATTATAATTCTAAAATCATTGTAATCTTGACATAACTTATAAATTTAATGAAAGGAAGTTTGTGTTGATGAAATACTTGTGTACATTTGTCCATGGTTATAATGGAGTTAATAATGTTTGTTTTTAGTTTGAGCCAACTTTTTATTTTGTTAGTTAAGTGATGAATGAATAGTTAAGAATTAGATACAGCACTGAGGATGAGTTTAGGACTAAGTGCTTATTCAAGAACCCTAGCTTAGGAAAGTAGATTAATACACCTTTGTATAATAAAATCAATGGGATTAGGTCTTAAGTTGTATGTTTCAGGTGTGCATACAATAACCTTTTCTTATGTGATATGATAGTACACTAGCTCATTATAACTCTTGTTTTCTTAGGTTCACAACTAGGGAGAAGATATGCAAGACTAAAGGAAAAGAGGCCAATATTTTGGTTCTATTATCAAGATCTATAGTATTTTTTTTCATGATGGTGGGAAGATTCTTGTGTATCTATATTTGGATAATGTCAAACGATGGGTTACTAGAGTGAAAAATAATTTCACTTTACAATATCTTGAACTAGGAGTTTTTACATGTGTATAGGTAGAACAACACATGTACGACTCACTCTATGAATATTTATTTGTATAAGTTCCTGTTAACCTTCACGTTTGGCTTTGGATGTATGTGTAATACCTTTTAAGGAACTACAAATGAAATATTACTTGGTTAGTAGAGCGTCAGTCAGCCTTAGCAATATTTGGAGTGTATTAGATGCGTGAAATAGATGTCTAGTGGTGAGGAACCTTGAATATCTATATTTTGGAATATGTGGTCTCAATGTACTCTTTTTCAAAGGAATCCTAATTTCAATTCCTCTTGGAGCTACACAGAGGGTATCTTAGACACTTTTCATTCGAGATTAAGAAGCTTATAGTTGATTTTGGACTTGAAAGCTTCCACATGGATGGATAAACTCTCTCTTGCATGAGTAGTGCATTAAATGGGGAAATGAAGTGTCACACTTTGATATAATATTATTGGTTCAACATGGTAACCATTTAGTGGGAGTTACAAAATCACAAGTATGATGAGGTTAGGTGAAGAGCTATGATTGGAAGTGATCCATGGAGGGGTCAGGAGGATTCATGAAGTGCTATGAGGATCCATGGGGAGGTGTAAAGGCATAAAGAGGAATCCCAAACCATAATACTTCACCCAATGCCATCATAAGTACACTTGGAAGAAATAAGTTAAGCATTAGTGACTAAAGAACCCAATCTAGATAGGCCCAGTTCCCCACCCATAGTGCATGTTCATGCTCTTGAGTTAGATGATGTTATTGTAAAAAATTGGGATATATATAGTGTAAAATTAGAGACTGAACCTATTGGATATACTTTTGAATAACAAGAACAAGATATTAGTTGTTATTAATTCATTTTTCATTACAAGATAATCTTATGGCTCAGTTTGGAATGCATGATAGACCAAGCATATCCAATGGGTAGATTATCAGCTCATCCATAGTTAATCAACATAATTATAAACCCAATGTATTAGGTGTTTATGTTACTATAGGATGCATGGGAGGCATTGGTGGACCTCCCCCACAAGGTCTAGGAGGGACTAGAAGTAAATCATAACAAACTCTATTGCCAGCACCTAGTCCACCCACTATTTATTATGAGATGACACTCTATTTACCTAAGTATCACAGTGTGCAAAATGTATCATAACATGTTCAAAAGTGTGAAATTATATGTTGAACACATGGTATCACTTCTATTGAATGAAAGGCAACTTAGTTTTATACTACTTTTTCAGACTGTGTGCACAAGTGGTACCATAAGTTTGATTCGTAGTAAGCTGTGGTGAATTACGAATAGCTAAAAGTAGATTTTCCATAAGAATTTGACATCTAAGAATTTGAACAATAGAGCATTGATGCCCTAAAGGACATTAAGCAATAACTAACCAAGAGTTTGTGTGAGTATGATACACATTTTAAGATGCTTCTTTCTAAGCTTTCTTTTTAGATAAATGCAACTCAGCATGACCAATGGCTCTTAGGATACTTGTTACTTCCCTTCTAATGTGCATTTTTCTAAAATATTGTCACTAGCACATGCGAGAACTTAGAAGATTCCCTTAACACCAAATCTATTGGAAGAATAGACACAGGGATTAGTCTTTTTATGGAAGCTTAGATTATTGATATGGCATCTCAGTTGGAGAAGCTCACTACGAATAGTATCTATGATACTCGTAGTAATTTTTGGTGTGTTGAATGAATCTGAAGGTCACACTAAGAATAATTACCCCAGAAAGAGTATTTTCACCATGGTGAAGCAATCCTATGAAATTTGACAAGAAGACCATGATGTGAGGTATTTCCCCTTGCTTTAGTGTGATATACAATCAAATATATCCTCATATTGTAAAATATGTGATGCATATACTCATGATATCAATAATTATCACCTTATTAGTGACATTCATGAGGCATGCATGCATGGTAGTTGTCATACTTATGTTGATATTAACCAGGATAATAGTGGAGGTTGGTCTTATAGAGGTCATGGTCATGGAAGTGAATGTGGTTATTTTTCACCTAGAGCCTAATATAAGTGTGGATCCCTAGAAGATTACTAGCATGACTTCCTAGTTTATACCATGTGTGATTTTTTAATAATAAGCATTGTTTGGAGGAATGTCCAAACTTGTATACCGCCATCACAAAGGAAAAAAATGAAAAGGGTGTTATAATGATATGGATTAAAAATACTCCAACTCCTTAATGGATACCGTGCCCTACTACTCTGATTGGTCCCAAGGTCAACATTACTACATAAATTGGTGTTCTTTCCTAGTCCATGTCAAACCCACCTTTTGATAAGGTTCAATAGGAGGACCATAGTGCAACTTGTTATCTAGATGTTCAACAACAGAAAGAAGTATTACACCACATAATGACTTTAGTGTGAGAGCTTCAAGGTGAGACTTAGTTCCTTAAAAATAGATATGTTATTACACATGTTGAAATGTAGAAAGCTTCAGATCTTTAAGACTTGGGACATGATGAGTTCTATGAGTTATGCAAATGACTTCTTGATGAATACATTGTGCCCCTTTTATGAAATTGGCTAAGTCATCAATCACCAAAACCTACATAGGATCATTGGTTGAACCATGCACTATGACAAAAGGATCATATCCAAACTAGTATGGAGGATGCTAAAGAAATCTTGGTAAACACAGCTATTGATGGATGAATCATTTAATATATCCTAGTCAATACTAGCACCGAGGTAAATGTACTCACTAAGGATGTTTAGAGAAAGATGGCAAGCCCTAACTTTTAGCTCTCTCCTCATGTATTATTCATGGCTAATAAGAATCTAAGGATGCCACCATGGATATTTTAGGTGTCATTTTCAAGGCTGATTTTGAATTAATTGAGTTGGTTGAATTTGATAACTTTTTAGCTCTTTTAGGTCACCCTTAGTGTTATGTGAACAATGTTGACTTGAGAATTAAAAATGCTCATCAGTTTTGAAAATGATGATCAATGAATTATAATCCCCTTAGACCATGTTTAATGGCCTCATTTTGTTAATCCAATTAACATTGACAAGGACAGTAATCATATCTATAATGTCACAGCTCAAGGAACTAAACACCTTGATCTTAGTCCAGATGGCATATTGCATTGGGATGATGCATAGTCTATCTCTGACACTATCAATAATGCTTGTGACTATTGGGTTCATGGTGAGTATGATATTAATGGATGAGTTTTTGGTGATATTGGTAGTTGAGAGGATGCTCCATGAAAGCAACCTAAATGCCATAAACTTGTTCACCTTCCTCACGGATGTATTTTGGTTGTGCCACCCATGTGGTTAGATGAATCTCCTAGATTTCATAGTCATATGGAAGTATGAGAGTATGTGTAGTAGTTGGATGCTTTATATGTGTTTGAGGATGAATGGATGCACATGATTATCCATATTTTTGATGGCATAGTTATTCAATGGTGGGTAACTCACCATCATAATTTACTCACTTAGGATCAAGTTCATAATATTATGCACCATCATTTTCATCATGATAACTGCATTCATATAACCTTAATTTATGATGATGTTAGTGCTCTAGAAGCTCATATTGAGGCCTGAAAAAACATGTGGAATGTGGATGAGATGTTTTTTCCTAAGTATCTATGGGTTCATGCATTATATGATACTCTTCGTACCTAAGATAGAGCATGGTATGTACATGAATAAAGAAACTTGGAGTTAGATTCTTGGAGTGTCCTTAAAAGTAATATGATTTTAGTTCTATCTTACTCATCTCCTTAGATAGATTTATGCCTGACCTTACAAGCCATGCGTCAAGTTATTTTAGGTGATTTAACACCTATTGAGAACTGCATAAGACATATACATGACACACATAAGGAAAGATAGAAAATTTTATAAGAATATGATATGGAAGATTTAAATATTCACTACTTGAATATCAACTAGACTATGCATTAAGGGATTAGATTCAAAAAGACAAACAAAAGGTTATGTACCAGGCTAATGAAGGTACTAGTTCTAAACTGCTAGATCTTTTCATTGATCACTTAACTTTTCATACTGAGTATGGAGCATGTAATGTTTGATACCCCATATAAAATGACCAGCATCCATATTTAGATCCACTTCAGATGATCCAATGTAATTGGCACAAAGGACATGCCCAAGATGGCCATTCTAGGTAATCATTGGTTTGATAATGAGATCTCCAAGGTTTTTAAACTATTAAGGTAGTATCAAGACATTTTTCCACAAAATTACACTGAGATAAAATGAGTGCATTCTTCATTGGGTAGATGCACATCAAGTTTGTAGAGGGTGATCAAACCATCATGAAGAGAAATTATCACGTGAATCCTAATTTGCACGCTCAAGTTAAAGAGGAGATATATAATATGTTGCAGAAAATATTTATCACTCTTATTAATGAGTCTAAGTGGGTAAACCCCATGGTGATTAGTATCAAGAAGGATGTTCATAATCATGTTTGTGTAGACTATCAAATACTCAATGTTGCTTGCATAACCGATCTTTTTTTATGCCTTTCACTGAGGATATCTTAGGAGTTGTTAGGTGCAAGATTTATACCTTCATTGATGGGTTTTTTAGATATCATCAAGTCCAAATCATAGAATAATATAAAACAAAGACCACATTTACAACTAAATGGGGTCCGTTCACTTACAACATTATACCCTTTGGGTTGGAAACTGCTCCAGTCACATTATCATGGATTGCAGTCAAGGCTTTCAAGGATTTTATTCATAAATTACTTCAAGTATACTTAGATGATTGGACTATCTACAGTTTAGTGTGGGACCATTATATTAATATTCACCTTATGCTTGAGCAATGTTGACACCTTCATATTTATTTAAATCTAAAGAAGTGTGTTTCTATAAACCTATTTAGACTTTTTTAGGTCATATTATTTGTCATGATGGACTCTTGGTGGATCCAACCAAGATTGTAGTCATTCTTCACCTTCCAATATTGACCACCTAACATGAGGTTTGCACCTTCCTAGGACACATGGGATACTATCAAAAGTTATTTTGGGGTTATGTTAAGGTCACAGTGCCACTAGAGGAACTACTTAAATAGAATGGTCAATTCGTATAGACTGATGATCACCAATAGACATTCATTGCACTCAAGGAAAAATTAATTACTACCCCCATTCTCCAATTTATAGATTGGTTAAAGCCCTTTCATGTGCATTTTGATGCTTCAGGCATGGCAGTAGGTTTTATCTTTGCTCAACCTAGTGAGGGAAATATTGATCATCCTATCTACTTTTCCATTCAAAAGTTCACTCCAAATGAAATGAATTATTCAACTACAGATCATGAAGCCTTGTCCATGGTATATGTGCTTCAAAATTTTCATCAGTATTTATTGGCCACCCTATTCATTTTATCTACAGACCATGAAGCACTGAAATACCTCATGAATAGTCCAGTGTTACAAAAATGCATTTGTTGGTGGATTGTACCTTTTCAACAATTTTAGTTCTCTATGATGGTGAAATGAGGTAAGGATAATTATGGACCTAATCACTTATTGCACATTGAATCTAGTGAACTGGCATGTGCCATTGAGGATGACTTACCTGATATGTAGCTTTTTCAAGTCACATGCATGTTAGAAGAATTAGAGGATATCATAGCTTTTCTTAATACAAGTTCAACACCAACCCACCTTAATACTCAAGAGAAAAAGTAGTTAGTTGTTTGTGATGCTCTTTTCTAGCTCATTGGGGGTGACCTTTATAAGTTTGGTCAAGATGAAGTATTACGTCTTTGCATCATGCAACATGAGTGCACTGAAGTTCTTCAGGCAATTTATAAAGGTGTCACCAGAGGACATTATGTTGGTAATGCCACAATGTGAAAGGTTCTATTATCTAGGTTGTGGAAGCCTACTATGTTTAAGGATGGTAATTACGCATGCTAATGTGATATCTATCAACACGTAGGTATATTAAACTGAAGGGATGGTATGTCCCTTCATTCAATCCAAGCTCATGAACCCTTTTATAAGTTCATTTTTTATTTTGTTGGCCTCATTACTCCAGAAAGGAGGTGTACTAGAGCATGATATATCATTACTTCCATTGATTACCTCACTCATTGGGTTGAAGCAGTTCTAACCTGGGATTGTACTACTACCACTACTTTTAGATTTCTTTGGCATAATATTATTATAAGGTATGGATGTATGTTAAGTTTGACTAGTGATCAAGGAACTCATTTCCTTAATGAGACCATATGCATCTTTTTGGCTAAATTTATGATTGTGCACCACAAGATTAAACCTTACCACCCTCAAGCTAATGGTACAACTGAAGTGTTCAATAAAATCTTAAGTCATACATCGACAAAGATTTGTAATATTGGCCACACTGACTAGGATAATTATGTTTTTGAAGTATTATGGGCATATCGGACCATATATAAACAACTGAATAAGAGTACCCCTTTTAATCTTGTATTTGGTATTGAAATTATTCTCCCAATTGAGTTCCTTATACCTTCTCTATGTATTGCACATGTTGGTTAGTTGGACTATGAGGAATCTTTGAAAATGTGCCTAAATGTTTTGCTTTAGTTGGATGAAACTTGTTTTCTAGTGCATTAGAGTTGAGGAGTGTAAAAGTGGAAATAAAAGGCCTGACATGAACAACATCTTAATAATAATTCTTTTTCTTCAGGTATGCAAGTATTGGTTTATGACTCCAAGTTCACATGCCATTCAAAAAAACTTTGCATCCATTGGGATGGTCCATTTATTATTCATAGTATTCATCCCATAGGGGCATGTAAGTTGAAGTGATTGGATGTCCAGTTTCTTCTAGGCCATTTCAATGGTAATTGACTTCACCCCTACTATTTTGAGTGATGTTTTCCTTGTCTATAATAATGTGTATGCCATTAGTTTAGTTTAGGATTTTGGTTTGTTTTTAATAAGGCATGGCATTAGTTGGGTGTCCTTGCTTAGGTTTCATTCAACACTTGGTTCTTTCTTATTTTCTTTGTCATGTCATGGAGGACCATGGACATCTTTTAGTGTGGGGTAAGAGGGGTGAAAGAAGTAAAAATACAAAGCACCAAAGAAATGGTGGAAGGGAGTGCACGTGAAAAAAAGGGGCGTGTAATTAGAGGTGTATGAGGACAAGTGGATATTTAGGATGTGGTGTGTAACTACTATGAAGAGTCAAGATAAAGAAATGAGGTTCTCACCTTGGAAAAAGAAATTTTTGAAATTATCTACATCTATCATGTACTCTAAAAAAAGTGTGGGATGGGACATATGTGTTAAATGTGAGAAAATTAATTGTAATATAAATTGTGCCAAATATAAATCATAGAAATACTATTAGAGGCATTAAATATGTGAAATGATGGATGAGGTAATGGGGAAGTAATTGTGGATTACCAGAGTAGTGTTTATCAACTTTCAATGACCAATTTAAATTTTATGGAGTAAGGTGATCATGGTGAAAAAAAAAGGTGGTGGAATAGTGATTGGGGAAGTACATATTGAAAGAATTGTAGGTTTTAGGTGTCAATGTCTACCACTAGAGGGTGTTTAAGCAAGAGAGTCAAAGAAGTTAAATCAGTAATCTTGTATTCATTCAGGAGGATCAGATGGTTTCTCCTCAATCTTTAGGCTCCTTAGAGGGTGATGCGACCAAATAAAAAGGCCCAACATAACGATCCCTTGCCTATAATTCATGAGGAGGAATAGTTTGAGATTGTAAGAGTACAATAAATTTTAATAAGATAAGAATTACTTACTGGATCTAGTGCACATGAGGAAAGCTTGCCATAGCAGACCAAGAAAACAAATAAGACAAAATCTATGATGGCATGTCAGGTGAAGAAGAAAGTCACACCACTACCCCCACCCCCAATATTGATTGAAGAGATGAAGTGATCTAAAATTTAGAAGTTTTGATTGAAAAATATTTCAAGAACATGAAAATAACACAGTAAAAATGATTTCTTTGAGAAGAGATTTTTTTTTACTCAAGATTGCAATACAACCATATGCTTATCTCTGGGAAGAGATGTCTCATTTCCATTTTGGGTTACATCTTCATTTATAAATATTTTGAAGGTATGAGGAGGATGTGGAAGGTCACCAATCTTGAAGGAGATTAAGTGGTTTGACTTCCATGATTTACAACAATACAGAATTTGAGGAATTACTATTTTTAGAAACTTACTATTTTTAGACTACACTACTAAAATTAAAATTTGGGGCACTTCCATTGGGTTTTTGGGAGTTAAAAACCATTGAGCAAAGATTGATTCCATCTCACCATTTTATCCTCATTCTAAGCTTTCTAACAGTTCAAATGGGGAGTTAATTGAAGCTATGGTGCAAAAGTTATGGCTCTCGGAAGTTCCATCATCAATTAGGGTAGAACCATTGCCTAAATTGTTGCCTAGATCATTCCTCCATCCTTGAGAAGAAATGGTCCATATTGCATCAATATTCCTCATCAAGTGTGGCAGTTGTGTCTTAATTTTATTCTCTATGATCCACTCACATTGGTGGCTAATCTCGCCCCTTTTGACCACCTAATAAAGTGGAATAAAGTGCCCTATTGTTGCCTTCATCTAGGTGTCCACAATATGATCCTCCTCCACTGGAGCAAAACTTCATGGATCAAGCTCATCAATGTCCAGTTATTCTTCTACAATTAAATTTTATAACAGAGGTGGATGATATGGTTTGAGGAGTTCCACGTTGAATATTGGATGTAGACCAAGGTAGGCTGGTAGGTTCAACTCAAAAGCATTTTCTCTAACTTTTCTAGTGATGGTGTAGGGACCATATCATAGAGGCTAAATTTTTATGTGTGGGCCTACAAGTCATTCTTTTTGAAGCTACAACAAAACCTTACCACCCACATCAAAATGGTGTCCAATCTTATGTTTGTCATGGCATTGCTTATACTTTTGATTCATCTTCTCTAAGATGTCATGAACCTACTATTAGATGTGTTGCATTTGTTCAATAAACTTTATTGCTTTTGCTACCTCAGATCTTTCATGAGGTGTGTATTCCATGGTGGAGAATGGAATGGATATATCAATTGGTGCCATGGGTTAGAACTTGAAGCATATTTGGAATGGACTATGCTTGGTTGAGTTGTGCAGGGCCTAATTATATCCATGTTGTATGAAAAGAAGCCCCTCATCCCATGTGCATGGATTTTTGGAGTGATACATCTGAATCATGTAAAAAATTAAGTATTTCACCACTTATGTCTGACCATTAGTCTATGGATGGAAGGCTGTGGACTTCATCAGCGTGGTATCCATCATATTTCATAGAGTGGACCAAAAGATGCTTAAGAACCTGTTATCTTTATCTAAGATAATGGATTTGGGAAGACCAAAATGGAGCCATACATGACTAAAATATAGTTGAGTATTTTATTCAGAAGATATATTTTTCTTACAAGAAATCATGATAGCCATTTTTGAAAAATGGTCAACTACAACAAAAATACAGTCCTTTCCATGTTTTGAAGTGGGCAAACCTGAGAGAAAATCCATTGAGATAGATTCCCAAGGCCTGGTTGGTTCTAGAAATGGCATGTACAATCCTTGCTTATTATTTTTTGGCTTGGATATCACACATGGTGATCTGAGAAATAATTTAGGTGATAATTCGGGTGACAGTTCCACCCCAATTGATGACAGAACTTTCGAGAGCCATAACTTTTGCACCGTAGCTCCAATTGACTCGCCATTTGAACCATTGGAAAGCTAAGAATGAGAATAAAAATATGAAATGGCATTGAGATCTACTCAATGAAGTTTGACCCTTGAAAACCCAATAAAATTTCCCCAAATTTCAATTTTAATAGTGCAGTCTAAAAATAGTAAGTTTCTATAAATAATAACTCGTCGAATTATGTATTGTTTTAAAGCATGGAAGTTGAACCACTTAATCTCCCTCAAGATTGGTGACCCTCCACATCCTCCCCCTACTTTAAAAATGGGTATAAATGAATATGTAACCCAAAATGGAAAATTAGACATCTCTTCCTAGAGATAAGCATATAGTTGTATTACGATCTTGAGTAATAATACATCTCTTCTTAGAGAATTCATTGTTACTGTGTTATTTATGTGTTCTTGAAATATTTATCAACCAAAACTTATGATTTTTGGATCACATGGGGTGTAATATTTAAGGTACCTTTCCACATCCTTTTGCATATGGGGCCAGTAGAAGTGTTTTTGAAGAACTGTCAATGTCTTCTCTAAACCAAAGTGTCCAGCTGTCATATTGAAATGTGATTCCCATATTATTTTTTGTTGCTCTATAGATAGAACATAGATCTGTCCCATGTGATAGAGAAAATTATATTTAAAATAGTAATTATAAACATGTTTACCTTCTTGAAGCACCTGATATATATCAGCAAAGGTAGGATCTGCTTCATATAGAGCACCTCAAGTGGCAGTCTCGTGTCTACACAAATCAAGAACTATTGTGAGTGAAGTAATTGGTGGGAAGGTTAGACAATTTATAGTTGTATTTGAGATCCCCTTTTTGTGTTCGATTATCAGATGGAATTTTTATAGATATGTGGCCCACTTTTGGTGCCTCTCATTTCACAGTTTACTCTATGTCTGGATGAATTTTAATGGTTTGTGGTTAGTGTTGATGATCATCTCTTTCCACAAGATGTAGTATTTCCATTATTTATAGGCTTGTACAATGACGTAAAGCTCCTTGTCATATGTCAAATATTTCCTAACTGTATTAGTGAAAATTTCACTGTGATATGCAATAGGATGGCCATGTTGCATGATGACAACTCCCATGGCATATTTAGATGCATCTGTCATCAGCTCAAAAGCTTGATGCATATTTGACAAGGTAAGAACAGGGGCTGAGCAAAGTCTATTCATACAATTCTTAAATGCCCTTTGTTGTATTTCACCTCACTAAAATGTAGCTTTAGCTCCTCCTTTAGTCACTTGGGTTAGTGGCCAAGTAACATGTGAGAATCTAAGAACAAACCTACAATAGAAATTTGCAAGACCCAAGAAGCTATGAAGTTATGTGAGGGTCCTTAGTGTAGGCCATTCTCGAATAACCTAAATCTTCTCTAGATTGACATGGACCCCTTCCTCATTCACAACATACACCAAGTACTAAATTATTTTCATCCTAAATATGCATTTGTTAATATTTTCATACAATTTGTGCTCTTGAAGAGTTTCAAGCACCTTACAAACATGTTGTAGATGTTCCTCCCATGTTATATTGTAGATGAGTATGTCATCCAGGTAGACAACCATGAATGAGTTGGTAAAGGGTTGCAGGATGTCATCCATCATCCTCATGAAGGTTGTAGGTGTGTTAGTCAAGCCAAAAGGCATAACCAACCATTCAAAGAGCCCCCCCTTCGATTTGAATGCAGTCTTCTAGACATTGGTGGGATCAATGGGAATTTGGTGATAGCCAGATTTGAGATCAATTTTGGTGAAGAAATTTTCACCACATAATTGGTCCATCAGGTCATGAATCTTGGGGAGGGGGTAGCATTTCTTCACAGTGATTTTATTCAGGGATCAATAGTCAATGCAAAGCTTCTATGTTCCATCTTTCTTTGGTGCTAGGATAATTAGGATACCATAGGGTGAAGATCTTGGCTTGATGTGACCCTTTTGAATCAATTCCTAAATCTACCTTTTTATCTCATCATTCTTTGAAATTGATTTGTGATATATAAGACTTTTAGGCAAAGGTGGTCCTAGGATCAAATCGATAGAATGTTTTACCTGGTAGTGAATTGAAACTCTGGTGGGTGACTTGAATAATTCATCATATTTTCCCATGATTTGTCCCATCTGCTTCTATTGTTGTGTTGATTGTGTAGTTGAGACTGCAACATTAGCCTTGTTACATTTCTGTGGTTTGACCACCATGAGAATGAATTTCTTTGTCTTTTCCACCAATATCTTACATTGTTTAGCACTAATCAGGGAGACAAATGTGGGAGGTGATACCTCTGGTACCCTGTAGTATCACATTCCAAGAGTGAGGGTGATTCTTCAGGGTTATGATTCATAAATGCCATGTTGATCATACATGAATGGATGACCAAGGAGTACATCACAAACATATAGATTGACCACATCACACAAGACATCATCTTGGAAAGGTTTTATTGCATATGAAAGAAGACACTAATGGGTGACACAGAGGTCTATCCCTGGAACCATCTAATATTGTATGGCTTTGGGTGAGGCTTCAAGGATAGATTTGGACTTTTCAAAACTTTAGTAGAGATTAAATTTTTTTGACTCCCACTATCAAGAATGAAATGTAGAGGCTTAATTTTTACCCATAATTTGGAGTGAAATAACCTTTCCTTGCAATCTAGCCTTTCCTCATAGGTTTGTGATGAAGCAACGATGGTATCGAGCGCAACATCTATAATCTCTTCCTCATCCTCTTCAACTATAGGTTGTATATGAGTCAGAGTAGTAGATGTCAAGTATTGTGACTCAAAAATTAGTGACTTGATGGCTCGACATTCTTTTTTGGAGCGAGTTCTAGTTTTATGGTAATCACACCATTTTCCAACCTTCCCTTTCTAGGGTTTCTTATCTTGAAATTCCTTTTGCTTCCAATTTTGACCTCATGTTTGAACTTCCTTGTCACTTTTTCATTTCAAAGGATGACTCTTTATATTATTTCTTCTATACTTCTGCTCAATCTTCACTATGAACTTGTATGCCTCACCAAGGGTTTCCAAATTAAAGAGTTCCATTTTCCCCATATGTACCATTGTAGTCCACCACAATATTTGAGAGTCTTATGTTTCTCACTTTTTAGATGCCCAATATCATAGATAGAGAATGAAAAATTTCAATGTAATCTTGAACAGATTAGTCCTTACCTTGGTGAAGTTGTTGCCACTGTATGTACAGATCATCATATGCTCCAATGGGATAGTATTCTTCATTTACCGCTTCCATTAAATCATCCCAGGTAGGTTTCACCTCAAGGCCAATGTCATCTTTACTGAACCTCTTTTTTTACACTTCCCACCAATTTTTCATGGGAAATGATGCTTTCAAAAGAGCAAAAATGATCTTTTTCTCCATTGGTGAATTTATTTACAAAAAAGTAGGTAGACAATTGATCCAACCAATTTTCTATTACATCAGCATTGATTTTGCCTTCAAATGTAGGGATATCAAAATTCACTTGATCCTTGAAGGGTGTTGGGGCACTAAAAGGATGTTCCATGGATGAGGAGCCAAGAAGTGCAGATGAGAAGCCAGAATTTCCCATCAGGATTTGTTGGAGAATTTGGGTGAATTGTTACAACATCTATGCTTATTGTCGTTGGAGGGCTTCATTCACCATTTCCTTGAATGGATCAGATGTCTCAATTTTTTCCACCATTTGAAGTCATTTAGAATGAATAGGTGGATATTTTGGAAGCTCTGTTATTTTCCACCCAAGCTTCTTATAGCCTGACCTTGTCCTCGGGATCATACACTCTCAAGACAAATTGATCTGATACCACTGATCTAAAACTCAGAAGTTTTGATTGACAGATATTTCAAGAACATGAAAATAACACAGTAACAATAATTTCCCCAAGAAGAGATGTTTTATTACTCAAGATTGCAATACAACCATATGCTTATCTATGGGAAGAGATGTCTCATTTCCATTTCGGGTTACATCTTCATATACACATTTTGAATGTAGGAGGAGGATGTGTAAGGTCACCAATATTGAGGGAGATTTAGTGATCGACTTCCATGATTTACAATAATATAGAATTCGAGGAATTACTATTTTTAGAAACTTACTATTTTTAGACTACACTACTAAAATTAAAATTTAGGGCACTTCCATTAGGTTTTCAAGGGTCAAAAACCAATAAACAAAGCTTTGTGACATCTCACCACATTCTCTTGTTCTTATCTTTCCAACGGTTCAAATGGGAAGTCAATTGAAGCTATGGTGCAAAAGTTATGGCTCCTGGAAGTTTCGTCATCAATTGGGGTAGAACATCACCCGAATTGTCCCCTGAATTGTTGCCCGAATCATGAAGCATCCTGAAGTAGTGTTGCACAAGGAGAAGTGGGATTCTAGTATGTTGAATTGACAAGTTTTTTACTATAATCACCACCAACCAAGGAATGAGGTGGAGTTATAATGCGACTATTGGGTTGAGTGGTAGAATACCTAGAATGAACTTGTTTATGACCTTACTATTTTAATAAACTCAATGATGTCAAAAATTTTCATCTATTTAATATACCTTACTTCAACAAATATATGGAGGCCATAAAGTTTCTTATCTCGTGTGTACATGAGGATTACTTCTATTTTGAAGGGCACAAGGTGAGGATCATGTCCTAGAGAATATTCAAAGTTATAAGACTATAATGTTTGGGTGCTGAGCTAAGTGGAGATTTGGAATATCAATAGAAATTGAAAATACTATGGTGGCCCTTGAATATAAGAAGCAAGGCCACATAATGCATACAACTAGTCTTTAGGATCCCACCCTTAGAGTGGTTGCACGCTTGGTTATGACCAAGGTTTGAGGTGTGTATATATGGAAGGAAATGGACATGACACACTTGTATGTTTCCCATCAAGTAACCCTTGGGGTCAAGTACAATTGGTCATAATATTTTTCTAAGAAAATTATTACAAATGTGGAAAAGGCCCACCACCTGCCTAACCAAAATTTTTGCTTTTGGTGTTATTATTTCATTGTTGGTGTTTGATGAAATTGGCATACCATAGTACATAAGTGGTGAGTTGAAGTGGGTTTACCCTCTAGAGAATAAGTCTCCTACAGAAAGGTTTGAATAATTTGCATGCCCTCGTGCTATAATCCCTTATCATAAAGATAAGATGAATGGTTGGTACAATGGAATGAAGGAAGCCTTTAGAAATGAGTGGCGTGTTCCCAAAGACTTACCTACTTAGTTAGGAGACCAATCTCAGTTTACAATAAAGAATTATTTTTATCTAGTGCACATTCAGATGAGCCCCTCAAACAACTTGCTCGAATGGCTCAAGTAGCCATATGATTTATCTTTAAGGTATTTTATGAACATAGTCAATAGGATATATGGCGCATGCCCCATGAATATTGGTGCAAAAAATATTGATGTTGAGACTCATACTCTTTGTCAAATGTATGTTTATATGAGGAAGAAGGTCTATAAGGAGAAATTGGATCCAGTTAATACTGACATCAAGGTTTAACAAATTTTGATCGATAATTCTATTAATTTATTATTTTATATGTTAAAGTCATAGAAGAAGACATCAAGGAGTGATGAGGATAAGAAAGAAGCTATTCCATCCCCACCAGAGATGGGAAACACCAAAAGTAAAAAAGGTTGGGGCACGATGCCAACACTAGCATTCAACCTAAACAATCTAAGTGGCATAGGACTACCCCTTCACCACTAAGGATAACATGCCTACAGGTCAACCAGAAGGTCATGATCCTATGATGTAGACATATGTTCCTCTAAAACAAGATACTTCAACACCTAAGGATGGTGACCTTGAACCAAAGGCAATTAACTCCAAAAGTGACACCAGAAAGGGGACCTTTCCTTGAGGAATAGGAAGAGCGAGTTGTCACCACAGAATTAAAGAAGGAACCCTCACCATCACAACACAAAGAAACCTCCCTTAATGAAATAGAAGTGGATGTTGAGAGTCCCACTAGTGAAAACGGGGATGCCTTAAACATATCTTTGGGCATGATTGGTCTTGATGTAGGTCCAAGTCATGAGGAAGAGGACCTAGATGTATAAATACTTGAGTGAGATCCCTCTAAAGGGAAGGAACTAATTGATGAATTTACACAGCAAAGGTCGGTGATTACCAATGCAACCATGACCCTCTGTGCTCAGTATCAACAAGGTGTGCATAAAAAGACTTATTTATGTGGGAATATTTCTCTAAGGAGGACTTGACCGAATAACTTCAACGAGAATTATCATTATATATATATATATATAATGAAGAGTGCTATTATGAGCTACCTTTAGAAAACATTATTTATGCTCTAGGAGAGGTGGACTTCCTAACACACTTTGGGTGGATCCCTAAATGTACACATCTCAGGAAAGCGTGAAGCTATTAAAATTTACTCATGATGTGGTAAGGCAAAATGCCTTGTAGGAATTTGATGTAAAGCAGTTCTTGAAGAAACATCAAGATGTAGTTGTTCTCTATCATAACGAGTACATAACAAGGAGAAAACTTGAAGATGAGTTAGAAGAGATCAAATGCCAACTAAAAATATTGACAGTGACTAGAGTAAATACCATAACACTATACAAGTCTATTTTAGAACAAGATCTGACCCTTATAAATGGAGTACCTTTTATCAGAGAGGTGACTGATAAATTGGGAACCCTGATAGAACTATTGTTGAAGAAATGTAAAGACCAATCCAATCCCTAACATCAACAAACTTGGGTAATGGATCAGTTTACTGAGGCTGTCGAGGTATGTAGAAGATTTTTGAATAGAGTTGGTGATACGATTCTCATCTTTGATGGGATTTTTGTTAAATTGACATGACCTGGGAAAATTTTGGAAGCAAAACTTCAAGCAAAGGAACTTCAACAATATCATTTAGCCGAGAACACATTAATAATAAAAGATTGAGATGAACATGCCAAAGCATTTCAAGATGTGGAGGCCGTAGAGAATAAAATAAGTGCTCACCATCAGGAGTTAAATGCTAGTTTTGTGGTGCTTCGAGGATAGGTTTTGATAAAATTCACTTCATTATAAAGCATTCATAAGGATGCTTTTGCATCACTTGATAGTTTAATCATTCAAGTAGGTGATTGTCTAGAGCAACCCAAGGAGATGAAGAGGATTAAGGAGGTTGTTGAGGAAATCACTTCCAAGCTCCAAAATGCATTGAATCATTGGGAGGGAGTGAAGAGGCAGGTTGAATAGTTAAGACCTAATTTTTGGTAAAGGGACCTGAACAAAATGCATAGTCCAGGAGGAACTATTGACTTAGTGTGGGATGATGTTGGGCCCTTAATTTTGAATAAATATTGACTAAGTGCTTTTTGAATACCATGGAACGGGAGAGACATGACACAAAAGACCATGGCATAGAAGAGACAAGTCATGTGGAACAAAGAAACATGATACGCGGAGAACCCACGAATGTAAGACTCAAATATTAGTGAAAGACTTGAGGAAGGCATAAAAAGTGGAGATGGTTATGGAGCGATTCACATGAACTTTGGAAAAGAATAAGTCAAGTATGAATCCAACACTGACCCACAGGAAGATAGGTGCTCGAGAACAAGAATCTAACATAGAAAGATAATATAGGGGCAATTAGGCCCAGGTCCTTACGAATTCATTGTAAACTGCTTGGCATGACTCAATTTTGTTGATGATAATTGATGAGTCACCTTGTTTGTATTTAATTTTATAATTGAATGGTCGAGGTAAACCATGTATAAATACCCCCTTGTTTTACTTAATGTTGTTGTTGATGAGTTATTGATCATTGCAATTCTGGAATCATTGTAATCTTGGCATAGCATATATATGTAATGAAAGGAAGCTTGTGTTGATGAAATACTTCTGTACATTTATCCATGCTTATAATGGAGTTAATATTGTTTGTTATCAGTTTGATCCAACTTCTTTTTCTTTTGTTAGTTAAGTGACGAATGAATAGTTGAGAATTACATATGGAACTAAGGATGAGTTTAGGATTGAGTGTTTGTTTGAGCGCCCTAGCTTAGGAACGTAGATGAATATACCTTCGCATGATAAAATCAATGGAAACCGGTCTTAAGCTGTGTGCTTCGGGTGAGATCACAATAATCTTTTCTTGTGTGATATGTCAACGAACTAGCTCGTTGGAACTCTTATTTTCTTTGGCGCATAACTAGGGAAAAGATATGCCAAACTAGAAAAGAGCCCAACAAGTTTGTTTCATGTTTAATTTGAATCTGACCTCTCAATAAATCAAACATTTGTTGCTCTATAATTTTTTGTCATTTATAGATAAATTGTATCTCAACAAGATGATTTGGATTTTGAATTTGAATGGTGAGGCTTAGGTATTGTATTTGCATTCATTTTTTTAGGTGTGACCAACTAATGGTGATTGTTGATCATATGCTGTAGCCAAATATTTGAATTTTGAATAGGATAAGATATAATAAAATATAAATGGATTAGTTACAATATTATATAATCTCATATGTTTTATATTTTAACTTGTATAACTTACAATCAAATGTACAAAAGTAAATTTTTGGAACTCAAAATATTTAATGAAGTTAGTATTTTTTTTTAATTATTTTCACCTTTAAAATATTATTAAAATGTAACTTTTTTAAAGATGAATTCAATTTTGAAAAAGATATTCATAATCTTCATTTTTTTAATATCACATTCAATTTTTTTAATATGATACACATTATTTTTTAAATTACCTTATAGTTATTTATTCGTAATATATATATATATATATAAATAATAAAAAAATCATAATAAAATATATAAATTATTTATACAAAAATTACACAAACAATTATATATAATTAAATAATTCTTAATATATTATTTTAAAAAAAACATAATCACAACACCTTATCCAATAATTGGTCCCTTTCTCACATATCCATATTGCAAAGATATGTTGAGTTGTACATCTCAACTTCAAAAGATTGAATAACAAGGGATCTCAACTTAAAATATTTCATAATTTTTGTCCCCAACATATCACTGAGACAAGGGCATGCCATAAAATCCACAAAACGTTAAACATAAGAGTCCCTCAAATTCAAAATTACATGCATAATTAAAATTGAACAAAATCAATTCCCATGCAATATGCACCAAAAAGAAATCTCTCACAATCATCCACATCAAAAAACATATAGAGACATAGTTAGTTCAAGATATACACATTGTATATATTATATATGGTCCACATTTGAAAGAGGGGCCCATAAAGACCCACGTAAAATAGTAGGGACGGTGGACGGTTAATATGTGGAGCATGTTAAGGCAGGCTAAGGACGATTTGGCAAATAAACCAAACGGACCCATCAATTCATTCAATTATTATGCTATCGATGTTTCATGATAATTTAATACAGTAATGTGTTAAACGTTGATTCGGCCAGACAATTATTTCTCGCCATAGCCCAACTGCTATAAAAAGAGATCCAAGAAAGGCCCTCACTACATCTGTACTGAAATTTCTCTTCGCCTAGAACTGCAACTATTACTGGTTTTGTTAGGAAGCTTTCTCTAAATGTGCTCCCCTAGTTTTGGTGGGTGGTAGCCTATTTTTGGGGATGGTAGTTTACTATTTTTTGGGTATCTAAAGACACTTTGATCACCCACTTCAAGCTCCTCTAAATTTGTTTTAATTTTCCAAATTCAATTTGGGCTTTTTTTTTTCATTTAATGAAATGGCCCTGCTTCTGCACATTAATAATATTTTTCTTTCTTTCCGCCCAATAGTTTGTGTTGTGTTAGGAAGCTTTCCCTGCATTATTGGTAGGGTAGGTTATACTTGTGTGTGCTGTTAGGAAGCCTTCCCTGCATTGTAGGCAGAGTAGTTTAATTTGTGTTGTGTTAGGAAGCTTTCCCTACTCTGTGGGTGAGTGTGCGTGTTAAGAAAGTTTACTTTAACATCCCAAGTCCCATCAGAGTGTAGTCTGAAACATTTAAATCTATAACTATTTTCTTCGATATTGAGACTGCTACACCCTTCAAGTCTCTGGGATTTTAAAAATGGTAATGTTAATGCAATTGTTTTATTTTCCCTTTTCAGGGGATTTTATTCTTTTTCTCAGGTGTTTTTTTTTTTTTTTTAAAAATTGCTTGTCAGTTCTGAGTTCTCATAAATTGTTTATGATTTTTTGCAGGTAGAAGATAATTTATCCGCTTTTGCCAGTGGGGGAGTGCAGGACAAGAATGGAAATCCGGCAGACAGGTCCAAGACTGGTGGCTGGTCTGCAGCTTCCATTATTTTAGGTAACTTGGCTGTCATTTAGATAGATAAATCATTTTGCAGTACATTTACAATCTCGAGCAGATAGGTGGATGGTTTGAATGCTTAAACATTGAGATTTTCACTATGTTTTCATTAAAAAATAAGAAAATGTGTATACAAAATCAGTGCGAGTTTTGTGTATGGGTTTAAGTGAAAGCTAGATAATGAATATGGATGTGAGAATTTCGATATAGATTTGTGAGGGTCTGATCTGGATCTGGCATAAGTTTAGCTACTCATAGTAAATGTGGATGCAAAATTATTGAGAGTTGTTGTAGGCCAATTTCAATGTGAATTGAGATTGGTCTAAGTTAGAGCTGGCACAAGTTTAACTACTTTTGGTATGTGGGGATGGGAAAACATGAGACTGGTGTCTGAGTGGTAATATCAATATGAATCTAGCTGGGTTTGAGGTAGAAGTGGTAATATCAATATGAATCTAGCTGGGTTTGAGGTAGAGCGAATATAAGTTTAGCTATCCATAAAAATTGTGTGACTCAAAAATTTGAAAATTGAGTTTGTAGGCCGTATTCATATTGGATGATCTGAACTAGAGACGGTATAAGTTTAGCTATTCAAAGAGAGTGTGGATACAAAAGCATTAAAAGTTGCGCTTGAAGGCCAATTTGGTCTAGAGCTAGTATGAGTTTAGCTATTCACAGTGAATGTCAATGTTGAAACGTTGAGAGTGGTGTTTGTAAGCCAACTTCAATATAGATTTGAATGGGTATGAACTTGAATAGGTATAATTTTAGATATTCATAATACGCATGGATACAAAAACATTGAGAGTTGTGTCTATAGGCCAGTTTTATAATGATCTTGGATTTGAGCCAGAGCTAGTATAAGTTAGGCTAACCACAATAAGTGTGTATGCAATAATGCTGGAATCGAGCCTCTTCGCATATTTCAATATGGATTTGCATGTGTCTAAGCTAGAGCTAGTTTAACTGTAGCTAGTCATGGTGAGTGTTAGATGCAAAAAATTGAAAGTTGTTCCTCTAGGCCAGTTTCAATATGAATTCGGATGGATCCAAGGTAGATCTGATTTAAGTTTAGCTAGTCATAATTTGGATGCAAAAACATTAAGAGTTTCCCTTGTCGATCAATTTTAGTTTGAATTCAAACGGGTCTGAGTAACTTGAATGCTAAAACTGAGTGTTGCACATACAAGCGGATTTCAAAATGGACGTGGATGGCTCTAAGCTAAGGAAAGTACAAGTTTAGCTATTCATAGTAAGTGTGGAAGCTAAAAGATTGAGATTTGTATCTGCACGCCACTTTCACTATAAATTTTGATGGGCATGAGGTAGAGCTGGTACAAGTTTAGTTATTAATGGTAAGTGTGGATGCTAAATCATTGGAAGTTGCGCCTGTAAAAAAATTTAATGTGCATCTGGATGGGTCTGAAATAGAGCTACTGTAGGCCAATTTCAATACGAATTTGGATGGTTCTATGCTAGAGTTGGGATATGTTTAGCTCTCCGTAGTGTAGATGCGAAAGCAATGAAAGTTTAACTAGAAGGCAAATTTCAATATGGATTTGGAAGGGTCTGAGCTAGAGTTGGTATAAGTTTAGCTCGTAGGAATTGTGGATGTGGAAACATTGAGAGTTGCATCTGTAACCCAATTTGAATCTGAATTTGGATGGGTCTGACATAAGTTATTAGTGTGGATGTAAAAACATTGAAGTTATGCTTGTAAGCCAATTTCAGTAAAAACCTGTATGGATCTGAGCTAGTAGAAGTTTAGGGATTCATAATAAGTCTTATTAGTAGGAGAATCATAAATTCTAATTGTTTTTTTTTATTTATACTTTTCAGGAGCAGAACTCTCGGAAAGAATGTGTGTTATAGGGATATCATCAAACCTGGTTACTTACTTGGTTGGGAAACTGCATATTTCAAATGCAGACGCAGCAAATATTGTCACTAATTTTATGGGCACTGTGTATATGTTATGCTTACTTGGAGGATTTGTAGCAGACTCCCTGCTTGGCCGTTTCAAAACAATTGCAATATTTGGCACTATTCAAGCTCTGGTAAGTTTTAAGTTTTTATTATAAGATGATTAGTCGTTCATGTGTTAAAACTAGTGTATCAGATCCATCTTAATCTGTACTTGGCATAGATCAACTGAATCCACTATGGATTAGAGGTGCGAATTCTTATGTTTGAGTGGATTTTGGGTGTGATTTCTTTTATTAAAATTAGTGCTCACTCACTCATATGTTGTGGCAGCAAGGCCTTCACCTTATCATTGAGCTTAATCAATTAATTGTTAAACTTATTGCTAGACCATAGCCTGACAATAAATGTTGCTTTAAAATGAGCATCTATGCACAAATCATAAATGCCCTTTTTGGGAAACAAAGTTACAACAAATTTTGTATAAGGCTGTCTAAACTCATTTTCTGATATTCAAACATGGCTTGAAGGGAACTAGGTGCTAAATTATTTGGTAGGCAAGTTCTATTTATTGGATCAGCTTTAGCTATCTCCATGATTAGATGCTTAATTTTTTCAGCTTATGGTACCTGATGTAATGTTGGAGATACTGCTATGGCAGTCTTACTCTGTTGCTTCAAGCTCAACCAACTCACCTTAACTCAACCTTTCTGCAAAGAGTAGCAATTTCCTGCACACACAAGATTCGGATATTCTCGCCAAACATCCTTACCAACTCCACTACTGGCTCGACAGCTTTAGGTGTTGAGAGGACAAATATGAAGCAAATAGAAATATCCAGCCCCCAAGGATAACGTCGCCCCTAAGCTCATTCCTCTCTTGAGATGACATTCCTAGACTCTGGCTTGAGAACTGCATCCTTCAAATTGGTAGTCTGACAGTGATGCTTTAGATACTACTAGAGGATGTTATTGTTAAGAACAGGCTGGCATGTTATTCTATATTGTTGGTCAATGTTTTATTGCTCTCTAAGTTTTCCTTCCATAGGCCAATGGAGACTAGCTGGGCTCTCCAATTGTCTAGACTCTATTCTGTGTGATTTGTGGACATTACGTTTATTTTATTTTTATTTCTCAGTAGAAGCATCAAATGTGTATCAAATTTTACCATGACGGAATTAATTTTCATTTCTATACTACTATGAATTCTCTTGAATTGAACCCCATTTATGGTTTTTGATCTATGACTGGATTTTTATAGGGAGTTGGTTTACTGGCCCTTTCGGCCTCATTGTCAAGTCTTCAGCCTCCACCCTGCTCAGACAATCACCGGTTTTGTATCACTGCAAGTGGTAAGATGAGGGCCATGCTCTACGCCTCTCTGTATATCACTGCCATTGGTGTGGGAGGGGTAAAATCAAACGTTTCTGGATTTGGGTCAGACCAATTCGACAATGAGGATCCCAAGGAGCAGAGAAAAATGCTCTATTTCTTCAACAGATTCTACTTCTGCATCAGCCTCGGTTCTTTGTTTGCAGTAACAGTGTTAGTTTACATACAAGACAATATAGGGAGGGGATGGGGATATGGAATCCCTGCTGGAAGCATGATTTTGGCAGTGGCATTATTTCTTGGAGGCTCATATCTATATAGATACAGAAAACCTGCAGGAAGCCCTCTTACACAAATAGGGCAAGTCCTTGTTGCAGCATGGAGAAATAGGAGGAAGAGTTTGCCTGCTGATCCAAGTCTTCTTAACCAAGATGGATATGGAAATTCCATGGATCCTGTCAAAAGAAGAATCCCCCACACTAACCAATTCATGTGAGTGAAGTCCTACATTAATAAATATAATTTGGGAATATATGTATCCATTTGATCTATGATTTCAGTGAAATGAAATGATCTCTTTTTAAAGAGACATTGTAGGCTGGTATACAATTAGATATAAAACTAGAGCCATAATGTTTGCAGATATACTGTTAAGGTCAGAGTTGTCTAAAATTATATTCTTATCTGCTGGAATGTCCATAATTCAACTAACTAGCTGATTGGAAGGCGAGATTACCATGTTTAGCGGCTTGTATAAATTGATCATCACATTGTGTTAAGTGAGTTAGGATTTCCCTCTGGATCCTAACGAGGTCGAGTACATAAAGGCCCTCGATCAGACCTATTGATTGAAACATTAATGGGCTCAGCTGATAGGGCTCAACCCGCCAGATTCATTTATTTCACAGAAGAAAGGCCTTTTGACGCCATACTTTACAGCTTGTTGATACTTTTTCCATTTTCATCAAACCTACCATGAAAAGATTTAGCTTCTTCAAATCTCCATTTCTCCTTTCATTTCAGCTCTATCGCGTTACCATTCCTTGTCATCAACAGCTTAGTTTCAGCATTAAATAAAATGATTTGTAATGACTTAGTCTTGTGATTTTTTTTAATGATGTCAAGAATTGAGATGGTGATACTCTAAGAAAAGGAAGCAGAGGGGTGAGATTGTGCTTTGAGAAAGAAAGAAATCATCATAAATGTCTAGAAAAAACTAAAATAGGCCAATGGGATTGTAAAAGTACAGCTAACTTAAGAGTTTTCAAAGCCTCTCCAATGAGCTTTAAAAGTAAATTTAAGAAAATTAGTTTATTTAGATTTTCACAAATAGACACTATGAATAATATATCTTGATTGAACTGTGGTGTAGTGTTCTGACGTTTTGGATCTAGCTTCTAGACCCTCCTTCAGGAATCCTGAAGGATCTAGAAGCTATACCCGAAATGTCGGAACAAAAAAGGGTACACCACAGTTCACTCAAGATAAATTAAGTGTCTAGAAGCTAGATCCGAAATGTTGGAACAATAAATGGTACGCCACAGTTAAATTGAGATTAATTTTTCATAATGTAAGAAAATCTTCACACACAACATGGGAGAAAATGTCAGAATAGCTAGCTAAAGGAATAAAAACAACTAACCCTAAATTTCTTTTATTTTTTACAGGTGCCTGGACAAGGCTGCTATAATGGATCCAAACATGGACGAAGCTTCAAAACGTAGCCCTTGGAAGATGGCCAGTGTAACTCGGGTGGAAGAAGTCAAGATGGTACTGAGATTGCTGCCTATTTGGTCTACTTGCATCATGTTCTGGACGGTCTACTCCCAGATGGTCACATTCTCAGTAGAGCAAGCCAATACCATGGACAGAAGCATCGGATCCTTCAAGATTCCAGCAGCTTCCTTGCAAATATTTTTGGTAGGAAGCATTATGCTCTTCACAACATTAAGTGAAAAGGTTATAGTTCCCTTCATGAGGCGCTTGACAGGAAAGGTGCATGGAATTACCAGCCTTCAGAGGATATCTGTTGGTCTGGTCTTATCTATCGTTGCCATGTTGGCGGCTGCTTTAGGTAAATGTTTCTGATAGTACTGATCAACAGTGGGTTGCACTCTTTTAACTAGTAGTTGTGGGTGAATGATTTTCTACTTTTTCTTTTTTAACTCATTGCAGAAACTTTGGAGGCTCCTCTTGTGTATGATAAGCTAGCTGTAGGTCATTTGGGGACATTAATTTAATTTCCTTCTTTCTTTCTCTGTTCTTTAGTGGAGAAGAAACGCCTGGATGTAGCAAAAGAAAATGGACTGACCCAAAAGCGAACAGCCATTGTACCAATGAGTGTGTATTGGCTAGTCCCACAGTTTTTCCTGGTGGGTGCAGGAGAAGCTTTTGCCTATGTTGGTCAGCTTGAATTCTTCATCAAGGAAGCCCCAGTCAGTATGAAATCAATGAGCACAGGCCTTTTTCTGAGCACACTTTCGCTGGGCTTCTACTGGAGCAGCCTCTTGGTAACTATGGTTAATAAGCTCACCAAGCATGGGCAGAACAGGGGATGGCTTCCAAATAGCCTGAACAGAGGAAGATTAGATTACTTTTATTGGCTTCTTGCTATTTTAAGCATCATCAACCTTGTAATATTCTTCTTCTTTGCTCGCTGGTACAAGTACAAAGAGGAATGGGGAAGGAATGAAGAGGATCAGAACTCCTGCAATATGAAAGAATTGGACTCAAGTCTACAGAAAACAAAAAGTGAAGAACTTGAAGTTTATGTAGATGTCTGAATCAATGAAGAGTGTAAAGTTTCCCCGTCTTCAGCATTAAGTTTTGAAGAAAATTTAGTTGCAGAAGAGGTATATCTGCGGCATTTTGAAGGTATAAACAAAATGTAGTTTGGTAATATAAAAAGGTAAAGGTGGTTTTTAAGGCCACATGCTAGCCATCAGGTTGTATGAGACCCTCCATGGGAGATAGAGGAACAAGGGACGGGACTTTTTCACTTTACCTTATATAAATATTGATGAATTTCAGTACATGTCTGCATGGGAACGCCCCATCTCCACCATTAGACCTCATCCTTCGAGGTAAACTGACATCATGTAACAGTTGAACAGAAAGATGGAAGCACACATAAAAGTATGCCATGCTCGTCGTCCTGAAATCGAATAGAAGTCGAGATAATGCTGGGTGTTTTGATTTCATAAATTTTCTGTGCAATTCTTAGTCTTTGATTCGGAGACTTATTTCAGATTGACAGGCCAGCCAATATTTCTCATTTGAATACAACATGATGAAAGGTGGATAGTATTTTCAGCTAGCTTCGTACATGTTTGAGGATTTTATTTTTCAAATTTTCATCAACTCTTTGGAGTTTAGATCACTCCTAGTATCAATTCTGCACCGAGACCAAATTGCCCAGAGGCCGAAGAATAAAACGGTATATTTCTGCTGATTGCCAGCGGTTTAATATATAAATATGCGCAAAACTGTTAACATTCAGGGTTTTTAACTATTGACCGCATCAATGTACCTGCAAGTTAGGCTCTTCCCACTATTTCTTTGTTTCCTCAATGCCTGCCCTTTCGTCTTCACAGCGCTTCATTCCCTTAAGCAGTCACAATGTTGGTGAGTTTAGTGTTAAAAATATTGCTCTAAATGCTACACCCCTAAAAATTAACAAGATCAATAGAGTAAATTATGAGTGAAAATAAAACAAAAAGGAATACTTCCCAGTGACACTCAAATATGCAAATTAACCTTTTACAAAGATGGAGATGATAGGGAAGGGTGTATATCATTCATCAAATTTTAAAGGAAGGTCTTAATTTCAAGTTGAAAGGTATTTATTTATTCAACATTTTCATGATGAAAAGTTACAAGAAATAGTTGCACTTCTATTGACGAGTAAATTAAGTACACACATCATTAAAAATATGTTAGCACTGGATTTTCTTAAATTGTACATACGAGACAGGTTTGGCCCTCTCAGACGCACTATGATAGGTTCAATTTTTATTGTTGGTGCCCATCGAATCCCCACCTTGTCACGAGTTAGTGTGGGACACCTACCCTTCATATTTGTATATACAATAAATAATAATAAAAATATCATGCAAAGGATATAAAATGGATGTGTAAAGCATTGTAGCACTCTAAAATGGCCTTTAGGCCATTATTTTGTATTAATTTATATTTATTTATGAATAATTAATTTGGTTCAAATCAAGTAATATTCGTATTTTGGTTGACCTCTGAAACCTAAAACCCTTCTTAGCATTCTGGGAAGTCTCCACTTTATCTTTTTAAGCCTCTACTCTAACTATTCATTACTTTGGTTTATTTTTGAAGCCCAAAACCCTTTCTAAGCACTTTAGGAAAGCCCCCACTTTATCTTTCGAACCTTGTAGTTTCATTGTTCGGAATGCCTTGTATGATATTGGCAATCATTTTCTCTCTCCAATTTAATAGATGGACCATCTGCTCCTTTCGACACTTTTTGATTTTAAATGTTAAAATTTGACACACGTGCCAAGATTGTAAAATTTGAATTCAAAGTCACCTATGATTGGAAAAGTACTGTGATTTATTTCAACACATAAGCACTATCAAGTAGACATATAACCTTGAATGTATTGTTGTTACATGATAAGCACATTTTATGATCCCAAGGTTTCCAATGATTTCTTAGTTTTACTTCACAAGGTGGGATTGCTTGAGGGCTAGTTAGTGGAAACTAGCCACCAAATGCTAATGCAAGCTCACAATCCTTGTTTCCTTACTATTAGGTCAAACCTCATCTATTGTAGGTACACAAATTGTTACATGCAATGTGACAACATGGAAGCAAAAAACAAACCCAAGGGAATTAAACTTAGAAGTTATATTTTTGTTTCAGACATTTGTTCGGTTTGGAAATTACAGACACCAAAAAATGTCCCCATGCATTTATTAGTCATTAAATTGTGCAATTTTAGGATATTTAAGCAATCATTGACTAATGGTCCAAATTAAGCATTATTGATGCATTTATCAACTTTTGATGATCCCGATATGTTCTCCCAACACCCTTCATATGTCCCTTTATTTTTCTCCTACCCATTTCCACCCACCTTAGGGTATGTGTCACAAGTGTTGTTAACACTCGTGGGCCCACCATGAATTTTAGTGGCATACGTGGACCCTTGGTGTGGTCCCTTTTGGCTCATGTGCACATGACCCCTTGTTAGATCTTTTTGCTTTGTCATTCATTTGATGTTAGTTTGGGCTCTAATAGGTATTTATTTGAAGTCAATTTGTCTATAAATACGTATGCATTGTAGTTCATTTACAACAAAGGCATTTACAAAGAGTCCACCTATTTTCAAAGGGATCTATTGAGCACACACAAACATGTTATAAAATCAAACTATCATTAGAGCATTTCTAATTGAAGCACAATAGTACATATTAAATCAATAATTGAAAGACACAATGCACACCACAAGGATTTTATATTCCATTGGAATTATTCCAATTATGAGGTTTGTTGTTTTTTATATTTTCATTGTTTAGGGCTCTAACAAATATCGAGATAGTTTTGCTATTATTTTGTTTGCATCAAGCCCCAAATTACTTGTTTTCCTTAAGGTTTTAGGTATTGTTTCCCATGTAGGGCAATGAGAAGAAATATATATTTTCTGGTCATCATATTCATAGTGTGAAAAATTAGGTGAGATTTGAGATTAAGATTAGGCAATTGTATTCATCAAATTAGTTATGGGTTATCTATTACTTATCGAGTCTATTTGTAGATATTAAAATATGGTATTAAACATTTAGAAATATCAATTTTGACCTATCTTTACCTTACATGGCTTGTGCATACATATATGACTCTTATTCGTTATTCTTTCATATCCATATGCTATCTATGGGTCCAATCCTTCTAAGTTGACATCAACGACCAACATGGATTCTTCTAGTCTGTGTCAAATCAGAAAACTATCTTATTCATATATCCCCATAGTATCATATCATTATTCTTATCTCTCAAGCATAATCGTCAGACTCAGACAATACCATCTAGATCTGACGAATTTGCTCTTTACCCAACAATGATTATATTTCAAAACCAAATCATTTCTATGGATTGGCCCATGTGCTTAATGTGTCGGTGGCATAAGAAATTACTCAAAGAGTTGTGTAAAATATAAATAAATTATAAGCTTATTATGGATTATACACATCTTTAGCAAACATATATCAAGCATACTCTAACACTTGCACATTCAAAGGGGCTATCCTATTCGTCCCAATTTGTAAATCAATCACAAGGAGCAGGTAACACCTTGTAGTCAAGCTAAAGTTGTCATTTTATAAATGTCAAAAGTTAGATCGAAGGTTGCATACATTGAATGAGTATTAATTGTATACATACATCTAACAAGGAAAACTACATGTGGTTTGATTTCTCTATTTGAAGTATTGGATATATAGATAATACTAAACCATTCATGGGGAGTGGTTCAAATCAACTCAACCCACCTTTCTTCTTATTTTTTAAGGCCAAGTTATATCATTGCAAGTGGACATAACATTTCAAGTGAAAGAGAACAATGTAGGTGAGGTGAACACTTAATCAGATCTCGGGATTGCACTCAAAGCATAAAGACAAACAAACACATCTACTTATATCAAAACATAAAAACAAAATATACATGGATAAAAATATTAGACCTAGAACATATCCCCAGATGGTATTGACCTAACGTTGACAATATCATTTAGGCACACATAAAAGTCTAGATCTTACATCGAGCGACTTACAATTCTATTTATTTCTTGCCTTGCTACTTGCACTCTGTATCAAACATGCATAGAACAAAATAATGCTAAGTATGTTATCCTTTTTACAAATTTCTATATTTAACAAGTACAATCATTAAATCACTTATAACCTATAACCTATTAAATTTAGATTCATGCTTAATTATTATATATTGTAATTTGAATTATATACACAATTTATATATTGTTTAGGGTTAACATTAATCCAAAATATGATGAATAATTGTCATAAAGGCTTTGTACCTATGTCTAGACTGTCATTAACACACCACAAATGATCCTATGATCACTTCTATTTCTGGGAGATATTTATGTAACTTTTAGTTTCGCATTCACATAATCAGATTTTGAATTTTGTCCCTAAATCTCATGATATTCAAGATATACCTCTAATATGTGCATGATAACTCTTCTATAGTTTTGTAATTATGTAATTAAACTTATAGCACTATTTTGTAGACATCACTTAGCCCGCTTATAAGTAACTGGGTATTTGTGTCATAATTTAATGTAGCTCCATTTATCTATATTACGGATAGTTACACTTCAAAACTTTGTTTGGAGGGAAGCATATAATCTTGATAAACTTCTATGATAAACTCGAAATCTTTAGATGATAATAATCTTTAATTCTAAATACATGTTTCTAAATTGAAATTTATGCAACTTATCTTCTACAACATCATATACACAAAATACACTATTTCTATCCCTCTATATTTATTTCTAATTTATTCAATCAAATTACAACCCAAAAAAAAAATCTATGCAATATTTTTTTAACCAATGTTATTACTTGTCAGAGGTACTATATGTTTCACATTCGACTATTAATTCAACCTATCAGACGTTGTTGTTGACGGACAATGCAAATAATTTTTGAATGTATGTAGCAAAAGATGAATATTTAATTACCTCTTTCATTTCTGATAAAGAGATAATACTTCCACTAACATGCAATGAATAAGAGGGTCATAATTTATGCATTCACATGTGGAATCATTTTCCGATAACATGAACATGGTTGATATTTAGTGCAGGGAATGGAGGACGTGTCTTTAGCACACAATGGAGAGCTTGCTAGTCGCATGCAGTTGGTATTACCACCATGTATGTGCATGTGTAGGTGAGGTGTTGCCAAATCTATAGGAGTTAGATGCCACCGAACAAGCCAAATTGCAGGAAAGAATTTCACCACAATTTTCATTGTTTTGTCGTCCAAACATGCAAAATATGCCTTGAGTGATGACAAAATTCATGCACATTACAGTGGGAACTGGTTCAAAGCCTTCTCTTTCACCTTCTTCCTATTTTTTGGCATCGTGTAATCGAGATTGTCTGTGAGAAAGTTTTGGTGGACAGTACCATGCGGCCTTTACATATTGGTTTTTTTATATTGGGTAATCTTCACATTCTTGCAATCTTTCTTTAGTAGGGATTTTGGCTTGGCGGTGTTATTATTATTATTATTATTTTTTCCCCAATTTTTCTTTTTACTATTTGTTTTGAATTTTTTAGTCAAGTTTTTTTGTTGTATTGAAGGTACAATATGAGGGTGTGTTTTTTTTTAATTTGAAAGTAGATGTTCCATTGTTTTTAATTTTTTACCCTATTTATCCTCTTTTCACCATTTATATGTTGTAGATAATGTGTTCCCCTATCATTTTGGAAACAAAAATAAAGGAAACAATAAAAATTATGGAGTCTATAAAACAACTTGTAGATTCTTTGATATACATCTACCTATTGGAAGAATGCATGCAAATAAAGGCCTTATGAGAGGAAAAATTAGTCCATACCCACATGAAGGATCCAACGTTTTTAACGGATAATTTTTTAGAAAATAAACTTATCAACATATACGCCAATGGGAAATAATGATGACACATGAATTGTTTGACAAAATACGTAAATGAAATGCAATGATTACCTCACCCCAAACAATCTAGGTAGTGTTGATTATGTGAAGAACATCTTGTAATATATTTTATTTGATTCATTTGATTCTTGATATTAATTGCCTTTGGAAAGTACACTAATTCGTGTGTTTTATTGTCTGTAATTTTTTTCTTTGTGATCTTAAGGTCCATTCTTTGCACCGAGGAAAGAGATTTCTTCATAAAAATTAATGGAGATAAGGTATCATTTTTATTCAATGTCTATGCTTATTTTTGTGTGTGTTCATTCACCCTTGTTCATCTTTTCCACAGGATTATGTAATCACCTAAAAGTGGTAATTGGATACTAAGAGTGTCACTTGAGTTAATGTATCCCTTAATTAGCATAGACCTCTCCTTGATCATTAGACTTACTTTTATAGTCATTCAATAGACCACAATAACCTACAACTAGTCAAAACACAGTCCCAAAACTATCATCTCAAACCCAAATCCAACTTGCTTAGTAGTTTGCAAAGAGGACATTAGCACCACATTTAAGACACTATAGCCACATGGTGCTAGTATCCCCAACTGGGTGCTACTATCCTTATCCCTAACTCTTCCCAACAGATAGTTTTTCAAACATGTTCCCCTCCTAAGGTTGGCCTAAGCTCATTTTCTTATCCGCACAAGCAATATGACCCTATAAATACAATCCTAATCCACCTCTATTCACTATATGGAAAATAGATGCAAAAACTATTCAAATAAAAGACAAAGTTGATCAAAATCAAGGTATATGATCCCTATTATTCCCTAATTCTACATACTACCATCTACAACAACCCTAATCCCAATTTTCAAGCATTTCAAATCTCAAGCACATTCAAGACATCCAAGGCCACTCTCATTTTAGCATTCACTTGTACATACATCAATCACTAGGTGGGAGAACTACATCAGGCTTGATCTCTCTTTGAAGTATTGGTATGTAGGCAACTCTCTACACAACAGAGTGTTGAGGATGTTTAGTTCATCTTACTAGCACACACAAAATTATTGTTTATGCCATATTTTCAAGGAGATTAAGGTTTGCACATTAAATCAAATTTTCTAGGCACAACACAGAGCTATTGATTTTGTGCATGCAAGAATAGAACATACAGACAAAGGCATAGGTGATCTCAAAAAATAAGAATAATCCCACAAAGGGGACATTATCACCCCATTGAGGATACTACACATAGATGGTGCTATTGTCCATACTGGGTGCTATTGTCTAGTGAGTAGATGAACACCAGAATCCTGTTGATGACATAGACTATTGTCCAAATCTCAATTTTCAAACCCCAAATCATCTATGATAGTTGGTTTTTAGATAAGTCTCTATCTATCTCTATTTATTGCTATTTTTAGAAATTCAAACAAAGTCAAAAGTCATAACAAATTAATACTTAATTATTACATATTTATTTGACTTATTTAGGCATCTCAATGCTTTAATCTAAACATAGGATTTTCATTGTAAAACCCTAAAATGTTAAATCATTTGGTGAGCCTGACTTCGAATATTGTATCAAACTCTAGCTTGCATTCATCTAGATTTTGTACAATAAATTTAGGGATGAATCCTTCTAAATTTTTTTAGACAACCTAGCTAATTAAAAGTAATTTCATATTAGGGTTTCAATTTATTTTACATCTAATTTAAATTGGTATAAAGAAACCCTAGATTCTCAAAACCCTTACCCTAGATAATACACATTAGGGTTACATATTCTTATTTTTATTATTTTTTGTGCATAACCTAACCCATCTAATAATGATCATAATGACAAAAGAAATAAACTACTTTTTGTTATAAAGTTTCAGACTTTCATTTGCATGCTTATTCCCTTTAATTTAAAATGAACTGAGAAAAGACATCAATACATTTATAGATGATGCTTACTATCAAATGCTATATTTATCATATTCCATAGCACATTATCTTTCTTCTATGGAAAAAATAATTAAGACATCATTCTTTAATCACATAGACATATGCATACATGATGTTTCATATAAACTAAAATACCTTTCATGTTGCATTATTTATTTCTCATGTTATCTTTCTTAAATGGGCAATACACTTAAGATGATATTCTTTCAACATAGAGAACTTGTTAAAACAAACAATAATTATACTACCTAAAATTAATCATTCTCCCTTAGATGCATTTTGCTCTTTGGTTCATTCTCATTCCTTTCCCATCATTCCCAGACCTGTTAGAACATCATTAGTATCACATATCCATCCTTATTATTTATCACAAATAGCTAACCCACATCCCCTACTTTTAGATCTATGCTCTTGGTAGAACCTGTGGTCTAGGTTATGATGTCCTCATGTGATCTTGAAGTTTGACTGGTTTGAAATATCCATGATTATAGATTAATGGATTAGATTATTACTTCTTTGATTAAAGTTTTCATTTTAGAGCTCTTATAACACTTTAAGAAATACAAATATATTTTGTATGTGACACTTTGGGATACTCAGATACCATGAACATCTGAGCCCGCTTATGTGGCTTCTATTATCAACACTATGAAATGGACAGAAGAACACATTTATTTCAAGAGAGAGGACCTTCCACCTTAGCACATCATATATCTACACCTACCTCTCTATGTCACTTTATGAATTAACAAGGTAGGTGTCAAATGATTTCTAGTTGACAATAGATCAGGGTTGAACATCTGCAACATTTCTAATCTACACCATCTTGACATCCATGCTACAGATTTGGATCCTTTTGATATGAGCATCTGAGGGTTTGACAATATTCAAAAAAATATTTTGGGTCAAATCACATTAAACCTTACTCTCAGAACCTGAACACTACCTACAACATGCCAAGTCATGCCAAATGATCTTAATTACAATCTCTTACTTGGTAGACCATGGATCCACACTATGCATGTAGTTTAATCAATGGTACATGCATGTTTGAAATTCAGCTACAAAGGCCATATATACACATGACCTATGGATAAATAACCATTTAAGTATTATCAACATATAAAACCTTCACATAACTATATTACACACATGGATTTTGATACTACACCACCCCAGGCTATAATTCAAAAGATGCATACACCTCCACCAACTATTTCTAGTACACATGGAAATAACTTTAATTCACCTTTTACATTATGATATTTTCAAAAGATGGGTTACATAGGTTAGGGCCTTGGCAAAAATGGACAAGGAATTCTAAATCCCGTTGAAGTATATGATTAATAGGGCAAACAAGGACTTGGATATATAAATGATACATCTAATGCCAAATCCTCTCACAATGCCTCTCAACACATCACATTTTGTCCACATGTCCTATGTGTAATTGATACAATGAATCATGTTTATACACTTTCATTTATATACCCCAACCTCATCGATGGTACAATTTCACCATATCTACCAGTTCTCAATGAGTTTGCTAATGATGAAGCTCTCTTAGAATTCATGGGTGCATATGAAGATCTCCATTCCTTCTATCATAAGAATATGTTTCCTCATTCCATAAGTGATCATGCATACTTTGGTGATCATTCAAATGATTTAGATTATATGTTACATGAAATAGTTGATACAATCCCTACAACACAATATACTTTAGATAGATTTACATTGCTCAATGAAGAAATAGTCAAATTTAATTATGACACTAAAATTGATCCTCACATCATACTCTTGGTTAATGCATTACATAAATCAGAAGACACATATACTCATCAAATTTTAAATGATTTTATTGAAGTATTTACATGGGCTTATTTCAATATGCTTGGCATTGATCCATTAATCGCACTACACAAAATTACATTATATCTAGATGCCAAACTCGTAAAGAAAAAGATTCATAAAATGCATCTTAAAGTGGCTCTCCTTGTTAAAGATGAAATACAACATTTTATATATGCTGGTTTCATTTGACTAGTTGCCCATCCACAGTGGGTTGAAAATATATTTCTAGTTGTAAAACCTAACAGATAAATTTGATGTTGTTGTGACTCCATAGACCTCAACAAAGCATGTCCTAAATATGATTTCTCTTTGCCAAACATTGATATAATAGTAGACTCCATAGTCTACTATGAGATGCTCTTCTTTATGGATGATTTTTATAGGTATAATCAAATCATGATAGCTGAAGAAGATCAAGAAAAAACTTCTTTCATGACACCATGGGGCACCTTTTGCTATGTAGTAATGCCATTAGGATTAAAGAACATTGGTGTAAATTACCAACACACTATGATGCACATATTTCATGACCTCATTCACAAGACAGTCAAAGATTATGTCGATGATTTGTTGGCCAAGTCAAAAGAATGATAACATCATGCCATTAATTTACAATAAATATTTGAAAGACTAAGAAAATATAATGTTTGACTCAACCCTAAGAACTGTGTCTTTGGAGTTTCCATAGGGAAACTTTTGGGCTTCATTATATCTCAACACAACATAGAAGTTGAAGGTCAAAAAAATCATGGATATGTCTCCTCCTACTAATTTGAAACAATTTCAATCCCTTTAAGGGAAAATTCAGACAATTCATTGATTCATGACATAAATCATTGATAAAATCCAATCATTCACTCAACTACTTAAGAAGGATGTATAATTTGAGTGGGATCTTACATATCAAGAGAGCTTCGATACACTTAAGAAATACTTTCTCAACCCTCCTGTCTTGGTTCCACCTATACCTAGTAAACCACTCCTACTTTACCTTTCTATGATAGATCATGCACTGGGGGCACTCCTAGCACAACTTGACAACTAACATAAAGAAAGAGAAATTTAGTACATCAATTGCACACTAGTTGACTATGAGTGAAATTTTACAGCAATAGAAAATATTTGCTTCACACTAGTATTCACTACTCAGAAACTTCGTCACTACATGATTAACAATGAAACACAAATCATTACCATGGTCAATCCCTTGAAGTTCCTCATGTAAAAACCACATATTTTGGGTCGTATTTCTAAATGGGTTATGTTACTGAATTTGATTTCAAAATCATATTAAAAAAATATTTAAAAGGAAGAATCATCATAGATCAATTGGCAGTAGCTCCATTACTGGATACAAGTCCTATTAATGATGATTTTAGAGATGATTTCATAGCATACAAGACCAATATTGACACATGGATAATGTTTTTTGACAACTTTAGATGTACATTTGGTTTTGGTGCTAGAATTATTTTCATTGAGCCTATGGGACACACAGTACCTCTCACATATCGACTTAGTTTTTCATGAACTGACAACATTGCATAATATGAAGGTCTCATCTTAGGTCTCCAAGCTGCTCAGGATCTCAAGATAAAATCAATAAAAAATTTTGAGGATTCCTAATTAATTGTCAATCAAGTCACATATGTTTACCAAACAAAAGAAGAACACCTAATTCTTTATATGGACATGGTTCAGTGTCTACGTGCTCAGTTTGAAAATTTATATTTTGAGAACATCTCATGCAAAGACAATTTTCATGCTGATGTAATGGTAAGTGCCACATCATTGATCCCCATAGATATGGATGCAACAAAATCTCTATGCATAATTAAATGATTACAATCTCCATCCATGTCCCATTTGGACCTTATCTCTTTAACAATACTAGTCACCACACATAGTTCAACACCATTGTTGGGTTTTTCTATCAACTTTTCCCTAGAGTGCTGAAGTGTCTAGTTCCCAACAAGCTGGTGTGCTAGCATTTCATGCAAGACTAAAATATTATAGGCTTACCTGAAGAACATAATAATAAACTAGTTCCTGTGGGTTATGTTACGTAGTAACACACTTGTCATATATTTGTGTTTATTCATATATCTAATTACTGACTACATAGAAAAAGAAATACACAAATGTGGACTTTGTTTCAATTATGTAAACAAACAAAATTATGAATATAACTTCCATGAGATTCAAAGTATTGATTATGCAAGTTCATATAATGCATATTATATTCATTATAGTCAATTACAAACCACATGTTACATAATAAATGTACTGATAACTCAATGTTACAACTTAATTAACAACTGTAACATAACATCAAAAATAATAGTAACTTCCATGATTTCTCTACTACCATAAGAAATCATTACATAACACCAATGTTTAGTAGTCGTAAAAATATCTATACAAGGGTATTTATACTTGTTTTCCCTAACCAAGTTGTTACATTAAGTATGACACTTTAGTGACTAGCCAATAATCTCTAGTAGACTGAGAGTCATGGTAGTCGTTTACTTATTTTTCCCTAAGGACCTAGGCCTTTGTGCCCCTATATTATCATTTGGTGCTGGATCTTTGCTTCCAAATGTCCTCCTTCATGTGGTTTAGTTCAAAACTCATGTATGATTAATGTATGTTCTATCCTAGAGAATCATTCCTCAAGCATTTCTTGCTTCCTTTACACTCCCCAAGTCTTTTGTTGATATATCGAGTCCTTTGCTCTCGAGTCCTCTATTTGTTATGTTGCTCCTTTGACTGGGTCTTCTCACATCATGGCATTCCATACCATTGTATTCCCATGCCATGCTCGTTCTGAGCCATGGTCTTCCCATGCCATGTTGACTCTACACCATGGTCTTCCCACACCATGCTCATTCCATGGCATGGTCTTCCCACACCATGTTTATTTTGTGCCATGGTCTTCCCATGCCATGCTCATTCCATGTCATAATCCAAAACACTTAGTAAAAATTAGGAGTCCAACATCACCCCACACTATGCTCTTAGTCTATCTCAGACTAAGCACTAGTATATCTCAGACTAAGCACTAGTCCTAGCCTCAACTAAAAATTTAGGGATAACCTATTCAATCTTCTCCCTGACACCTTCCCAATGTGACAATATTTCAAATAACTTTGTTTTTATTTCCTCAATCACCACTTTCAAATGTTTAGTCTCTTCTAGTTGATCAAGATACTTGCTTGTCTTATTAACCAATTGGTCTAGGGATGTGGAAGCATCCTTTTAGACCTCTTCAAGAGTGGTGACCTCATTCACAACCTATCCTTAGAGTGCCACAAAGTTGGAATTAATTTACTAGTCAATACACATTTATTGTTTCTTCCAAAGTTTTGACATCTTTAAATGCCTTAGCATGCTCTGTGCAGTATTTTATTAACAGGGTGACATCCACTAATTTCTATTGTTGAGACTCCTCAGCCTAGAGTCGAGCCTCTAAAATTTTACTATGCCTGTTCTAGATTCTAAAAAATCCCATCCATGATGGGGATCACTTCACCAACCCATTGTAAGGTGCACCTACATACTTCCATTGCTTTAGTGAACTGTTCAGCTACCCATAATGTTTCATTTCTAGGCATGGTCTTCCCCTTACACTGCTTCAATAGGATATTCATAAGGGTCTCCAACTTATCAATAGATTCTCCCTCTAAAGAGAGCCCATCTACCAATGCTGGTTCCTAGCCCATAATAGCTTTACATAAATTTAAAGTTTTAACCTTTTATATTGTGGCTTCTTTCAACTGGTGTTTCAGTACAACCACTTCTTCTTCAAATATCTTTCAAGTAGCAACTTCTTTGTCGTACATCTCTACCAATTTTCCATGTTTTTGTTTTGTAGTGCACACATAATAATATAAAAGCACAAGCTCTTGTACAACTTTAAAGGCCATTTTTAAAAATGCAACACTAGTCTATAGAGGAGAAAGATATTGGGGATCAACCCAAATAGGAGTGGGCAACACTGTTGGTTCATAATCTAAAACTAAGATATCAAAGGGTATTTTAAAATGGCATTCTTCATTATACATGTCCAAGAAAAATGACATCTGATTCCTGGTGTATATATTTACATCCTCCAAATGAAAATGGGAATATAAATACAATAACTTATCAGGAAAACCTATCTAGTATTGGACACACAAGTTAGTGGTTACATCCACCATTGGTGGTTGAACTTTGGAGTCACAAGGTGCTTCCTTTTGAGGGGATCCTACTCAAGAATATTGACATCCATATCTTGTGCCAAGGAAGTGCTATTGATGTTTATGCCACTCAGTTATTCTACATCAAAACCATCCCTCTTTTTTCTAAGTGGATTTTCAATTTCCAAATGCACCTCTTCAAGGGTGGTCTCCTCCTATTGCATCGGGGAAGGTGTTTTTTCTAAGTTTGACTCCTCCAATTATTCTATGTTACCCTCAAGCTCTTCTTATTCCAAATAAATGGTTCATGGTGATGGTGCTAAACCTTCTATTTGTATTACCAGTGTATTTCATTTGGGTAAAGCCCTTGGTGGGGATGTCCTTGGTGGTGGTGCCTAGGTAGTCCCTTGCTTTTTTAGTGGTTCTGGCTATGAACTTGTGCTAGTATCATGCCTGATACGCTTCTTTTTGTCAAGTGGTGGTACTAGAAGAAAATTTTATCTCTCATGCTCTACACCTCTTGAATCTTTCTTCTTAAGTTGCAACATATAAAATAGATTATGAATTATCTGCCCAACTATGGTTTGGTGAACCTTGATGTCACTTTTGTCGGTCTCATTATTTTATCTTTATGGTTTCTTTCCATGATATCCATATATTTTACAAAGAGTGTGAATATCTGAGTCAATTCATTCTGCTTCAAGGGTGAGGGGTTGCGTGTCAAATATATATTTGATTGAGTTGATAAACTACTACGTTGTGAAAGCATAAGGCGGATTCAACCAAGAAAAGAGATATCCATAAGGGGCCATCCTGATATGCACAAGAGAAAAATGTTGTTTAACATTAAATTTGGCTTGTTTGCCAACCTAGATGGGTAAGTCCTTTGGAATGCACCATTCATTTCTAAAGGCTTCCTTCATTCCATCATACCATGACTTCATCTTGATTTTGAAAGTTAGAGTGATATAACTAGGACATGTGAATTCCTTGTAGCATTCTATAGGGGACTTGTGCTTAGGTGAGAAAAACCACTTCAATTATCTAGAGGTGTAATTAGGTACACCAATTTCATCAAACACCATTAATAAAAGAAATACAGCCCATGGGAACCTATGACTAGGTATCTAGTGGGTCCTCTCTGCATCTATCATACTTTTATTATAAAAATACATTGCCCAATTATACTTTAGCCCCTTGATTTCCTAGTGAGTGACATATAAGTTGGCCATGTCCACCTCCTTCCATCGATCAGTGTCACTAAATTTGGTCATAATGATGCACAATACTACTTGGAGGGTAGGGTCTTGTAAGTTCTTAATATGCATGACATAGCCTTGCTTTTGGTATTCCAACATCATGGAAGTCTTCTCTATTTCCTCTGAGTCCTCCAAATCAAATTCAAGGTCCATGCTGAAGCATTGCAACCCTAATACCTTGTTGATTCTTTTAGATGTAATTTTCATGTGGCACCTAAAAAAATAGATATGGTCCTCATGGATGCATGAAAGCATCAAATTTATTGCCTCTACCTCTTTTACAAAATATGGGAAGTTAAAAAGCTAAAAGAGCCCTACAAAGTCCAAGGCATTAAATATTTTTAAATCATAAACTAATTCACTCCTAGTGTTTTTGTGCTCGAATCGATAATCATTATGAATCTCAACCTCATTTTTGGGTTAGAAGTGGTTATAGTAAAAAATGATACATGTGGGTACATTTGATACCCAATTCTCTATGCAAAACACCATTTTTGGGTACTACATATCCTCTATTAGAAAATGTGGAGGTGGATTCACTTAGGTTTTCTTCTTAGTTTGTCAAGCCATTTTGGTTCCTTCACCTTCTATGTGCTTACTCTATTCTTTGGATGTTTCCTATTTGATTAATATTACTTCCCCTACAACACTTAGCTCCTCTTCCTCTAGAATAGCTGGTAATGGATCACTTTTTTGGGCCTTTTTCTTATGCCACATCACCCTTCATGGAGCTTGAAGGTTGAATCATGTCTGTTCAATATTCCTAAAATAATATGTGTTTGCTATGGAAATATTTCAACTCTCATGCTTTGATGCCTATTATAATAAAAAATGATATAGGTGGGTACATTTGATACCCAATTCTCCATGCATAGCACAATTTTTGGGTACTACATATCCTCTATTAGTAAAGGTGGAGGTGGATTCACTTAGGCTTTCTTCTTAGTTTGTCATGCCATTCTAGTTTCTTCACCTTCCACTCATTCACTCTATTCTTCAGGTATTTCCTATCTGATTAATATTACTTCCCCTCCAACACTTAACTCCTCTTCCTATAGAATAGTTGGTAATGGATCACTTCTATGGGCCTTTCTCTTATGCCACATCACCCTTCATGCAACCCAAAGGTTGAAGCATGCCCATCCAGTATTCCTAAAAGAATACGTGTTTGCTATGGAAATATCTTGGCTCTCCTACTTTGATGACCATTAATGGTAGACACCAACCTCTACAACTTACAATCACCTAATTTACTTTACATGATTTTAGTTTAGTTATCTTCCACTTGATTACTCAGATAAGACCCTAATAAAGGATCAAAAAATGAGAATCAATACTCTGCACTTGTCTTAGAATCACCTAAACTCAGTTATTCACTCTTCAGCTCTATAAAATCACATTCAAAGCAAATGAAAAGTTTAGAGTTATCCCCCTGTAGTCATACTAAAATGTAATTTATACAACTTGAGCATGACTTGTGACACCCAAACCATAGGTCTCTCCTACTCGCTTACACAACCCACTTAGGCATGTTTTCACTATTTCTTAGTCATCTAAATCCTTCTAGATTCAACCCCTACTATCCTAAACTCCTCTCCTAGGCACATATTTATACCCTAGGGTCCCTTTCCCCCTACACAATAGTGTCATAAGCTGGATTACAGTGCTGAGACCTAGGGTGTTCACTTTCTAGTGCTGTTGTCCAAGTCCACAATAGTTTCAAACGGTCAGATTTTCCCAAATCCTTATCTTTTCTCTTGCTGGCCTAATGTGAGTTCATCTAACCCAAGATAACTAGTTTCCATATAAAATCCTATTCAAAGGTCATTTAGAAGTGTTGGCAATCATTCAAAAGGCAAAAGATATAAATATACTAAACCACACTCAAACAAATCTTCCTATTCTCTGCATACAACCAACCATTGTTATTTCCAGCCTATCCAAGCTCCCACACTAGTCACGAGTCATTTAAAGCTTACCCAAATTAACATACACTTTCATTACATACATAATATTGAACAATACACATTTGAATTGGGAGAACTATATTGGCCTTGATCCCTCTTTGGAGTATTGGTATATAGGTAGCATGCCCATACATGGGGTGTGATCACAAGTTCAGTGAAAATTACACACTAACCCCTTTTTCCAGTTGGATACGAGATCACCTATCAAACATGAAGAGGAACTAAGATCCTTGAAGACAAAATCAATTGCACACAAAGCTTTGTGAACAACTAGGACTCGATATTTCAGGCACAAGGTCTCCCAGAGTAGATGAACAAAACCTAGAAAGCTCAGACATTAAGGACTATTGTGCCAAAATTTAGAATAAAATCCTGGACCTCTAGGTGTCCCATTTTTGGTGCTCTTGTCTAGGTAGTGAACATATTTATGGATCTTATTTTTGATAGTCTACCTAGTTAGATCAATAATTTGCAGCCTCTATCTCCTCCATCTCAACCCATAATCAGCGAAGTTTTACTCTCTATCCCCTTGTTTGATATTTTTATAAATCAATTAAGCACTTCCATATTTGATAAATTAGTAGGTTAATTAAGGAAAACTTATTTAATTATTTCTCCCTTAATCTAGACCCCTTTACTCTTTAGGAAATTAAACATATAGTTTCCCAAATTCAGTAAAATATATGGTGAACTTGACTTACTTCAAATTTTTGCACAAAAACCTAGAAACCCTAGGGTTAATTTATTCTAATTTTTTTGAAATATTTTCTTGATTTTTATTGAATTTAAAACTTATAAAACTAAAAATTAATTTAAATATTTTCAATAATACACTAAAACCCTAGTTCACACATACTAGGTCCTATTTGCATACAAACACTTTCAAACCACTAGGAAAAATATATTGATATTTTTATAAATATTTTTAGATTTTTATACATTTTTAAAGATCAATTATACAAATTTATAACAAAAATTTCAAATTATTACATTAATTTAAAAAAAATTCATTTCAAAGACTTAGTTGCATCAACTAAATCCCAGTAATTTTCAAGTAATCTTCCACTTATTTTATACAAATTTTGAGTGAATATTAAGATTAGAAATTCATTTCAAATTTAAAAAATTCATATTAAATTCCAAAATATTTATTTGTCTCAAAACACTAGTTGCATCTACTAGGTCCCATTCAAGCAAGTAATTTCTGATAATTTTTTGAATTTTATCTTGCATACTTAGCTCAAAAAATCAATTTCAAATTCATAAGTTCATAGTATTTTGAAAATAATATTTCTAAAAAATCCCTAGTTGTATATAGTAGTCCCTATTTTTCATCTTGAGCTATCACCTTACATACTTAGAGTTTGACATCTTTTTTATGCATATTCCAGTTCATTATTTAGATTATTTTTATGTAATTTGCTCTATTATTTTCTAAATTGTTTTCTTTATGCCATCTAAACTCCTTGCATCTCTTCCTTTGAGATGGAGTGCAGGACTTAGTGGCAACCCTCCTGAATTTAACCAGATTCTTGCAACCTATTTGTATAACATGGATAAGCAATCAACTCAGGTCCCTATTATAGATCTTGCACATCTAGATTTCACTAATCTCAATCAACATGATTTTGATAATGATCAATATGAGAATAATAATGATGAGACACATACTAATGATCATGTTCTATCACATTGGACTACTGATCCACTTCCACCCATTGTTGACAATGAAGTTATACTCAACAAAGATTTTATTTTACAAAATTTTAGAGAAAGACTCAGAGAACAACCCCGTGATCATGCTAACATCTTGAAATCTATCATGGAACTAAAGAAGGCAAAACAAATTGAGTCTTATCAAACTAGAGATCCACCAGTTGCACATGACACTATGGGGGAAACTATGTCACAACAAACCCCTATAGCAGCCCAACCTTCTTCTATGCCACTAGCTGTATCTAGTACATCCCTATCTCCTGATGTGGTAGCGCTTGTGCAAGATATTCAATCTCTTCAATCCAAGGTGCATCATCTTGATCAAGGTACCAATAGATATACACAAGTATTGGACTTCTTCACTCTATTGCAGACACATTTGGCATGAGATATAGATGATACACCCTTGCCACCTAGATTTTTACAACCTAAGCTCACTCTTTACGATGGAAAGGGTGATCTAGAGACACATTTGAGAGCCTTTCATGCAACATGTTTGGATTATGTACCAAATGACTGGATATTAACTAAATTATTTCTGAGAAGCCTCAAGGATTATGCATTACAATGGTTTTATAGTCTACTGAATCAGTCAGTTAATGCATTCAATCCTCTTGCTGACATGTTCCTATCATATTTAAATATCAATATTGATGATAAGGTTTATTATGCCCAAATTGAATTAAAAAAATAGAAATAAAATGAGCCTCTCACCGAGTATGTTCTCAAACACAAGACCATATTGGCTGAGATGACTAGCCCTATGGTAGATCAGGAGTTACAGGACCTCTTCAAACATAGTCTTCTACCAGTTTTGCATGAGATAATCATGTTCAAATATTTCTCTTCTTTCACTGAATTGTGTCACACTTTAAAAGAAAGAGAAATAAAACTCATTTCAATGGGAAAACTTAAGTACACAAGTGCACCAGATACAACTAATAAGAGTAACAACAAAGCTCCATATAAGGTCAAATTCAATGATAGTAAAGGACTAATTTAGTAGACAGTTAATTCAGCTTCAGAGCCCTCATAGATAGTCACTTTATCAACACCTCCTCAGTTACCTTTTACAAATCTACTAGTTCATCTAGCCAGAGTTTTACAGTAGTTATTAGAATATAACATCAGATCTCTTCCTCCTATCAAATAACTTGATCCAACAAAGCCTCTTCCATAGGGATATGACCAAAATGCATTTTTTGATTATCACAAGGAACCAAGCCATACTAAAAATATATGCATTAGTCTCAGGCATAAGATACATGATCTAATTGATGGAAATCATATTGATCGAGGGACTTTAATAGAGCCTCCTATGACCAAACCAATGCAAGATAAGTCACTCAAAATATTTTTAGATCCATTTTTATAGAATGGTAAGTCAAAAACATAGGAAACATTAGGTTTACATCATGCATATCAAGCACATCCTCCACTAGTTACACACAAGGCACCATCAGCCGATTCACATCCATTGAGCCACATGATTGGTAGTTTTCATTCTAGCATTCCAGTTCAACCTTCCATCTCCTTTTCTAAGCAAGAGATTATTAAGGATGACACATATTATCATGCACTCTTTATTAGAGCTTTTAATCATGGTCATCCCATTCATAACATTCTAATTGATAATGGATCCGGCGTTAACATGTGTACTATGACACTACTACAACACTTGGGTTATATAGAGCAGGATATTACTCCAATAAATATAGTTATCAATGGTTTCAACAGACATAGTCAGACTACATTGGGTGAGATCCTCATTCCTCTACAGGTTGGTCCTATACACATGACCACCTCATTTAATATAGTTCCTAACATGAGATTTTTAGACATGTTACTTGGTAGACCTTGGATACAAAACTCTGAGCAGTTCCATCTATAGTACATCAATTCATGAAATTAATTCATGCTAATTAGGTTATCATAGTTATTGGATTTCCATATGAGTTTCCACTTTTGGTTTCAGAGCCAATTTTAGTTCTAGAGATAGTTTTGGTTCCATTACTAGTTCTAGCTCTGCCACCATTTTTTTCTCTAATTCAACATCAGACACAAATATGACATCCATCACCAGTACAGAGGATTCATACACCTCCATATATTTAGGATTATAAATAGCTTCTAGCCACAACATTCACACCTAGAGCAATTTCATTGAGATCTCATGCATCTACACATAAAGCACACGTTTAATGAGTTTCTCCTACTTCCATATGGGTCCCTAAGAGCCCTATAGCTGCATTTACTTCTCAAAATTATATAGGGTCCCCACAATTAGTTTCTAATTTAGATATTTTAGAGAATTTATAACATATACTACTTTTAGAACCATACTCTTAGCATTTCCATCATGCTTCATGATCATGCATGATTCCACTTCTTGATACAGGACACCATGATAGAGAGTCTCACATGAGACTCATCGGTTAGTATCACTCCTTTTAGTATTGATTGTACATAGTTTCCTCTGCTTGATTGTACATAGCTCAAACATTTCAAAATACAAAAACAATATAATATTTCAAAAATACAAAAATGTGTCAATTGTATGCATCATTTATGTTTGACATTTCTAACCATTATGAAAGACTTATATTATACTATTATATATTATTATTTGTTGATTTATCTATATTACTAGGCTTCACTTGATCTTCTTTGAGTGTGTGCAGTGCATCCAAATCCTTGATTGCTTAACTCGACCCATTAAGGGGGCATCTTAATTATACATTCTAGCTACATATCGATACATCCACCCACTAGGGGCATACTCTACATGACTACACCATCTAGGTTATGTCATTCTTACACTATACACTCTAGAAATCTTTTGGTTTCTTTACTTGCTTACACAAATATCACATTGACATCCATTAGCATATATCACACTTTTGTATTTCATAGCATATACATTATCCTTGTATTACATATCTTGTATACTCTTGCTTCTTGTTTTCCATAGTTAGATGCATGTTTATATTTCTAGTACTTTGCATGCTTCTACTCTTCACTTTATTAGCTATATGTGTTTACATTTTCCAGTTCTTGTTTTCTTCCTGCTTGCATTTTAGGACATTTGCCAATGTCTTTTATTCTTGTCTATATGTGTGTGCCTTTGGACACTTGCCAATGTACTTTGTGTGTGCCTTTCATGTGATTTTGGCGCTTGTTCCAATCTTTTCTTGTTCTCATTGTGTGTGTATGTGGAGTTTGAACATGCCTTGTATGCCTTATGTGTTTATTTGGCCCCTTGGCCACCCTTTCATGTTTCATGATTCTTTCTTTGTATGCTTGTTACTTGATTGATTATCTTTATGTGTAATGCCATGATTCAAATCATGCATTTACCTTACTTTTTGGATGCTATGATGGACATCATGCTCCATCCCTCCATGCCACTAACAACTAATAACTAACAACTAACAACTAACAACTAACAACTAACAACTAACAACTAACAACTAACAACTAACAACTAACAACTAACAACTAACAACTAACAAATAACATTTTGAATTCTAGTTTACTCTTATGCACATGATATTACATTATTATATCTATCTAGGCATACCCCTGTGGATCTAACAATCTCTCTCTACAACTTTTTCTATATCTTGAGATAATGTATATCACTTCTATATCAAATGTTTTTTCAGCTTAACACACTTGCAAGGCTTCTTCTTCTGAGGGAAATCATTGTAAGGTCTTCATTCCTATTCTCAAAAAATGGGGAAATAAATAGGGGTTTTGTAATAGAGATCATATCTCTTAATGGTCAACAAATCAATTTCATAATAGTACAGTCTAGAATATAGAACTCAACACAGGCAAACCAGACTAGGCAGACAATAGAGAGTCTAAACCAATCATTAGTTTTGGCTTTGGACAATAGCACCAAAAATGGCACTATAGCATTAGACCCCAAAGTGTCTAATTTCTGGTGCTATTATCCAAAATAGTAGAATATTTAGTTTTTATAGAATTAGGTAAAGAGGTGAGTTTTATCATAGTTTTTCCAGTACAGTTCAGTCTAAAAATTAGCAATTTTCAACACTTATTTCTCTTAGAGAATCTCGATACAAGGGGAATCATGTGTGACATGAGGGTTTCCATTTTTAGTTTAGACATGGTAGTCGATACAACTTTTAGTTTAGAATCTTTGTTTCAAACACCAGTTATTAGGGGCATTATGCATGGCACATGGGCCTTCTCTATTTTTGAGTTTATTGCATTTTCTACACATTCCCAATAATTGCATGCCTTACTCCATCTATATGTGGTTAGAATCACATTCAAGTAAAATTTAATATAAGTTTTCTTCCTACGTACCCAAATTCTTGAGTGGCTTCCTAAGCCTTGATTCTAGTTTTAGGAGGAGCTTCTATACAAGTACAATTTATATCTTTCAAAGTGGCCAATAGTGGCCTAGTTTTTGGTTTACAGTTGGATATCCATGCCAACATTATCAAATCATATCACATTCAGGGGATACATGAGACATATCATATGACATTAATCTATATTGGTATTTTCTCATTCAACTTCATATCATGGGGCAATGATGGAGCCAAAGGACTAGCTAGCCTTTGTATTCTTGAGCCACCTATTCAAATGGATTGGACACATGGTCCAAACATTTATTAGCACATGCATGATTTGTTAACTTCACATATTTGGTGATGATGGAGCCTAGCCAAAGGGATTGTCTTTGCATTCTTGAGCCAAATTATAAGGGATTGAGCACTCAGCTCATTCATTGATATAACTCTTGGTTTAACATACTTCCAACATTACCCAGCATAATCCAACAATATAATAGGTTTTTTATTGGTTCATGTATCCAGTGAGGTGTATTCATTCCTTTCTCTTCCTTCCTCTCTCTTTACCTAGTTTTATACATTCTTATTTTAGATATAACATATCTAGTAAGAACTGATCTAATTTTGATTTCCTTTTTATAGACTTACATAGTACAACATGCTTTCATTACGCACAACCCAACATCACACATCTTCTTGGGCTTAGCCTCACAGGGAAGTTTAGGTATGATTCTCTTTTTTTCCTTTATCTTAGTATTTCACTTTGTTGCATAATTATAATAAAGGGAGGGAAAATGTAGTCATACTAAAATGTAATTTGTACAACTTGAGCATGACTTGTGACACCTAAACCATAGGTCTCTCCTACTTGCTTACAGAGCTCACTTAGGCATGTTTTCACTATTTCCAAGTCATTCAAAGCCTTCTAGATTCAACCCCTACTATCCTAGACTCCTCTCCCAGGCATAGATCTATCCCCTAGGGTCCCTTTCCCCTTGGACAATAGTGCCATAAGTTGGACTATAGCATTGGGACCTAGGGTGTCCACTTTCCAAAGTTGTTTTCCAAGTCCACAATAGCCTTAAATGGTTAGATTTTATTGAATGCTTATCTTTTCTTTTGTTATCCTAATGAAATTTCATCTAACCCAAAATCACTAGTTTCCCTATAAAAACCCATTCAAGGGTCATTTATAAGGGTTGGAAATCATTCAAAAGGCACAAGATAAAAATATACTAAAGCACACTCAAGTAAATATTCCTATTCTCTGCATACAACCAATCATTATTATTTCTAGCTTATCCAAGCTCCCACACTAGTCATGAGTCATCTCAAGCTTGAAAAAATTTGCATACACTTGCATTACATACAAATGATTACATAATACACATTCAAATTTGGAGAACTACATTGGCCTTGATCCCTCTTCAGAGTATTGGTATGTAGGCAACATGCCCACACATAGGGTGTGATCGCACATTAAGTGCATATTACACAGTAACCCATTTTTATAGTTGGATGTAAGATCAACTATCAAGCATGAAGAGGAAATAAGATCCTTAAAGACCAGATTAATTGCACATGGAGATTCGTGAACAACCAAGACTCGATATTTTAGGCACAAGGTCTCTCAGAGTAGATGAACAAAACATAGAAAGCTTAGAAAGATTCGAGTTTAAGGACTACAATTCCAAAACATGGAATATAGTGCTAGACCTCCAGGTGTCCCATTTTCGACACTCTTGTCCAAATAGAGAACAAACTTCTAGATCCTTTTTCTGACAGTCTATCCAATTAGATCAATAATTTGCAACCTCTGTCTCCTTTGTCTCAGCCCAAAATCAACTAAGTTTTACTCTCTATTCCCTTTTTTGCTATTTTTAGAAATCAATTAATCACTTCTAGATTCAATAAATTAATAGGTTAATTAAGGCAAATTTATTTACTAATTTTTCCCTTAATCTAGACCCCTTTACTATTTAGGAAATTAAACATATAGTTTCCTAAATTCAGTAAAACATCCCCAAATGTCTCTTTATAGATTTGAGGGGGTAACTTGTATTTAATAACCCCCTCTCTTTAACAATAACTTATCATAATTAATTCAATTAATGGTCTTCTTTCTTCAACTATCACTTCTCACCATAAATTTAATGAATGATATCATCATGACACGATGTTGGCATGCTTATCATAACCACTATATCTTTATATTAATGGCACATCTTGTCCCATGCTTTTTTAGAGTTCATGATAGCTATAAAACCATTTGAATATTCATACCATTGATAATAATATATATCCTTAGACCTCTTTTATTATGTGCGCATCCCTATGGACCATTTCCCAGCACATGTAACACCCATTACCCCACACTAAATATGTATTATGGTCCTCCACAAAAACATAAGTACTAAGTTACTAAAAGAAAGAAAATAATAGAAAGGTGAATGAGACTAAGGCAATGATTTATTGAAAATAATAAATCCTAAATTAATGTCATACACCTTATTAATACAACTAAAAATAAACATCAAGCAAAGAAATATGGCTGTATCTGGCTACCATTATAATCACTAGGAAGAAATTGGCCATCCAATCTTTTTAAATGACATGCATCAATAGGATGAATACTATGAATAATAAAAGGACCATCCTAGTGAACATGAAACTTCCTATAGTGGTGCATGAACTTGGAGTCATAGAGTAAAACTTGCATTCTTTGGGTAAATGTCTTATGATTAAGGTGGCATTCATACCATGCCTTCTATTTACATTTCTACACATCTTGACTCCAATGAACAAGGAAATGTGATTTAACCAATCATAATAAAGAATCCAAACATGATTTCAATAATGATTCATAATTTAATTGTCTAATGCATTCAATGTAAAGAGAAGGAACAAAAATTCACTTGGAAGAACTTATTCAATCTTGAACACTAGATTGAAGGGTGTACTTTTGTTAAGGTGCTTGTAAGTTTTTAGGTAATCCAAAAGTACTGCAGACACCTAATAATCCTAGTTAGTGTGTCCAATATTACAAATTTTTATAAGTGTTGTGCCCAATATTTTTTTGAATGCTTCAATAGTGTCATTGGCCTAGGGATGATACAATGTTGTCTTGTGATGGACAATCATGAATTCAACAAGTAATACATGGATAGTCTCACTGAGGAAGTGTGTGCCATGATCATTATTAAAACTTAATGGATAGCTAAATTATGTTATAATAAGTTCCCATATGAAACATATGATGGTTTATATAGTATAATCCCTTATGGGTGTGGCCTTAGCCCAATGCATGAGATAATTAGTTGATGTGATAGTATAGTGAAAACTTGTACATCATCTAGTTAAGTTGATGGGGCTGACAAATCAATGGCCCATTTTTCAAATGGTTATTGTGATAATATAGGATGTAATGGAATGAAATCATGATGATTCAATTTACCCACACAGTGGCAAATATCACATTATTTAACATGCAGCTTGGTATCTTGGAAAAGTGTAGGCCACCATAGACAAGCTAACAAAACTTTGCACATAGTAGCCTAATTAACATAGTGTCTTCTAGCAATTCCTTCATAAATTTCATGGATTAATTTAGGATTATCATGTTTTAGTACACAACATTGAAGGATTTCATCTTTTCCAAGATTGTAGAGGTCCCCTTCAATGAGTTGGAATGGTGCAATGTAGACAACTAGTTACTTCTTAGCCTATGGAATCAAATGATCTAGAACTGTATAATAATTAACAAAGTTAATATATATTATAACTCCTCATAAACACATGAAATACAAAATAGATATACATCAGGTAATTCATCCTCAATGGCTCATGCTGGTTCACCAGAATCAATTTTGGAGAGATGGTTAGGACCACAATTAGTCTTACCTAGTTTGACCATGACAGAGAATTGGAATTCTTGGAATAACATAATTTAGTGGTAGATGTGGCCATGTAACATAGGTACATTAACCAAATCTTTCAAGGATTCATGGTTTGTATATAACACAAAAGGAGTCACCAATAAATACTATCAAAACTTTTATAAAGCATAAACCATGAAAAGTACTTTGCACTCCATTGTGGTATAATTTTTCTCAACTGGAGTAATATTTCTACTTTCAAAGTAGATGGGGTTATCAAGTTGACCTTCCCCAATATGTACAAGTATCATACCAATGGCCATACCATAAGCATCAACATAGACATGAAATGGTTTAGTCTAATCAAGGACTGGAGAATCAATATAGTGATGAGCTTGTATTTCAAGGCTTCAAAGGCTTCTTGGCAAGAGTTGGTCCAAATGAAGTGTTTTTTGTGTTTCAAAATTTCCTCTAATATTGTGACAATATTTGCATAACCTCAGATGAATTTTTGATAATACCCAATATGACTTAGAAAGGTATGAACAACATGCTAGGATGTTGGCATTGGTAGATGAAAGATGATGATAACCTTAAAGGGGTCTACTAGTAGTCCATCTTGGTATATAATGTGACCAAGGAGAACACCAAATGGTATAAAAAAAAGATATTTCTTTAAATTAAGTGAAATTTGAAGCACTCAACAATACTCAAGTAAAAGTTGTAGATTAGAACAATGGTCTTTCACTAGGTCGTATACTATCCAATCATCTAAATAAACCTAAAGGAATTTATGGATGAAGTCTTTAAAGGCCTTAACATTTATTTGAGAGAATACAACGTGTGCATTTTTAAAACTAAATGACATGATGGTATATGTAAAAAAATCCCACTTAGTAACAAATGTAGTTTTAGGTCAATCTTCCACTATGATTTGGACCTGATGGTACCCAAAAAATCCATCTATGAAAGTGTAAATTTCACACCCCATGACACCTTCAAGGATTTATTCAGTGAAAGGCATCAAGAAAGGATCAACAATACATGATGCATTAAGTATTTGATCATCAACACAAATTTTAATGCACCCATATTTATTGATGCTTATTACCATGGAGCTGATCCATTCAGACTCATCAATTGAAGTTATAATTCCAAAATGTAACATACCATCAATTTATTCTTTCACACATGCACGTAAATTTAGATTCATCTAATATGACCTTTTCCTAACTAGGTGAGCACCTTTAACCAATTTTATATGCATTTTCCTAAGGATAGATGAACACCTTTCATTTCACTATAATTCCTTGGAAAAACATCTTGGTATTATTTTATCAACTCAAACACTTTATAAATATAGGTATCAAACCAATAGTTACCCATAATAGCTATCTTTGGTGCTTCTTCCATGTCAATGTTATACTATATGGTTTGAAGAGGTTTTGAGTACGAGCAGTCTGTATTAGGACCATTATCATGAAAACTTTGAGTGCCATAGTCTATGGGGACATCCAAATGATATGTCAATGGGTCAAGGGGTTAGGACCCTTCACCTTCATCAATATGAAACACTAGTTTTTGATTTCCTTTGTGAATTTATTCACAATGTGCCTGATTGAGGATAGGTTTTGGTATGGGGGAGGATTGTGCAGCTGGATCATTAAAAATAACCAAGCCTTCTTCTAGTACACCATGTATATGTCATAGCCAATTCTTGATAAAACAAGGGTCACCAACAAATGCTTGACCTATTGTTTATAGTGTGAGGCATAAGTCCATCCTTAGGGATGAATAAGATAATGCTAATACCAAGTCATTTTTAATAAATGATAGAAATGGGTACATAAATGTCATTCTTCATGAACATACATACCATCCTCTGGACCAAATGCATAAAGTATCATAAAATTCATGTACCCATATGTATTCTAGCAAGAAAGATTATTCAACCAACCACATTGTTTCATAAGCTTCTAAGTGTGGTTCTAGTGCTTGGACTCCACTATAGATGATTGTACCCCATATGTAGTTATCATGATGAAATTGGTGATGTAAAGTAAAGTGTACTTGGTCCCAATGAAGGATATGCTTATTATGAGTTTGTCACCATCTTTTAGTCATGCCATCAAAAAGGTGAACCAATAAACACATACAATCAATATTAGAGTCATATAAGGCTTTGAGTCACTGGATAAAGTTATAGACTTCCATTTACCCAGAAAAATGTAGAGCTTCATCAAGTCTTTTGAGTGGTGTAGCCATAATTTGTCCTTACATGACTTGTCTGGTAATAAGATGAATAAATCTATGGCACTTGTGGTACTGGCATGAAATGTCTTCACAAATTCCAATGGAACCACACACTCTTCTAGTGAGGTCATAGTCACCTTAGGCCATACAATTACAATTATTACTTGTAGTATCAAAAAGGGACTGTGTCCATCCATCGAAGGACACTGTTGACAATGAAAATTGTACCATCAATGAATCAAACCTTTTGTCTATCACGAAGGTCAAGCTAGAATCATACTAGTCTAATCGTAGGGGTTCTTAAAGGTTTATTTAAGATCCTAAAGATGCAAGAGTTTTTTTTTTTTTTTTAAATTTTTTTGAGAAATAATAAACAAGTTATCAAGACAAATTATTCCATTGTAACAATAAGAAATCTATTTATCAAATCAATAATCATTTAGGATAAGAATCTATAATCTTTTTTATCCAACAGAGGAAACCTATCAATTAAATAGTCTCTTGAAAAATAGAAACCTGATATATATATATATATATATATATATATATATATATATATATATATATATATATATATATATATATATATTCAATTGATATTTTCACGTCTTGCTTGCAATGATTTATAGGTTAACCAATTAAAGAAGAAAAAGAGATATGAAAAAAAAAACTAACACGTAAGCAAAAGACAATCAAAATAAACAACTAATAATAAAACAAACATCTAATCCTAGAAAAGAAAAAGAAACCTAAATCAGAAAAGAGACTAAACTAAAACAAGAAATAATCTACTAAACAAAGGTTATAAAAAACTATTTAACAAGATGAAAATGAACTAGACTAATATAAATCATAACTAAATTCATAATAATATTAATAATAAAATTGAATAATTCAAACAAAGAGAAATAAAACAAACTAATAACAACCTAAGATCTAATTTAACTAGAACAAGGTAGACTATAAAACTAACTATATAAGATAAAGACAAAATCAAAAGAGAACTAATAAATTAAGTAAACTAAAATATAATTTAATCTAAAATATTAATCTAAGTAAAAACAAACTCTGTAAAATCTATCATAATAAAAAAAGAACATTAAATAGAACTAGTTTAAAAATTAGATAATAAAATAACTAAACTATTTAATATAGAAGAGAAAACTATATCTAATAAAGAAAATAGATTTAGAAGAAATATAAAATATCTATATATATTAAAGTCAGAGTATATTATTTACAAAAGATTTGTGAGTCTCAATATGAGAGTCATCTTAGTAGAAAAGAGTAAATTTCAATGAGAAAACCAACATGCTTTCTTTATGAAACTTGAAATGATAACTTTGAAATCAAATAGATCAATGAAGTGTCGTAGAAAAGAAAAGTGATCATCATTATTTAGGTTGAATACTTGAAATTTGTGCATAGGAATACAAATAAAAATCATCAAGAGAGATTAAACTTAGCAAACTTTAGATAATCAGTAATAGATAATAAATATAACTGGATATAACTATGTTGCATAAGTGATTACTCAACTGTTAGATAAAGTACCATTGGGTCTATATGTAAAAACTATACTATCTCAGAGAAGTTGCATAGAAATAAGAGATAAATGATGGACTTAGAAAATACTTAAGTCTTCAATACCTATTGTGCTTCTATCTTCAAATGAATGCTTGATCTCTTTTTATATCCTCAACCTTAGTTATGAAATAAGTTATAACCAACTTTTAGTTAGTTATTGGTTAATGCTAACTAATTGAATTTTACCAAAGTCAATTAATTACTAAATTAAACTAAGGATAGATTAGTTAAGACTTTAAAAAGTCTTAATTTTATCAAGGTATTTAAAATAATAGACCTTGGTACTAAACCTTAATGGGGGGGGGGTACCCATATTAATTAATAATATAATAGGATACATAATAATCATAAAATAATAAATCATAATTGATAAATTTTACCTATGTTTTAAATCATAGCACATTTAAATTAAATTTAATCATATATAATTATATCAAAACTCCAAAATCAGTGTATATACTCAAGTTATCAAAATTATCAAGTCTAAAGTATCCAAGCATTAAGCAAAATAACAAGTTTAACATGAAAAGTTCAACTTTAACAAAAAATTATCCCTTGGATAACCAATAGTCTTCTCAATCAGACAAAACTTCAATTATTTATTTGTCTTACTCATGCAAACAAACATTATATTCCATCTTAGTTGCAGGAAAAGGTAGCAATCTGGTTCCTATGTGAGATGTGTTGTCATCAATTTCTAGCTTGATCCTTTTAATCAATTTGACTTCTCTAGGTGTTTCAAGCTTGGACCTTTTCACAACAAGATTCTTTTCAACATTCTGGTCTATAACATCCATAGTTTTCCTCTTATTAACATATCTATGCCATTCCAAATTCAACCTTTTATATCTCAAAAGGGGCTCACTATGGGCACATGACAAGTTCAACTTTATATATCTCCCACCAAGGTTTGCATTAGATGAGGAAGGCATATCTGAAAGAGTGGATATCTTCCTTAAATCCTTGGCATGGGTTACCTCAAGTTTAAGATAATTGGGTTAATCAATAGAAAACTAATTAGCTAGCAGTGGTTCATCAACTGGTTCACCTCTAAAAATATGGGGTTACAGTGGTAAGAAATGAGGATCATGCTCTAGGTGATGAGAAAAAATGCTTTGAGAATGTGAATGGGCTCCAAACCTTTGACCATGAAAACCCCTATGATCTCTATAACTTATATTGAATGGATTAGTAGGAAAATTATTCAAAATATTCCATAAGTCTGGGTCATAGGAACCAAAATTAATAGACATCCTTGTGCCCTTAGGAAACTTAGGCCCAAAACATCCAACATAAAAAATAGCCTTATTAGAACTGCTGATATGACCTAATTGACTACCACCTCTATTAAAATTATGTCCCCATCTTCTATAATTATTACTACCAATTGGCTGGTCCCACCTAAAAATATTAAAAATTTGAAAATATAGCAACAAAACTAAGTTTTGGAAATAAAATCCAAAGCAAAACTTCAAAATGACACTAACACTACACTATATTGGAACCATATTGTTTTTCAAGAGGGATTTTACATAGAAAAATATGATAGCAATCCTTAGTGAGTTTTAATCTCAATGTCCATTTTTAAATAAAAATTCAACACTTTAATATTGAGATAAAAATTCAGATGTAACCTCATGTTTCCAAATTTCAAAACCATTCAATATATATATATATATATATATATATATAGCATCAAAATTTGAAAATATAGCAACAAAACTAAGTTTTAGAAATAAAATCCAAAGCAAAACTTCAAAATGACACTAACACTACACTATATTGGAACCATATTGTTTTTCAAGAGGGATTTTACATAAAAAAATCTGATAGCAATCCTTAGTGAATTTTAATCTCAATGTCCATTTAAAAAAAAAATTCAACACTTTAATATTGAGATAAAAATTCAGATGTAACCTCATGTTTCCAAATTTTAAAACCATTCAAACTATATATATATATATATATATATATATTAATTTTTGCCACTTATTCAATTATCACAACTGACCGATCAAAATCAGATTTAAATAAAACCACTACAATTCCACACTTTTCAGAACACAATCTAAATTTCAATCATGCCCAAGATGCAAAAGATAATTATTATACCCAATTGCATCATAATTAATAAACTATAATCAACCATTCAAAATCTGCTTATATCTATAGTCATCAATATGAACCACGATCATATCAAGCTTATGAAAACTAATATGAATGATGAAAATTGTTGAACATATGTAAAACATTTCACCATTTTAATTCATGATTTTAACTATATCCAAGCATATCAAACTTAATCATCCATTACTAGTTTTAAATCACTTGGCAATTTACATATATAGTTCGTAAAACAACTATATATGTAACAAAATTCATTGGATTTCTTCATCATTTAAACCAACACCATCCTATCTATTCCATATTGCTTCAAAAAATAAACCCTAATTTCAAAACATTTATACATGAAGCTCCTGTATGTTAACTTCTTCAAAAAAATTCAAAAACTAAAACCCATGAATTTATGCATGAAGATAATTGACCAAAAATTAAACAATTTAATACTTTTGCAAAGCTGTCTCTTACTTCAACAAAAATAAGAAACTAACCCAGACTGTAAATTATCAACTAAAACTCATGGCCAAAAACCCAAAAGTGACTATAAACTAAGAAAATTCTTCACATGCAAATTTAGTATGAAACCTTAAACTAGACCGTTAAGCATGTCAATATCATGACATTCTGCATGTAACCAAACCATGATTTTTAATGCTTAAGTAAGCAAATCTAACCTTTATACTCAAAATGAAAATAGTCTGTTTGTAAATATTGGATGATATTATAATAAAAACTTTCTTTAAAATAGATTTTGCCTAGAAACATTCAAACATCCAAAACCTTCTACAAAATAAACTAGCTTGTATATCCATTATACCAACCTCAAAATTTCAGAACCAAATCCTGAGTGAAAATTCTTAGCACATATTATAAATTTCTTATACCATTCTTAAAATACTGGTAAAATAATTACATTTGAGACTAAAAATTAAACAAAGCACCTTCTATATATGAAACTATCAACCCTTAAAACTAAGACTTTTCTACATGCAATGGTCTACAAAATCAAAGAAAACTTTTATTTTCTATTTACAACTACATGTATATGTTTTTTGCACTATGCAACCTGATATATCCAAAAATATTTTCAAACATTCCAAAAAAAAGACTACCACTATATGTGAAGGATTCAATGAAACTTAAACAATTTTCATTTTCTCAATTAAAACCCCAGGACTTATTTCCATGGAAATGAAAACATCCAAATTATATTCTTATTTCCAAATCTTCTTTATCATAAAATTGTTTTTGACTAGAAACCAATCAATACCACTCAACATACTTGGCTTTAGACTCAAATCCTTCTAAAAATTTCTCTCAGCTTCTTCTTTGTAACTCAACCTCTATCTTGCCAAGGCTTCACTTCTACCGGGAGCTTGTAAAATGAATGCCAAGAATGAAGAAAAATAACCTTTTATTTTCCACCTTTCAAACCATAACTATCTTAGTGACATGCCAAAAAACCATTGGTTGGCATCAATTCATATGTACTTAGTAATTCACCAAACTACTTTATCAATCCTAAAAAATCTAACGAATGACTATCTTTCTTGCTAAACATACTGCTAATTTATGCCTACCAAGGAGATTGTTATGTCATAAATGCCCAATTACCACCAAATCTCATAGCAATCCCAAAGAATAATTAAAATATTTAAGACATTTTCCAACTCATCAACATCACAATCAAACTTGTCGAATGGTGTCCAACTCACCAAAGTTTTCTCTGTCACCCATAAAGGGGGTCATAATATCAAATACAAAGTTAAAAACTATCGATAATCTAAGCTAAGTGACCAAGGAGACCTTGGTAATAGTTAGCTTTAGGACCAATTTCAAAATACAGACTTAGAAATGCAAACATAATATCTTAGCATCAAAGAATCATACTACATCATAAGTATTAGAATAGGTCACTTTATAAAACTCCATGTACCAATGTTCTAATAATGTGAATTCCTTGTAACAATTATTCAAATTTGAAAATTGTATTCAATTTATATATTCTTAAGGTACCAAGAATGAGAAATATAAGTTGGAATTATGATCATGAATTGAATATCAACCTGAATCTACAAATAATTTGAACCTCAAAATACCAATATGATTATGTGATTTGTGTCATAAAATTAATCAAAATAAAACACATTGAGCACCACTAAACCATCATCATATCAAATAGTGTTAGACTAAAATATTCATACCATAATTGAATTTTAATGCCTTTTGGAAAAACCATATCACCATTTGATATCTAAACTATGAACCAAGATTCTTCATGAAGATCAAATCATCAATATATATATATATATATATATATATCATCAAAAATGACTAAGAACTGAAATATAAACATCAATTGAATCTGTCAAAGTATGCTGAACCTGATGGGTAGAATAACTAAGCATATTAATAATCATATATGCATTTTTATATTTATTTATCCATCATGCTCTTTGAAATCACTGAAACATAAATAAAACCTATCAATAAATCATTATAATTTCACAATCAAGTATGCATCTACAAATACTATCAATCAATAGAGTCCCCGATATAGTTTTAGGCTTTATGGCATGGTCATCTTTATGTCAACAAGTACAAACCTTTTGAAAAAAAATTGTGGGGGGGGGTGAAGAAAACATGCACAACACTATTGACCTTTCTAGTCAATTTTGTGAAACACATTTGATTAGCAACAAATCATCTATGATAGATAAAATATCTTTTGCCTTGAGAGTGTGATCTAGGAAAATCATTTCTTAAGTAGCTAAGTGAAAACACCTCAAATAATAAATTAAAGTAAGGGATGGATTATTCAACTAGCGTGGCATGAAGAAAAGGAAATGAATAACAAGAAAGTTTGGGATGGATACATAAATAATTACAGATACCTTAGGAATAAAATCTAAAAATGAAGTAAAAATTCTAAAAACAAATACAAGTTAACCATATTATAGATTTAATATTAAGATTTAATTGTAAGAGTAATTTCTAAATATGAAAAATACTTACAACATTTCGATAGATTCTTGCATTCTTCCTTCATAATGTGATAATCCTCATTTCAGAACCTTTCATTAATCATATGAAAGCAAATAAAAAAAAATAAAAGATAAAGAAAAACAAACCAGAACAATGAAAACAAGGAAAGAAAAACAAACCAAAATAAAATAGAAAACAAAGCAAAAGAGCAACAAATAGGCAACAAATCATGAAATAATTTTAGATGATGATTGTTTACTAAATAAAATATCCAATTTCTTTCAAGATCTTTAAGATGAAAAGCATTATTACCAAGAACTGTGGCAATTCTGTAAGGTCCAAGCCATAATGTATCAAATTTATGGTGTTTTTTAGGGTCTTCATGGGCCTTATGTCAATATAATACTAAATAACCAACATTAAATTTTTTACTAGAAACCTTTTTATCAATTTTTTTTAAATTTTTTCTTAGCCTTTTCTAATTTTTGTAATACAGTTGCTTTGGATTCATCAAGTGCTATCAAATCATGTAACCTTTGTTCAATTAAATTCATATATTCAATTACATACTATAAAGCAGTCGTAGCTAAAAAAATCTAAAGTTCTATTGGTAAAGTATCTTCGAACCTATATGCTAGCATGAAAGGAGAGTAACCAATTGTTACTTTAATAATAGTCATATCATAGACTAAATTTTTCATAGGATTCAAAAATATTAAGATGCCAATTTTTTTTGTTATCATAGACTAATTTTTTCATAATAAAAATTAATTTTTTATTAGTGTACTCAGCTTGCCCATTTCCTTGTGGATAGTATTTTAACGAATGACTAGAAATAATAGAATATTTTTATATAAACTCCAAGAATTCATTTAAAATGAGATGAGGTCAATTATCCAAAATAATCTCATATGGAACTTTGAATCTATAGAAAATCTAATTTTCTAAGAACAAAATTACTTCACATGTAACTGAACTTTTAAGAGCTTTGGCTTCAGGCCATTTGGTGAAATAATCTGTGGCTATCAAAATTTACCTATGACCCACAAATGAAGGTGGGTGAATGTCTAAAATAAAGTCAATGCCTCATTTATTAAAAAAGTTTTCAATAATAATTGGACTTAAAGGCATTATAGGTAATTTATCCCTTCTGACAAAAAGTTAACAAGACATACAAGAACGAACCAGTTTATATGCAACTTGAAACAAGGTAGGCCAATAATAGCCAACCCTCAAGATATTATAAGCTATTGTTTTTATAGTCTAATGTTCATTGTAATTTCCTTCATGGTATCCCTTAATAATTTTTTGAGTTTGATTATGAGTAAGACATCTTAATAATACACCATCACAATTTTAATAAAATAAGAAGTTTTATAAAAAATAGAAATTCAATGATTTTAACTTTAAAGAATGTCTTTCTTTATTAATTTTATTTGTTAAGACAAAACTAATTTTTAAAATAATAAACCAAATCATGATACCAGTCATCTTCAGTTAAGAGACAAACCCATTCATTCATTTCATGACTAAACTTAATTTTTTAAGAAAATTTAGCAACTTTCATAGTTTTAAAATGTGATTTTGCATTTAATTTTTTATAAACTGAGAGAAATAGAACATTAATATTTGAGGCAAATTTTTTAGCTAAGTGTTTTGATAAATCATTCCATTTAATAGTTTTTAAAGTCTCAAATTCAAGATCAAATTCTTGAATACGTAAGATCCACTTAACAAGCCTTCTTTGAATAGTTGGATATTTTAAAAGATATGATAAAATAGCTATATTAGATTACACAAAAACCTTGTTTCCCATTCGTAAATATTAAAACTTAATTAAAAAAGAAACAAGTGAGAAAATAATTTTCTCAATAAAAAGGTACATAGTTTCTACATCCTTTAAGACCTAGCTCATATAACCAATAATTTTTATTTATTATTTTCAAATTTCTAAGTTATTACAGTTTTTATAGCCTTTTTGGTAGCATTAATGTAAAGAATAAATACCTTTTTAGAATCATGTTTAGCAAGGACAAGAGCACTTGCAATTGCATCTTTAATAGAATTAAAAGCTAACTCAACATTTTTATCTCAAATGTATATTTTTTCTTAAGCAATAATTGTAGAGGATTAGATTTGTTAGCAAAATCAGAAATAAATTTCCTAAAAAAATTAATCTTACCAAAGAAATATCTTAAACTTGATTGATCTTTGGGAGGAGGCAATTATTTTATATCTTTTACACATTTGGGATCAATAGAAATACCTTTTTTAGAAATTATGTGTCCTAACAAATTTTCTTCAGTCACACCAAAAATAGATTTTTTAGGATTTAAAAAAATGCCAAACTTTCTACATCTTGTGAATACTTCATGAAGATCATCTAAATGATTATTTATTTTCTTAGAGTGAATGGTGAGGTCATCTAAATAAACTTGAATGATAATGCCTATCAAATCATCGAAAACAACATGCATAACCCTTTGAAAAGTGGCTCCTACATTCACCAAACCAAAGGGTATTCGATTATAAAAAAAGTCCCTCTATGAGTAGTGAAAGTAGTTTTGTACCCATCATTAGGATTTATAAATATTTGATTATAACCTAAAAATTTATCGAATAAATATATCATTTTAGATCCTGTAACCTATTGTAAAATTTGATCTATGATAGGTAGAGGATAATTATTTTTCACACTTGCTTTATTTGAGTCTCTAAAATCTACACAAAGTCTGATATCACCATTTTTATTTCTTATAAGTAATAGATTAACTACCATTCAGAATATGTTATAGGGAAAATGACACCAATATCAATTATTTTATTCAACTCTTTGTTAATGGTGTCCTTTAACAAATGGATGATTCATCATATTTTTTGCCTAACAGGTTTGATACTAGGTTTGATTGGAATGTCATGTTTAATTATATAAGTATCATAATCTTTAAGATACTTGTAAGACCAATAAAATATATCAATAAATTCTTCAAACAATTTGGTGAACTTGATTTTTTCATTTTTAGTTACTTGAATTCTCAAATAAACATACTTAGGATCTTCTTTAGTGACTAAATTTATGGGGATGGTATCACCTATGATTCTTCTTGATGGTTCTTTTATTTTAGAGATATTTGGTTGATCATTAGGTGAAAACATAGATTCCAAGCTTATTAAACTAGTAGGCAATTTGTTAGTACTTAGCTGCAAATAATCTCCACAATTAATTATATGGTCATCATGATCAAAGTAATTGTCTTTAAAGAATGAATCTATATGTTCATTACAACTAAACATAAGCCAATTATCATTTAGATCAATAATTTTAGGATGAAAAAATTCAATTAAATAAAAATAAATAGTGGGTTCAACTTCACTCAAAGTAGGATTAGAAGCATAAACTGCAAGTTTATCAACCCTTATATTGAATTCTCTAAGAATATGAGTGATATTGAAAGCTTCAAATTTTTCTAGCAATGACCAAAATTTTTATGTATAACGATGCAAATGGGTTTGATTGGTCTTATAGATTTTTTGAACTTGTCTTACTACCAATTATGAATCTCCAAAAACTTCTAAATATTTAACATTTAATTTTATGGCTTTTCTAAGCTTAAACACAATGCTTCAAATTCTATTATATTATTAGTGTTTTCAAAAGATAATTTAAAAGAATAACAATTTTTTTTACCGATAGGGGATATGAAACAAATACCAACACCACTACCCTATTGAGAACAAACCTCATCAAAATAAAGGGACCATAAAATGTTCCTTTTAAATATCTCTTCATGCTGATTTTTTAGTTCATCTACATTCAACAACTCATAAGTTCCAATACCAATTTCTAGTTAAGAAATGTTAGATGAAGAAGGAGATTTAATTAGAGTACCATAAAAATCTTCCCTCTTAATAAATGCAATTTCATTATTGATCGGAACCCAAGTTATATCTTTACCAACAAATGCTCCAGTAGCTTTTGACCAATCTCTACCTAATAACATTGCATAATTACTAGGAATATTTAAGACCTGAATGTTAGTCATACATCTAATACGTTCATCCTACATAATATTAATAACTATATCATGAAACTTACCATAGATTTTAGTCTATCTTGTATCAAAATTAGTAAGTTTCTTACTATCCGCTTCATAAGAAATACCCAATTGATCAACAATGTATTTAGGCATGATATTCTTTGAAGGACCTATGTCTAAAATATAGTTATGAATTATTTTATTTATAATCTTAACTGTGACATAGAAAGGAGGTATATAATCATTAGGGGGATCAAATTGTTGAGTATAAATATGTTTAACATTATTTTCTTCTTACAGACTTACATCAGCTCTTGGCTTTTTAACTACTTCATTTATCTTATTTATTCAGGAAGACTAGTAGCTTGTAGCAAAAAAAATCTAGCTTTGATGGTTGATAAATCCTAAATTATATTATAATTCTTCGCATCTATTTGTCTAAAATTATTAGATTTATAATGATAATACTAAGTGTTATTATATCTACTTACAAAAGGAACATTTTGAACATCTTTATCATTATTATTATCACCATTTTAGGCTGATTTATCTTTATCATCTAAATGAGATTTATCATTTGCTAATTTATTTTTATGAGGAGAAATATAATCCTTATTCCTAGTATTTATAACATAAATATTTTCATTTTATGAAGGATCATCAAGAGTGTTTATATTTAAGTTGAATCTTCAATTATCTTATTTTTTGCTTGTAGAAGATACTTTTTAAACTTAATGATAGCTTGACATGTTCAGGATTATGATCAAGTTCATACATGTTAAAATAATAAGTAGTATTATCATCTTTCATGACTTTATGTGCAGAAGAGGGTTTATCATTAAGCTATCTTTTAATAGCAATCAACTCATTGCCTAAACTTTGTATTGCTTTTAATATTTCTACATTATCAAAATTTAAACCTGGAGTAGATCTATCTTTAAAACCTAGACATTTAATATTATTTTCATAATCAATACAAAATTTTATGGTTCCATCATATTCAATAATATCTTTATCCTCTAAATCCATTTTATATTTCAAAGGTAAAGCATTGCAAAGGTAAAGTCTAGACAACTTTTTAAAAGGCCTAAGATCACTTAGAATTTTTTAACGTAACTTGGTGAATCTAGAAACAAAAAGATACATGGTTTTAATAGGATATAATGAAATGTTTGAAATATCATTAACTAAATCAAAATCTTCTTTGGCTTTACCAAAAGATAACTGTAACCAATATTCTACATCTCTCTAACTATCGATGAATTTTGCAGGTAGACTAACAAATGCTTGATACTCTTTTCCTTGTAATGTTTATGCAAAAAATATTAAATAATTTTTTTCATTAGTTATCCCAAGAATGACACAAATTAATCTAAAGGCTTCTAACTTATCTTCCCAAGATTCTCCAGTAGCACCAAATTTTTTTGGTATGTTTAATCTCTTAAGATAAGGTAGCTTACCTGGATGGTTTTAAACATTGATTGGATTTGCAAAAATCCAAGGTGATATAGATATCTAATTCTCTTAATTATATTCCTCTTCATCTTCACCTTCTGTGAGCTCTTCTACTTCTCTATCATTCTACAATTTGTGAAATAGATCTTCTAATCTATGTTCTTATACTAACTATTCTCCCACTAGCTCATTTCCTACTGGTTGATTCCTCACTAACTGATCTACCATTGGAAATTTCAATATATTTTACTTGAAAAGAGTGATTAATTTAAACCTAATTTTCTTGATTTAATTATAGTTTTGATAAATTAGTTTTAGTAGGTATAATAAAATCATCAAAAAAAAAGAATAATAAAAAAAAGAAGTTCTAGGCCTAGGATTAGCAACTAAAATCTATCTCTATCTTCTTAAATTATCCTATTCAAGTTCAACACATCACATTGAGTCTTACAAGTAAGGTTTGAATACCAATCAATTTCAAATTCAATAATATATATTTTTTATTAATAACTTCAATAACTTGATAAAGACTTTCAAGATGATTATACCAAGCATAACACATTAGATTAAAAGTAACATCAACTTGATCATCTTCTAAAGTAATTAAAGGTTAAATAATAGGATTTTCTTGAGCTCTAATAACCATTAGCAAGAAGAAATCAAAACTTTAAATGATCTAAATTTTTGAATGGTTTTCCTAGTAAAATCACCAAATTTGTTGACGATGAAAATTGTATCATCAATGAATCAACCCTTTCACCTATTATGAAGGTCAAGTTGGAATCATACCAGTCTAATCATAGGGGTTATTAAAGATTCATCTAGGATCTTAAAGATGTGAGGATTTTTTTTTTAATAAATTCTATAAAATAATCAAGTTATCAAGACAAATTATTCCATTATAATAATAAAAAATCTATTTATCAAATCAAGAATCAGTTAGGATAATAATCTATAATCTATTCTATTTGATAGAGAAAACCTATCAATTAGATAATCTCTTGAAGAATAGAAACCTGATTCCATAATATATATATATATATATATATATATATATATATATATATATATATATATATATGTATGTATGTATGTATATATATATATTTCAATTGATATCTTCACTTCTTGCTTGCAATGATTTATAGGTTAACCAAATAAAGAAGAAAAAGAGATCAAAATAGGAAAAAGAAACTAATATGTAAGCAAAAGACAATCAAACTAAACAACTAATAATAAAACAAGCATCTAATCATAGCAAAGAGAAATAAACTTAAATCAGAAAAAGGACTAAACTAAAATAAGAAACAATCTACTAAACAAAGGTTATAACAAACTATTTAACAAGATGAAAATGAACTAGACTAATATAAATCATAACTAAATTCATAATAAAATTAATAATAAAACTGAATAATTCAAATGAAGAGAAATAAAACAAACTAACAACAACCTAAGATCTAATTTAACTAGAACTAGGTAAAGTATAGAACTAACTATATAAGATAAAGACAAAATTAGAAGAAAACTAATAAATAAAGTAAACTAAAATAAAATTTAATCTATGTAAAAATAACCTCTGTAAAATCTATCACAATCACAAAAGAACACTAAATAGAACTAGTTTAAAAATTAGATGACAAAATAACTAAACTATTTAATACAGAAGAGACAAAACTATATCTAATAAAGAAAATAGATTTAAAAGAAATCTAAAAGATCTATATATATATTAAAGTTAGAGTTAATTATTTAAAAAATATTTGTGAGTCTCAAGATGAGAGTCGTCTTAGCAGAAAAGAGTAAATTTCAATGAGAAAACCAACATCCTTTCTTTATAAAATTTGAAATGACAACTTTGCAATCAAATAGATCAATGAAGTGTCGCAAAAAAACAAAATGATCATCATTATTTGGGTTGAATACTTGAAATATGCACATAGAATGTAAATAGCAATCAACAAAAAAGATTAAACTTAGAAAAATTTAGATAATCAATAATAGATAATAAATATAATTGGATATGATAGGACCAAAACTCCCCAAAGCTTTGACACAACTTGTCAGATTTAAGAGCACACATGATTACCAATGTATAAGCAACTAAACATGCAGAATCCAGAAGAACAAATAACTATCAATGAGAAAACACACAGAACATGAGAGGCAATATACAATTATATTCAACTCATTACAAAAGAAATTACAACAAAGAGGTGGGACTCTTTCTTCCACTTCGTGGGCTTACAGTAAACTTCCCTCCAGAGTAATCTTCTCTCATAGGTCACAACACATAGCTAACACAAGCTGTTGTTCACCTCATTGTACATCTGTACAATCGAGTACACAACCGTACTCCAAGTAGATCTCTCCATGATCCTGCTGATGTATTGCTGTCACCTTGGATCTAGCTACCCCGCTGATCTCCTTTCTGACCCTCGCATCCACACATCCCTGCATATCAAACCTAATCTTACTTATACATACATGGGGAATCCTACTTGATTCCACCATGGGAAGAACTCTCCAAGCTTCACATAGCTCTTCTCCAAATTCTCCACTTAACAATACAACCCATGAGTCTATTATATAGATCTCATGCATACACTGATTAGACTTGCGGCTCAAGGCTTCGAACAAGCCTTTAACATGCAAACTCCGCGTTCAATTAACTGACTGTTCGTCAATAGCAGTTCAGACCGCCACAGGTGACCGACGTCGGTCCCTGCCCTCCTGGAGGTGACCGACGCTGGCCGATCATCTGCCGATGCTGGTTTCCCTTCTATGTCCCCTGACCGACGTCAGTGTGGCCTACCGACACCGGTGACTGCATATGCTAGAAACCCTCCTATTTGCCTTAAGGTGTAGCTTTTAGCTCCACACCCTAACAATCTCCCACTTGGAGATAAAGAGCTGCACCTGTACCCAAAACTAGTACTCTGTCTAATCTGCATCTTGGCTTGTATTCCTCTTCAAGCTCCCACCTGAAGACAACCCACCACACTCCTTGTGGTGATAACCCTGTGCCTAATTTTTTTCATTCTCATCGTACCATCTTCTGCCTTGCTATACTCCCACTCAAACAGCAACCCCTGTGAGTAACCTGTAATCAACAAACACTTAACAGATCTGGGACATCTATTAGTCAAACTCGCTCTGATACCAATTGATAGGACTGAAACTCCCCAAAGCTCTAACACAACTTGTCAGATTTAAGAGCACACATGATTACCAATGTATAAGCAACTAAACATGCAGAATCCAGAAGAACAAATAACTATCAATGAGAAAACACACAGAACATGAGAGGCAATATACAATTATATTCAACTCATTACAAAGAAAATTACAAAAAAGAGGTGGGACTCTTTCTTCCACTTCGTGGGCTTACAGTAAACTTCCCTCTAGAGTAATCTTCTCTCATAGGTCACAACACACAGCTAACACAAGCTGTTGTTCACCTCATTGTACATCTGGTCAATTGAGTACACAACCGTACTCCAAGTAGATCTCTCCATGATCCTGCTGATGTATTGCTGTCACCTTGGATCTAGCTACCCCGCTGATCTCCTTTCTAACCCTCGCATCCACACATCCCTGCATATCAAACCTAATCTTACTTATACATACATGGGGAATCCTACTTGATTCCACCATGGGAATAACTCTCCAAGCTTCACATAGCTCTTCTCCAAATTCTCCACTTAACAATATAGCCCATGAGTCTATTATATATATCTCATGCATACACTGATTAGACTTGCAGCTCAAGGCTTCGAACAAGCCTTTAACATGCAAACTCCGCGTTCACTCAACTGACTATTCATCAATAGTAGTTCAGACCGCCACAGGTGACTGACGTCGGTCCCTGCCCTCCTGGAGGTGACCGACGCTGGCCGATCATCTATCGATGCCGGTTTCCCTTCTGCGTCCCCTGACCGACGTTGGTGTGGCCTACCGACGCCAACGACTGCATACGCTAGAAACCCTCCTGTTTGCCTTAAGGTGTAGCTTTTAGCTCCACACCCTTACAGGATATACTTGTGTTACATAAGCGATTACTCAAGCTTCAGATAAATTACTATTAGATTTATCTATAAAAGCTGTACTATCTCAGAGAAGTTACATAGAAAGAGGAGACATGATGGACTTAGAAAATACTTAAGTCTTCAATACCTATTGTGATTCTATATTCAAATGAATGTTTGATCTCTTTATATATCCTCAACTTTAGTTATGAAATAAGTTATAACTAACTTTTAGTTAGTTATTGGTTAATGTTAACTAATTGAATTTTAACAAAGTTGATTAATTACTAAATTAAATTAAGTATAGATTAGTTAAGACTTTAAAAAGTCTTAATTTGATCAAGGTATTTAAAATAATATATTTGAGTACTAAAACTTAATGACTGGGGACCCATATTAATTAATAATATAATAGGATACATAATAATCATAAAATAATAATTCAAAATTGATAAATTGTACCTATGTTTTAAACCATAATGCATTTAAATTAAACTTAAACATATATAATTATATCAAAACTCCAAAATCACTATATATACTCAAGTTATCAAAATTATCAAGTCTAAAGTACCCAAGTATTAAGCAAAACATCAAGTTTAGCATGAGAAGTTCAAGTCTAAAAAAAAATTACCCCTTGGATAACCAAGTTTTTTGAATCAAACAAAACTTCAATTATTTATTTATCTTGCTTATGTAGACAAATGTTGTATTCCATCTTAGTTGCAAAAAAAGGCAATAATCTGGTTCCTATGTTAGATGTGTTGTCATCAATTTCCATCTTGATCCTTTTAATCAATCTGACTTCTATAGGTGTTTTAGGCTCAGACCTTTTGACAACAAGATTGTTTTTAGCATTTTGATCTATAACATCCATGGTTTTCCTCCTATTAACATATCCCTACCCTTCCAAATTTAATATTTTAGATCTCAAAAGGGGCTCACTATGGGCATCTGACAAGTTCAACTTTTTACATTTCCCACCAAGGTTTACATTAGATGAGGTAGGTATATCTAAAAGAGTAGCTATCTTCCTAAAATCTTTGGCATAGGTTACCTAAAGTTCAAGCTGATTAGGTTGATCAATAGGCAAATGATTAGCTAGTAGTGGTTCATTAATTGGTTCACCTCTAAAAATAGGGGGTTGTAGTGGTAAATAACAAGGATCATGCTCTAGGTGATGAGAAGAACTACTTTGAGAATTTGAACAGGCTCCAAACCTTTGACCATTAAAACCCTTATGACCTCTATAGCCTCTATGGATTGGATTAGAAATAAAATTATTCAAAATATTCTATAAGTTTGGGTCATAGGCATCAAAATTAATAGACATCCTTGTGCCCATAGGAAGCTTAGGCCCAAAATGTCTAGCATGAAAACTAACCCTATTAGAACTTTTGCTCTGACCTAATTGACTGCCACCTGTATTATAATTCTATCCCCATCCTCCATCATTATTACTCTCAGTTGATTGGTTCCACTTAGACATACTAAAAATCTAAAAATATAACAACAAAATCAAATTTTAGAAACAAAATCCAAAGCAAAACTGCCCAATGACATTGACACTATACTATATTGGAACCATATTATTTTTCAAGAGGGATTTTAAATTAAAATTTTTGATAGCAATCCTTAGTGAATTTTAATCTCAATGTCCATTTTTAAATAAAAATTCAACACTTCAATATTGAGATAAAAATTCACATGTAACCTCATGTTTTCAAATTTTAAAACCATTCAAACTATATATATATATATATATATATATATATATATATATATATATATATATCAATTTTTGCCACTTATTCAATTATCACAACCAACTAATAAAACTCAGATTTCAATAAAAACACTATAATTTTACACTTGCTTGAACATAATCTAAATTAAAATCATGCCCAAGTTGTAAAATATCATTATTATACCCAACTACATCATAAATAATGATCTATAATCAACCATTCAAACTCTGCTTATATCCATAGTCATCAACATGAACCAAGATCATATCAAGATTATGCAAACTGATCCAAATGCTGTAAAATATTGAAACTATGAAAATAATTTCACCATTTTACTTCATGATTTTAACTATATCCAAGCATATCAAACTTAATCATCCATTACCAGTTTTAAAGCACTTGAAAATTTACACATATAGTTCATAAAACAACTATATATGTAACAAAATTCATTGCATTTCTTCATCATTTAAACCAACACCATCCTATATGTTCCATATAGCTTCAAAAAATAAACCCTAATTTCAAACCATTTATACATGAAGCTCATGTATGTTAACTTCTTCAACAAAATTCAAAAACTTAAACCCATTAATTAATGCATAAAGACAATTGACCAAATATTGAACTTTTCAATATTTTTGCAAAACTATCTCTTACTTCAACAAAAATAAGAAACTAAACTAGACTAAAAATTATCAACTACAACTCATGTCCACAAGCCCAAAAGTGACTATAAACTAAGAAAATTCTTCACATGCAAACTTAGTATGAAACCCTAAACTGAACTATTAAGCATGTCAATAGCATGACATTCTACATGTAACCATACCATGATTTTTAATGCTTAAACAAGAAAATCTAACCTTTATAATCAAAATTCAAACAATCTATTTGCAAATATTAGATGATATTATAACAAAAACTTCATTTAAAATAGATTTTTCCTAGAAAGATTCAAACATCCAAAACCCTCTACAAAATAAATAGCTTGTATATCCATTATGACAGCCTTAAAATTTTAGAACCAAATCCTGAGTGAAAATTCTTGACATATATTATGCATTTATTATACCATTCTAAAAATACTGGTAAAATAATTTGATTTGAGATTGAAAATTAAAAAAAACACCTTCTGTATGCGAATCTATCAACCCTGAAAACTAAGACTTTTCCACTTGAAGTGGTCTACAAACTCAAAGAAAACTTTTATTTTCTATTTACAACTGCATGCACATGTTTTCTGCACCATCCAACCTGATATATCCAAAAATATTTTTAAACATTCCAAACAAATGACTACCACTGTATGCAAAGGATTCAATGAAACTTAAACAATTTCCATTTTCTCAATTAAAACCCTATGACTTATTTCCATGCAAATGAAAACATCTAACTTACATTTTTATTTCCAAATTTTCTTTATCATAGAATGCTTTATGACTAGAAACCAATCAATACCACTCAACATGCCTAGATTTGGAGTTAAATCCTTCTAAAAATGTCTCTCAGCTTCTTCTCTACAACTCAACCTCCATCTTGCCAAGGCTTCACTTCTTTTGGGAGCTTATGAAATGAATGACAAGAATAAAAAAAACCTTTTATTTGCCACCTTTTCAACCATAACTATCTCAGTGATATGCCAAAAAAGCATTGGTTCACATCAATTCCTATGTTCTTAGTAATCCACCAAACTACTTTGTCAATCCTAAAAAATCTAGCGAATGACTATCCTTCTTGCTAAACATGCCACTGGTTTCTACCTACCAAGGAGATTGTTATGTCATAAATGCCTAATTATCACCAATTCTTTGGGAAATCTCAAAGTACATTGAAAATATTTAAGACATTTTCCAACTCATCAACATCAAAATCAAACTTGTTGAATGGTTTCCAACTCACTAAAGTTTGCTTCGTCACCCATAGAGGGGGTCATAATATTAAATATGAAGTCAAAAATTAATGATAATCTAAGCTAAGTGATCAAAGAGACCTTGGTAATAGCTAGCCTTACGACCAATTTCAAAATGCAAACTTAGAAATGCAAGCATAATATCTTAGTATCAAAAAATCATACTACATCATGAGTATTAGAATATGTCACTTTATAAAAATCCATGTATCAATGTTCTAATAATGTGAATTCCTTATAACAATTAATTAAGTTTGGAAATTTTATTCAATTTATACATTCTTAAGGTACCAAGAATTAGAAATATGAGTTGGAATTATGATCACAAATTGAATATCAACTTGAATCTACAAATAATTTAAACCTCAAAATACCAATATGATTCTATGATTTATGCCATGAAATTAATCAAAACAAAACATATTGAGCACCACTAAACCATCATCATATCAAATAGTGTTAGATTGAAATATTCATACTAGAATTGAATTGTAATACCATTTGGAAAAACCATATCACCATTTGATATCTGAACTATGAACAAGATTCTTCATGAAGATCAAATCATCAATACATATAATAAAAAATGACTAAGAATTGAAATATAAACATCAATTGAATCTATCAAAGTATGTTGATCTTGATGGGTAGAATAGATAATCATATTAATAATCATATATGCATTTTTTAATTCATTTATCCATCATTCTCTTCAAAACCACTGAAACATAAATAAAACCTATCAACAAATCATTTCAATTTCACAATCAAGTATGCATATACAAATACTATCAATCAATAGACTCCCCAACACAATTTTAGGCTTTATGACATGGTCATTTATATGTTAGCACAATTTTAGGCTTTATGACATGGTCATTTATAGGTTAACAAGTATAAACCTTTTGAAAAAATTTATGGGGAGGGGGGTTGAATAAAATAGGAATAAAAGACACTATCAAGAATATGATCATGATGCTCACCATCTCTAGCAGTGACATTGTAGATATAATTAATATCATCATTATTCATGCTAACAGGTTCTACATATGGGGCCCCATGTGTTTGGTCTAATGGGATGATGACTCACTGATTAGTATTTTCAAAATTGATATATCATTTTTTGAAGCTTAAATCAACATTTTTTGCATAGCACCAAAGATGACCCAATAGGGCTAGAAAATCATCAACTTCAGCCAATTTGAGGACTTCCAAGTTAGCCTTGAAAGGTACCCCAAGGATATCAATAGTTGCATTTTAAAAAATTCCAATTGTTACAACACAAGTTTTATTGGCCATAAATAAAATGTGAGGTGATGGTTGTAATGCTAGGTTAGCTATTTTTTGCCATGAATCCTTTGTGAGGACATTGACCTTAGCGCTAGTGTCAACCTAAATGCCTTAGATCTCCCATCCATCGATGACAACATTCACTAGTATTTATCTATTCTCTTGAGGTCTAGGAGGAATAGGAGTATCTTGTTTTCAAGCATGGTTTAATCAACGATCTTTTATCACCCTTGGTGCCTAATGTTTAAGCCAATTAGTTAACTGTAGGATAATATATTCTTCTAATAGGTGCTTGTAAAGTTATTGGAAATCATATTATGCCACATTTTTTGGTTTCATGGACTTTTGTAGATAAACATGTTGGGCATATTCTTGGTCCTCAAGAAACTAAATTTACCCTTACAGTTCTCATACCAAGAGTTGACCAAATTTGACCCTACAGATCAAATTAGTACTCTTATAGGTAAAAAATTGATTTTTAGGTGTTTTAAGGGTCTAATATATATGTATTAAGGTGTATTATAGGTCATTTAGTGTGATTTCATCTTATATTATCCTTGGTCATTAGGCATTCTAGTCCTTATATCATTTTGAGTCATTTCAGGGGTCAAAATAGAGCATTAAGTGAGTTTTATGACCTATTTGGGAAATTTGAAGGTTTAAAAAGGTGATTTAACATCCCATGTGTCTTAATAAGTCTTTACTATCTATTACTAATTGAAAAGTGATAGGTTATTTAGAATAAAGAGTAGTTTCCTTTGAAAAGGGAAGAGTTTGGCACTTGTATGGCCCACAAGGGAATGTGACACATGGGATAAGGTTAGGGAATTTATCTTCAGCTTCCTTAAGCTCAATTCCACATTTTAAATTCTCTGAATGTGCTAATTTTGAGCTAAAACCATTATACTCCATTTTCACCTTTCTAGGCACACAAAATTAGTCTTCAAGTTTGTACTTGGTACAAACAATAGGGAAGGTTTTAAAATAAATTAATATTGGGGGTTAATTATAAACTTATTCAAATTTCATTTTATGTTTGGTTTTAGAGGAATGATGACTTGTGCTTTATGAACCATTCCAAACAAGTTGACCTATCCAATTTTATTACTAATCTATATACCCTGTAGGTTTTGCTCTTGTTTGAATGATTATATATAATAAAATTGATGAGATTAGTTTAAAATTATTTTTAATCCCTCATTTCATGATTTCCATGCTTAGTTTCATGTTTGGCAAATATCTCATGGGCTAATTAGTTCAGTTTGTAGGTTAATGTTCCAGGTGGAATTGTAGTTAGGTTCACTATTTGTAGAAGGTTTTATTATTTGAAAGGGAATAATATGAGTATGATATGGTGTTTTAAATTTTATAATTCTATAAATACCACCTAAGTTTCATGTTATACCTTGTAATATCAGACCTTGCCTTCTATACCTAGTCTTGTCATACTTACAATCAACCTTCTGCTTGTTCTCAGTCTCAGTCATGATGCTTGAGCTCTGATCACATTTAAAAGGTATTAATGGAGATTCAAAAGGTGTTTGACATGTTTTTATTGTATTAATATTTATTTATAACCTTCTAAATATCATAGAGTCTATGATGGCAGTCATGTGCAACATATATAGTTAGGCAACCATTAATGTACACCTACATATATCTCTTAGAAAAATGTCACATTTGGAATAAGGATAAATGATTTTATTTCAGACATTAAAATTATGTAATTTCATGTAAATTATGTTTCATTAATATTCATGTAAAAATTCATGAGATATACACATTGCTTCAGGTTCAAATCACTACCCTGTATGCTGTTGTGTGAGCAGCTACAAGCCTATACAATGATATTAATGTACATGTGAGTGTTGAAACATGTTAAAACCTTTATTGAAGTCCCATTATGATAAAGAGAGCATGGTATATCAATTTTAAGTGTTAAATTTACAAATATAAGTGAAAACCTTGATCAAACATGAGATGACAGTATTTAAGACTCTTTTCCCTAAAAGTGCAAGATCATATAGTGTGAGAGGTTTGAGCCTTTTTGTCAAGATCATATAGAATGGTTAATAAAGCTATTAATGAATAATAATGTTCTTGTATTTTAGTATCTACATGGGAAAAATACATTTAAAAGTTTTAAAGGTATAATATTAGTGGAGATTGATTGTTGGAAACCTCAAAATTGCCCATTTATGTACTAAACTTAATCAATGACATGTACAAGATTTTGAGCCTTTGAACAACTTTGTTTTCCAAGTTGATAGTCTCAAGAATATTATCATGTGTAGATAAAATTATTGAGTGAAAATTAAATTAAAGGAGAAAAAAAATCATCAAGAGAGAAGGATGTACTGATTTATTAACCACCACACCACCTACAAGCCTCCTTGTCATCATAAAATGTGTACCTACAGGCTGACTGTAGGGTCACCATGAGGAATGGGCTATATGCCCTTGATAAAAAAACTTAATACAAGAATAAAATGAATATGTATGGATTTATCATGGTGTGGAAATATTAAAGAGGGACATCAAACATGATTTTAAGGCCTAATTCAAACATATTCACCTACAACTAACTATAGATGATTGTGATGTAATAGTGAGCTAAAGCACATTGCCTAGGTGATGGTATAGCCTAAGTAAGGTGGGTATATGTCCAAATAAATAATTTATGATATTTAAAGGTGTAAAATAGGATAATTCAAGGTTTTCAAAGTATAATCCATGCACATAACCTATAGGTGTACATCCAAAGGAAGAAAATATAGTCAGTTGTAACTATAGACAGATAGTGAAATGAAGTATATCATCTAAGTGTTTATATTACATGAAATAAAGATAAATAATGAATAAAATCATTTATAAATCACAATTTAAGCTTAAATAATTTTTATATAAATTGTATCAAGCCTAAACTAATCAAATATCACCTACAGGTATGGTGCCAACAAGCAAAACACATTCAGAGATGGAATACTATCTTGACCAGTCAGATATGGAAAGGGGTATATGAAGATTTGAAATGATGAAATAGACATATAATTACTTCATGATGATCATGAAAATATATATAGTCTCTTGATAATGGAAAATAAATCAAATAAATGACCTCATGATTCAACACACAGCCCACATGAAGAATCTTGCACATAGTCTAGTTTATAATGGTATACCTTGGATTTTGGAGGAGTTTAGAGGTAAAAAGACATAATTAAAGGCTCAAATTTGGTGAAAAGTGTCTAAATAAATTTTATAAGCCCATCCAACTTTCCACTTGTTTGAGTAAATAGGGGAAGTACCCTGTGTTTTGTCTCAAACAGAGGGTACTTCCCTTTATATGAGAACCCTACAGTTTTGGAATGTAGAGATAGAAGAAATTTATAGAAGATAATTAAACATTTAGGGTATGTAATATGAAATATAAAAAACCTAGGAAAACATGGGAAATCAAGTAAATAAGGAGGAATCTCAACAAGGAGGTCTAAACCCTCAAGGTTACAGTCAGGACTTTTAGGTAGGGTTTTGGCCTAAAGCCCAAATGATAGGCAATTTTCATTTACAAATATGGGAAAGATTTATAACATATTGGAACATGTTTATGGGATAATAATATATGTGTAAAAGCTATTGGGATGTAGGGTAGGCCATGAAAAAGTCATTTTTGGACTTTAGGACAACTCAGGCCTGTGTAGATGGAGAAAACAACTTGATAGGGCATCTTTGAGTACTCATATCTTCTGTGAAGCTTTAAATGGAAATAAAAAAGGTTTGAGGTGTTATAAATGGTCCTAAACCCTACTATAATGAGATTTTTTTACAACTTCAATGTCAAATCTTTATGAACAAATCCTAAGAGCAGAAGTGACCCAAAACCCTTACTAGTGACCAATTTGAGAAGATGGAGTAGTTAGTGCATCTAAATGGAATATTTTGTCTAAAATGATGATTGGAGGTTTTATAATACTTAGTTAGGATCCCTAAAATTAGGATTGGCTATATAGAATTGTACAAATGGAGTACAAAACATGGTATTTTTAACTATTTTATGGATTGTGTAGGTTATAATAAGTTTCAAGAGATGAAATCAACTTTGGAAGGAATATTAGGAATTAAGATTACTCACCATGTTCATTTAATTCCTTGGAAAAACTCTTAAGTATGTTTACTATTTTTTTCATCTTAGCTAGTCAAAACTGGCATAGTGAGCATGATGGTGAGAAGTGTGAAAACTTCAAGTGGATGTATTTTTAAGGTGTGCCTAAGTATTCTAAGGACATGGAGAGTATTTCCAAGTGTCATAAACTCCCCCTCATGTATTTTTATTGAAATTAGAAGCCAATATTGAGGCCAAGTGTGAAGGGTGACTGAAAAAGAAGTTTTTTAGACTGTAGATAGTGATGGATAACTTTCAGAGGATTATAAATGAGTAGGACTATTAAAAATGCATGGAGAGGCATGTATGAAATATTTACCCTTTATTACAATCATTAGACCTATCCCTAGTTATTTTTGGGATGTTTAAATAGGGATAAATCATGAAGGCAATTTTTTGAGCAAGAATGAAACTTTTATGCCACATTTCAAGAGTTTCATGACTTGGGGTGACACTTGTGCTTATTGACCTTACATTTTTCATTTCACATATTCTTCTCATGCATATGTAACTCCTTTTATTAACTTAACAAGTGTCCTTGTGACCTTTGGACTTCTCTCTTCTCTTCTCTCTCTCAAGTTCTATAAGAACTAGCCATTTTGGCCTTTATAACTTATGTTTCACCTGAGTATGGCAAAGCCTTACTCATTTGCATGCCATAGATCAATAAATAATACTTATTTTTACCTCTTTCATGACTATTAATAGTGTTTTCACTTAGATGATTTATTTTTCTTAGTGATGACTTATTTCCTTAGCATTGTTATTTCATTGTCTCACCTATTTGCAGTTGGAAAGCCTCTTCTTACAAGTCATATGAAGTATTCTAGGAAGTGTCAAGATTGATTGAGTTAGCCTATTTAGTAGTGTCATTATAGAACTTTTGTCTAGTCCTCCTAGCCTAAACATTCATCCATAACCTCATAATGAAACATTGATATGAGAAGATGCATATTATAAAAGTGTATATTTGGTTAGTCTATTATTCTCATGTGTAATATGCAACTAGTTGGTAGTAATCAACTAATTTGGTGTGTCACCTCCCTTAGGATAGTTTAATTTCAGTTTTTCTCTCCCTTTTACCTCTCAAAGTTTAGGTGTAGTAGTAATTTTACAAGTGGTACATCAAGGGAGCTAGCCTTATCTAGAGATTCACCTACTTCTTAGGTTACCCATAGCCTAGAGGTGTTTCAATTATGCCACTTAGATGAGGAAAGCTGATACATCTCCTTAAAGGATGAAAATCCAAGTGACAATAGTTTTTGGCTTATTAGATGAGACCAAGGTTCAAGAGAGTGGGAATATTATTGGTGTGTATTTCCCCTAATCAACTTTTGGAAGAAAGTAAGCTAACACCAATGGTGACTCCAAATGATAAATTTTGGTTGTAAGCACTCCAGGTATATCTATTTGAAAATTTTGATTTATTTTTGTGTTTCCTTATACATATGAGGTTGATATGGATAGCTATGGCTAATACTCCTATCATGAACCTTCTTATTAGCCTTGATATGAATCACCTTTTACCCCTTAATAGTCTTATTAAAATGGTTATCAATCCTATGAGCCATGATAGCCCTATAGCCCTTCATTTCCCTCTCCATATGGACACCATGTTGTTGGACAACCCTATGAGGAAGGTTACCAAGACACCAATCAAGAAACACCTATTTATCATTCCAAATATGAGGCCTATCATTCATATGATAATGCCTATAAGCCTCAAGAGTACTCCTATGAGTATTATCATGAAAATTTAGATGATTCCATGGATTTTACACAAATATATTATTGGAAAGATGTAACTCCTACTAATGTAGGTGTTTTTCCTTCAAATCATCCCAAGAATTCACTTCCTTATAAGCTTACTGGTGCTTTTCTCTTTCCCAAATCCACTCATAAGCCTTATCATTCATCCCACACTCCATATCCAACTCATCAACCTTCCAATACACCCCACATTCCATATCCTTCATGTGAGCTTATCCATAAACCTTCCACCTCACTCCTTGAGGAGGATCCTATCTTGAGAGAAGTAAGTGAAGAAGATCAAAATCCATTCATGGTTGATCAAGAAGATCTCATGAGTGACTATGAGGAAGAAATCACCATAGGGACTCCCCTTGGTGAACAAAAGGACAATCAACAAACTGATGCCTCCATATTTGAAGGGAGGTTTGTCCATGAAGTAGACTCTAATGCCTCCATTTTTTAGGGGGTGTGTATCTATAAGGAATATGGCCAAGACTCGAAGAGTGAGGTATTTTAAGAAGACTCCATGTTTGATCATGAAGTTATGGATGACCATCTAAAGCATGAAGTGGAGTGTAATATCAGGGATGAAGGTCAAGTCACCCCTCAAGAAGTAGAAGTTCTAAGAGAGTCTTATGAGACCAAGGTAGATGAAATAGATCTTGAAGATGACATTGCTGAGGAAGAAGATTTATGGTATAAGTTTAACGCCATATGCAAGGAATTTGATAAGTTGGGAAAAGCTTTTTATTCTTCAAAAGATTGCATATATGATGACAAGTTTGATGATGAGTATAATAAACATGATCTTGAGTGTTCAATCAAACATAAAGATGAAGGTCTTTTTACTAGTCAAAAACTTGCTGTCATGAAGCCATTTGATGATGCTAGTTTACAAGAAGTTATAGACATGGATAATGATGTCAAGGTAGATATTGTTGTACCTAAAATATAATCAAGATATCCATATGAAGTAAAACCACATTTAGGGATGTGGGAACATGGTGAAGGAAAGCTTGGTGCATCTAAACATTAATCACATTATGTTAAGGAAGAGAGCAAGGTTGAGAGGACTATCAAATTTTCAAACTTGCACATCAAGGTCTAAGTACATGAGAAGTTTGAGAATATTTGGATGTAAGAGGAGACCACTTCCATAGTTAACCTATATGGAGATGCTTGGTTCTAATTGAACATCATGCCAATGAAGTTGGAAAACACCATGAAGAAGATAGAGGCATCAATGCTAAAGGATAAAAGGCTACATGTCTCACTAAATCCTTCATGTCATGATTCAAGGAAGGTCTCAAACTTCCCCTTTGATCTAGGAGTGAGGTATGATTAATTTTTAGTTTTTTCATAATTGTTTGCTTTATGCTTTTCCTAAGTGATTTGAGCACATATGTGTGTCTTGTTAGTGTGTTTGCTTTGCTTGTGTGTCCTTTATTTTGTGTGGTTGAGGTAATTAGTTGTCTTATCTTGGTTTAGCTTATTATAAATGGTCAAAGTCATCTTATTATGTTTCAGACCTTAGATGAATCCCTAATCCCAATGGACTGATAAGGCTATTGGTCTAGTTAGCATAACAGGATGCTACCCCTATAAGTTACCAATTTGTTGACCAAATTTGACCCTGAAAGTTAAATTGGGACCCTTATAAGTAAAAAATTAATTTTTAGGTGTTTTAGGGGTGTAATATAAATGTATTAAGGTGTATTATAGGTCATTTAGTGTGATTTCATGTTATATTATCCTTGGTCATTAGTCATTTTAGTCCTTATATAATTTTGAGTCATTTTGGGGGTTAAAATAGAGTATTAAGTGAGTTGTACGACCTCCTTGGGAAGTGTGAAGGTTATAAAATGTGATGTCACACCCCATGTGTCTTAAGAAGTCTTTAGTAACTTTTAGTAACTAAAAAGTGATAGGTTATTTAGAAGAAAGAGTAGTTTCCTTTGAAAAGGGAAGAGTTTGGCACTTATACAACCCACAAAGGAGTATGATACATGGGATAAGGTTAGGGAATGAATTTTTAGATTCCTCAATATCAATTCCACATTTGAAAAGCTCTGAAAGTGCTAATTTTGAGCTAAAATTATTATACTCCTTTTTCACCCTTCTAGACCCATAAAACCAGTCTTCAAGTTTGTACTTGGTACAACTAGAAGTGGAGGTTTTAAAAAAATTTATCCTGGGAGTGTCTTCTAAACTTAGTTATAATACATTTGATGTTTGGTTATAGATAAATGGTGAACTGTGCTTTATGAACCATTTCAAACAAGTTGACCTATCCAAATTACTTGCTAATCTGTGAAGCCTACAACTTTTGAGATTGTTTGAATAATACCATACAATCCAATTGTTGAGATTTATTATAGATGATTTTGAATCCATCCTTTCATTATTTACATGCTTAGTTTTATGTTTTGAAAATATCTCATGGGCTAATTAGTTCAATTTGTAGGTTGATGTTCTAGGCGGAATGGCAGTCAAGTTCACTACTTGTAGAATGTTGTATTATTTTCAAGGGGTTAATATGAGTAGGATATGGTGTTTTACATGTTAAAATTCCATAAATACCACTTTAATTTTATGTTGGACCTTGAAATATCAGACCCTATCTTCTATACCTAGTTTTATCATACTTATAGTCAACCTTCTACTTATTCTCAATCTCAGTCATGATGCTTGAGTTCTGATCACATTTATAAGGGATTAATGGAGATTATAAAGGTTTTTGACATGTTATTTTTTTATGAATAGTTATTTATAACCTTATAAATAGCATAGAGATTCTATGATGGTAGTCATGTGCAACATATACAGTTAGGCAACCATTAATATACATCTATATGCATCTCTTAGAAAAATGACACCTTTGGAATAAGGGTAGATGATCTTGTTTCAAACATTTAAATTTTGCGATTTCATGAAATTAAATTTCATTGAGATTCATGTACAAATTCATGAGATATACACATTGCTCCAGGTTCACAAACATTACCCTATATGCTGTTGTTTGAGCAACTACATGCCTATATAGAGATATTAAGGTACATATGTGCTACTATTGAAATGTGTTGGAACCTTTCCTAAAGTAATATTATGTTGAAGAGAGCATGGAATATCCATTTAAAGTGTGAAATTGACAAATATAAGTGAAAACCTTGATCAAGCATGAGATGACAATATTCAGGATTCTTTTTCCTAAAAGTGCAAAACAAAAGTTTGAGCCTTTTTGTCAATTACCAAAGCTCTTAATGCATCCTAATGTGTTTGTATTGTATTATATATATAGGATAAGGAATTTTAAAAATTTTAAAGTTAGAATATTAGTGGAGACTGATTTTTGGAGACCTCAAAATTGCCCATTTATGCATTAAACATAGTCAATGACATTTATAGGATTTTAAGCCTTTGAAAAACTTTGTTTTCCAAGTTGGTAGGCTAAGGCATATCCTCATGTGTAGATGAATTTATTGAGTGAAAATTGAGTTCATGGAGCATAAAAATCATAAATAGATAAGGATTTACTGATTTATTGACCACCACACCACCTATAGGCCTCCTTGTCATCATAAAATGTATACCTATAGGTTGGCTGTAGGGTCACCATGAGTAATGGGCTATATACCCTTGATAAAATACATTACTCCAAGAATAAAATGAATATTTATGGATGTAAAATGGTGTGGAAATATTCAAGAAAAGGGACATAAAACATGATTTCAAGGCCTATTTCAAACATATTCACCTATAGCCAACTATAGATGACTATGATGTAATAGTGTGCTAAAACACATTGCCTAGGTAATGGCCTAGCCTAAGTAAGGTGGGTATAGGTCCAAATAAATAATTGATGATATTTAAAGTGTAAAATAGGATAATTCATGGTTTTAAAAGTCTAATCCATGTAAGTAACCTATAGATGTACCTCTAAAGACTGAAAATATAGTCAACTATAACTATAGACAGACAATGAAATGAAGCATGGCATCTAAGTGTTTATATTGCATGAAATAAAGTTGAAAAATGAATAAAATAATTTATAAATCACCATGGAATATTAAATAAGGTTTTTAGACATTGTATCAAGCCTAAAATAATCAAATACCAACTACAGGTATGGTGCCAACAAGCAAAACATAGTCGGAGATGGAATACTGTCTTGACCAATCAAGTATGAAAAGGGGATTATGAAGATTTAAAATGATGAAAAAGACATATAATGACTTAATTATGATCATGAAAATATATATAGTTTCTTGGTAGTGGAAAAAATAAAATAAAGGACCTCATGATTTAACACAGTCCACATGAAAAATCCTACACATAGTCTACTTTATAAGGGTTTGCCTTGGAGTTTGGAGGAGTTCAGAGATAAAATGAACTAATAAAAGGATATAATTTGGTGAATATGGTATCCATAAATTGTATAATCCCATCAAAATTTCCACTTGTATAAGTAAATAGGGTAAGTACCCTCTATTTTGTCTCAGATAGAGGGTACTTCCCTTTGTATGAGAACCGTACAATTTTGGAATGTAGAGATAGAAGGACTCTCCAGGAGCTGATTAGAACTTGAAGGGATGTAAGATGAGATGGAAAAAATATATGAAAAAATGTTAAATGAATAAAAAAAGGAGGGATCTCAACAAGGAGGTCTAAAACCTCAAGGTTTCAGTTAGGACATTTAGGCAAGGTTTTGGCCTAAAGCCCAAATGATAAGTCATTTTCATTTCCAACTATAAGGAAGATTTATAACATATTGGAAAATGTTTATGGAATCATAATAGAGTTATACAAGATATTGTGATGTAGGGTAGGCCATGGAAAAGTCATTTTTGGACTTTAGGATAACTTAGACCTTTGTAGATGGAGAAAATAAATCAGTAGGGCATCTTTGAGTACTCATATCTTCTTTGAAGATTTGTATGGAAATAAAAAAATGTTAGAGGTGTTAGAAAGGGTCCTAAAATATACTCTAATGATATTTTTTTTCAACTCCAATGTCAAATCTTTATGAACAAACCTTAAGAGCAAAAGTGATCCAAAACCCTTGCAATCCTTTGCTAGTGACCAATTTAAGAAGATGGAGAAGTTAGTGAATATAAATGGAATATTTTGTATATATTGATGATTGGAGGTTTTATAAGACTCAGTCAGGCTCCCTACCATCAGGATTGGCTATATAGAATTGTATGGATGGAGTACAAAATAGGGTATTTTTTAATATTTTGTGAATTATGTAGGTTCTAGGAGATTTCAAGAGATGAAATAAAATTTTAAAGGAATATTATGAATTAATAAAACTAAAAATGTTAATTTAATGAATTTTAAAAACTCATAAATGTGTTTACCAGTTGCTTCATCTCATCTAGTCAAAACTAGCATAGTGAGCATGATGGTGAGAAGTGTGAAAAATTTAAGTGCATGGATTTTTAAGGTGTGTTTAAGTAGTATAAGGCCATGAAGAGTATTAAAAGTTGAATACAATACCTCCCATGTATTTTAATATAAAACTAAATCCAATTTTGAGGCCAAGTGTGAAGAGTGATAGAAAAAGGAGTTCTTTAAGACTACATGCAGTGATGGCTCACTTTAAGAGGATTCCAAATAATTAGGACTAAAAATAATGGATGGAAAGGCATGTATGAAACCCTTAATATTAATTAAAATAATAATACCTATCATTATTTAGTTTTTGGATGTTCAAACAAGGCTAAATCATGAAAATAGGTTTTTGAGCTAGACTGAGAACTTTTATGCCATATTTCAAGACTTTCATGACTTGGGGTGACACTTATGCTTACTAAAATTGCATGGTTCATTTAAAATATTATTATCATGCATATTTAACTAATTTTATCATCTTTACAAGTTTCCTTATGACCTTTTGACTTCTCTCTTCTCCCCTCTCTCTCAAGTTCAATAAGAACTAGCCATTTTGGCCTTTGTAACTTATGCTCCACCTAAGTATGGAAAATCCTTTCTCATTTTCATACCATGGATCAATAAAAACTAATAATTTTTACCTATTTAATGACTATTCATAGTGTGTTCACTTGGATGATTGATTTTTATTTCTAATGACTTGTTGTTTCCTTATCATTGTTGTTTCATTCTCTCGCCTATTTGTAGTTGGAAAGTTTCTTCTTGTAGGTCATGTGAAGTTTTCTAAGAAGTGTGAAATTTGAGTGAGTTATCCTATTTAATAGTGTCATTATAGACCTATTTTCTAGTCCTCTTAACCTAAACATTCATCCATACCCTCGTAATGAAACATTGATGTGAGAAGATATAGATTGGAGAAGTGTATGTTTGGTTAGTCCCTTGTTCTCATGTGTAACATGCAGCTGGTTGGTAGTCATCAAATAATTTGGTGTATCACCTTCCTTAAGATAGTTTAATTTTAGTTTTTATCTCCATTTTCCCTCACAAATTTTATGCTTAGTAGTGATTTACAAGTGGTACATCAAGGAAGCTATCCCTATCTAGAGATTCACCTCATTCTTTGGCTACACATAGCCTAGAGATGTTTCAATTGTGCCACTTGGATGAGGAGAGATGAGACATATATTAAAAGGGTAAAAATATAAGTGACAACACTAAGGTCATAATATCTTGGAACATGTCTTTTTGTTGCTGGGCATCAGGTTACTTCATTACACAAGGTTCTTTATACTGTATCTTCTCAATGGGTGGAATAGATGTAGATTGGGACTATCTACTGCATGTGGTGATATTAACTTATTGGCACATAAGAGTTTTAGATAATGGTCACCAGTTTGGTTTCTCAATTCAAATCATACGATCACCTTTTTCATTTCTTATTTTGTGATGGCTATGTTAAATCAGGGCATTCCTCCAACTGGCGATCCTTTTTACAAAAACCATATGTTTGATAGATCAAATAATCTCATTGATAGTGATATAAATATTGAAACCTATAACACATTCATGGTAGAAAACATCCACCTTCTCATCCTCATCCTTGACCTCATCCATGATATCTACCATTATCTTGATTATTTGAGACAAAGGTTTGATGCATGTCATGCATGCATGCCTCATGCATATTACTAATTAGGTGGTAGTCATTTGTGTCATGGGTATAGGCATCACATATTTTTAGAGTAATCAGACACTTTAGAATGTGTATCATGTTGTAATAGAGGATAAGAACATATATCATGCTTTTCATGGTAAATTTCACAAGATTGCTTTAGTACAATATGAATGTTCTTTAGAGGATAATTGCTTCTATTATGACCTTCAAACTAACAATAAATACACCAAAGACTGATATGAGTGTCATAAACATTATTTGTAGTCAACTTTTCTAACTATGAGGTCATTGAAACTATTTGAGCTTCCATAAAAGGACTAATTCTAATGTCGATGCTACTGATAGCTTCAGCATGAAGGGTAGCTTTGAAGGCCTCATGTGGGTTGGTAAAGGTATTTTGAGATAGTGTTTGTTTATGATAGGAACCTCATACTCACACAACGGATAAATAATATAATTGACTCATATATTGACCAAAATACTCATTAATCATATATTCCTTTTAAGGAAGGAACAACTTCATATTATGGGCCTCTTCGAGAGGGAAACCTCTTATTAGAGAAATCTCTAATTAAAAATGACTCTTTGATGATGTAAAACATCATATTCCCCTTTATTTATACTATTTATCACTTACCCCACTTCTCATTCTAATGCATGTGGGATTATTCACTATTCTACTATTTTATTATTATACTATTATAGCTCTACCTAGGTACATTACATTCCATCCCCATTAAATATGTATTGCCCTTGAAACAAGATAAGAAATAGGACCAAATGAAGGCCAAACCATACATATGAAAATAGGTTGAAGACCATATGGAAGCTCGACCATGCATTCATTTTTTCTTCCACTTCTTCTATCTGTGTTGTGATAGGAACATGCATAATAATAATGATAATATAAGCACTAAAATAGGAGGTGGATGTACATAAAGATGGATGAGTGGAATAACCACAATCTGAATTAGGTGGGTTTGGTAGTGAGAGTCAAGCAATGAAATTTGAAGCTTGGTAATGATCACCTCAAATATAGAATAGGCGTACATAAAATAGTTGTCCTTGTGAAGCAAATGAGGGTATATGCTATCCCCCTTAACATTGTTCCTTGATGGAGGTGAAGCCTTGGTTCCTTATTTGGGATCTATGATTGTCAACTTGGGCTCATCTGGGGTCTACTCGAGCATGGTGGTTGCCTAAATAGACTCGTTAGAGGATTACTTAGGAATTTTTTGTGCTTGATTTGGTGCTTTAGGTACCATTTCAAGCTCAACTAGGGCCTACATTGGCACTTCTATTTTTGGATCAGGTGTTACAGGGTCATGCTCCAATTCTTTTACAACTTAAGGGGAAATTATTTAGAGATGTTGCTAGTTGATGTAGTTTTCAGTGAGCTTGGATAAGCTCACAACTTCCATCATTGTGTGAGGATTGAAAATTTTAGCCTCATGTCAAATTGTATCATTAAGACCATTGATAAAGGAACATTGGAAGAAGGCATCAAAGAAGCCTATAGTCTGGTTGGTGAGTGTTTCAAATACTACTTGATATTCTTAGATGGTCCTCGTTTAAAAAAATTGAGTCAAGGCCAAAATGAAATTAGCTCTAGATAAAATAAGAGTCCTCATGATTATAATCAAATGGATGTTAGATTTGACCAAAATTACATCCTTTAAAATATGACCAATATTTTGATTTTTTGACACTAATAAGATGACTAGACGATAAATATAATGAATAATGAATTAAAATTATCACATAATTGTAAGATCAAAGACAAAATTAAAGACTAGGATATCCCTAAAATACCACTATAAATGTATTTGGACTGATAACAAACTTAAAACCATTAATACCTAAGATGATGCTAAAAAACAACATGGACTATTTAAAATTAATGACAAAATAATTATGATCTAAAAGTCTAAAAAAACTGACACCTATGAGTATAACAAAATAATGAAAGTATTTAATAACATGTGAACCATATGACATATAATGAAAGACTAAATAACTTGACATGATCACACCTAAGAATTTGACCCATTTACCACTAAGAAATAAAACCAAATTACCTAAATCATAATCTAAAAACTAATAAACAAAAATAATGGAATCTAAACCTAAAATACCAACCTAAACCTAAATTAGATACCACAAAGTGAAGAGAGAAAATCATGGATTTTCATTCCAAAAATGTGGTAGTTTGGATGTAGTAGGAAAATATGAGGAAGGAAAGGTTTGACTTGAATATGGTTTTTAGGTGATGGGGCTTGCCAATGCAAATCCATCAATGCAGAGCTAGGATTGGTTGACAAGGTAGTGATTTGGATGACAAAGTGGAGATGGATCACCCTATCTCTCATATCTATCTAGATAAGAGTGGTGGAGGACACTTGGTGATGATGCTATTTGAGAGGTGAATTGACATTGCAGGAGTTGAATTCCTAAGATAACGTACTTTAAGAGAAGTCTGACACAAAGAGTCAAATGGAAATACATTGAATGTGAATTCAAATCACATACACAACCTTTGAATTAAAGTAAAAATTTGAGCCCTTGTATATGAGATGCACCATAATACTATAGACTATAATTACTATAGATCTTGATGAGTCAATGTTGAGCCAATATAAATCCATCAATACAAGCTGAGTGTATAAAGAATCACAACATGGACTATAATAGAGGTGAGATAGAGCTCGAGCTAGTTGATACATGAATAAATCTAAGGAAAAGTAACTCCAAGATGAGAGAGACCAGATTATGGAGTAAGAGAGATAAAAGGGTGAGTCATAGATCTACTATGAGATGGGTTTAGTTCAAGCCATGATATGCTGAGCAAGATTCTAGAGCTTAGGTTCATGGTATGTCTCTTGATGATTGGTTAATGCAAAAATAGATGCAAAAAACACATCTAAATGCCATAGATGTAATGTAGAATAGTTGAGAAGATCATGGAGGTGTGCAAGCTAGGATGATCCAAAGCATCATAAAATAGATCATGATTAAGCTAACATAAATGGAGGGACTATGCATTGGAGGTGGATCAGAATAGTGATCAGGCTTCAAAACTCAAATCGATGATCTGAGGCCATATACATTAAATGCACCAAAATACCATAGACTATAATATAACTGAGATGTAATCTATGATCCCACTTACAACTTTAATATTTTGATTTGTTTTTGATGCTCCATACAAAATCTCACATTGAGATTGAGAATAACCACTTAGATAACTATATCATACAAATAAAAACTCACTACTGACTATAATATTAACTAAATCTTATAAACTCACAATATTACAAATTACTACAAACCTCACAAGACCAAATAATGAACTCAAATTTTATGGCAATGGAAAACAAATTTGGCCCAAGAAAGTGTTCTGATACTAATGATATGAACCTTGTACTCACACAATGACTAAATAACATAATTGACTCATATATTGACAGAAATACTCATTACTCATATATTCCTTTTGAGGAAGGAACAACTCTATATCATGTGCCTCTTTGAGTAGACAACCTCCTATTAGAGCAAGCTCTAATTAAAAATGACTCTTTGATGATCTACAACATCATATGCCTTTTTATTTATACTGTTTCTCACTTACCCCACTTCTCATTCTAATGCATGTGGGATTATTCATTATCCTATTATTATACTATTATACCCCTATCTAGGTACATTATAGTCTAAAGGGAAGAAAAAAGCCTCCCATGAATCATTAGGTATGATAAACAACATAAATATTGAATGAGAGCTTAGACAAGAGTGTTTTAAATCATGCATCATACTCACACACACTTTTAGTTAGCTCTTGTTTTATATCCTTTAGCATAATAACACTTTATTTCTCAAATTTTGGAATATTGAACTCTTGAAGAAATGTTGTCTTACGCTAGTCATAATCAATTAATGCTTATTGAGGGTCATACTTCCTATAACACTTGTGTGCTCTTTTCAGAAGTGTGGTTTCAAATTATAGACACCTAAAATTGGCCACTGATAACCTCCAATTAGGATTTTGACCAATTTCCACCTAAAATGTATAATTTGGCCTAAAAACACTAAATCACACTAAATGATGTGAAACTACCATATTAAAGTGCCAATTTTGGCCAGGGTATCCCTAAATGGGGTAATACAATTTATGGGCCAACTAAATTTGATCAAACCATTTCGAGGCAAAATGCCAATTTTTCACCTGGATGATCTAGATTACTCTTTCTTATCAAATATTTTTCATAAGATGCATGCCTTTGTTATTTAGTGTTGGTAACATCATAAATAGGATAACGGATTCAATGCATTTGACATCACCTTCCAATTATAATCCAATCAAATTTTGGACCAATAACAAGGCATTATGATCAATTTGAGTAATTTGTGCACATAGTGCCTAAACATGCTTAAGAGATAATTAAATCCAAATCAAGGCCTAATTAATAAATTACATGGAAAATTGTTGAATAATTTTTTTTAGAAATGAATATTGAATATCTACATCATCAGGTGACCTCATTTCTTGGGAAGATGTCCTTAGGCCATAAATGCCACAAATATCAGGATTCATATCCTCCATGCCTCATCAATGCCCTCCATGATTTCATCCATGCCTCTTAATTGACCTCTCTTGAAATGTCATGATGAGGATAATTATAAACTTAATTTAAAAAATTGAATTAATGCTCAACCACACATCTCAATCTTGGGATGGACGGTTTAGGTTGATTCTAGACATTTGCAAAAATCTATAAATAGAGAGGCCATGAACATCATTTCTAAGACTTGATAATGAAAATTTGTAATACAAAAATGGTTCCGAAAGCTTCAAATAATTAGTGTTACCATACCAAATTGATTCCAAGCCAAGCCAAGCCACAAGCCAAAGGTGCCAAGGAGAGATAGAGGTAGTCAAGCTTTGATTACCAAAGACTTCATGAGCACAAAACTGAGCAAGCCACCTGTACAAAGGAATTTGGAGCATCCAAGGAAGGTGGAGGAATTCTTGTGTTTTATTCCTTACTTTTTAGTTGTGTTTGTTATTTATTTTTGTTAACTAAGCTCTCCCTAGTGTCTAGGCCTAGAGATGTTATGCTATTAGTGTGTTTTTTTCATTTTCCTTTTATTTTAGAACTAAGAACATACTAACCATCCTCTCTTGAGTCAAATTCCTAGATTCACATATGGCACACCTGATAGGACTAGATGCATTTCATACCTAAAGAAGATCATTTTTCAACTTTAAAATATTCATTTGGACACTTAAAACTCTTGCAAATTGATTTTTTAACTTTATTTTGCCATTTTTAGTTGCCACAGTTTTTACATAATAACCAACATCAGTAAGTAAGACTGACATCGGTTGAATATATTAATTGACATCAATTAGTAAAACCAACATTGGTTGTATACCTACTACTGATTACATTGACATAATTGATGTTGATTAGATAAATGACATCGGTTAGAAAATGTAACCGTCGTCAGTTATAGAAATAGACACTGGTCACTACATTTTTCTTAAAACACAAATCCAAGATATTTTTTTTCAAATTTCATTATTTCAAAAAAAAAAGAGCTTCAAATCTAAAGGACACACTGACATTTTTATTGTAGGACCAAGCTTGACATTTGACAAAAACATGTTTAGATCACCTTTTGCATGCTTTAAAATCAATTAGGAACTTTGTTTTAGTGTTTAAATTTTTTATATGTTTATGATGAATGATTTCAAAGTTTACAACTAAGACCAATGGGTCAAATGAACACCACCTCACTTTCATTTGGGCTTAAAATTAAGCACACTTGTCAATTCTTGTTTTCAATAGTTGTTTAGATTAAATCTTTGTTTGGCAAAAAGAGAAATGTTGCATGTATACTCTTCCATTTATCCCCTATAGGGAACCCTTGGAATCAAAAGTTCCATTCCTATTGTAAATAACCTAGTCCAAGGCTTAGAAATAAAGTCATATAAAACACTACCCAAAAGCTCATCAAAGTTTGGGTGACCTTGAAAATGACCCTAAAGTCTTTCTATTTCATGCTTTCTTTATTTTTATGCAAAATTGGCTTGTGAGGGGGATGTCATTACCTCCCATGAGTTCTTTATGGAATATTTGACTTGGGGTTTCATCTCCTAGCATTGATTTCATTTGGCTCCTTTGGAGTTACACACAGGATGCAGTGGCACTTTGGACATCATACTACATTGACCAAATAGTAGGATGTGGTGGTTGTAAAAAGGACTAGACCTTTTTGCAACAAGCTAAGTGCTATGAACCCAAAATCTATGATTTTATTTTGCATTGTTTGGTATGAAAGTCATTGTGTAATTGATTCCCTTAGATTATTTGGAAACTTGATAGATCTTAGACAAATCCCCACTTTCTATGAAAGTATTATTGGTGTAAGGTGCACCTCAAGATCCATGTTTGTAGTAATATAATTTGAGAGAAGGGGGGTGTAAAAAATATACTATATAATGCACATTTACTTTTGGATGAACACTTAAAATCTGCTTAGATGATGTATATAGATATATTCAAACAATACCAAGTAGCCTTGACAATTTAATATCTAAAAGTGATTAATTAGTTGGTATTATCCTAGATTAAAGTATTTTTTAGAGTCAAAGCTTGGTGTAAATAATTAATCCAAACCAAATATATAGTATAAATTTTCCTATGAACAAAGAGGCATTATGCTGCCCACATGAGATCATCAATTTATCTTATTCAAAGTTCATCAAAATATTGAGAGTCATATCATCCACTTTGGCATAGTTATGCTACCCAATTGAGTCTAGACCTTTACCAAAGTTGTTTGAGTCCTTCACTTATAATATAAATTTGGAATTACATCTTTACAAGTTCAGAGGGTTGATGTATTAAGTGGGTTCATCATTTGCACTAAACTTGAGGAAACTTAGGTTTAATTTCCAATTTGGGTTGAAGGCCATTTAAGACTCATAATCATTGTCATCACTTGATAGACTTAAGCCATTTTGTGATAAAAAATTTCACTTTGAGTCTATGCACCATGACATTTTAACTCAAGAAAAGTAGTGTTATGATGTCAAAATTGTAGGAAAATGTCTTTTCCTTAGAGAGTTTTTAAAAAAAACCTTTTTTTATCATACCTTTTGGGTAGTATAGCATCATTACGCTACCCAAAACATTTTGAATATTGTTTCATAGACCCTCTTTCATAGGGTTAAATTTTTTTCCCACATTTTTAGACCAATCCATGTGTATTTTTGTGATCTTTTATCTAAAATAGTTATACTGCTCACTTTTGTCTAGCTTGTTTGTCAAAAGAACCAAGTTTTATACCATTTTTGTGAGAAAATAAACTATCTCTAGAAGTGAATTTTGTTTCATACCTTATACCTATTTGATCAAGTTCATGTCCAAGAATAAAATTCCTAGTGTTTGTTATAAGTGTTTCAAATCCATTAGATTAAAAATTTCATCTATTTCAAATTCTAGCTTTTGACATTGTTTGGCCAAGAGTCCTAGCGTATGGCTTGTTTGAGCCTAGCTTTTGATGTCACATTTGGCCAAAAGACCTAACAACTTTTAAATTCCCAAATTAGACTAATTTGAAACACTTTGACCTTAGAGTTTCTCATTTTTATTTTAGGTCCATTTACTTGATTATCTTTATGTGAACAATGAAATGTTAGATACTTCACGCTAGCTTGTTTCCTCACAAAAATTTGCAAAAACCTTTTGATCCTTTTGAAAAATCTAGACCAAGTTGGAACATCATCTATTTTAGACATTGTCCTTTTTAGACTTTGTAGAAATCTTTGACCATTTATTGAAAAAGCATTGACTATGGATCGCAACATGTACTCCTATACTTGTAGTGGACTCATGTACAATCTAGGGATTAGTAATGTAGTTATGCAGTAAGAAATGGTGCAAGACCCCTATGCAAATAATATTGCTTATGGGATGGATTATTATCCCTCTTATAATACTGAATCAAGGGCACAAAGCCAAGATCCATTAGCTAACTATCTGGTTAACACACCACCTTATTCAAAACAAGACCAAGAACAAAATGCATAATACCTAACTATAATACCTATAGTGGATGATCCCATACTTAAATAGTCATATTATACTAATATGGCTTCCACGTATGATCCATTTTTTTTAAGTGACATTTTTTATAAAACAAAGACAAGATTTTAGTTAGAGCCATAGAGGTAGGGGCCAAGTTTCTAGCAAACTTCCCTCATGAAAATTTACCAAGTCTAGTAAGAGTGCCCCACAATATCATTTATAATCAAAATTCTTCTTATAGCAATCCTATGGCTATAGTATAAACAATGTCCCAAGATCCTAATATATCTAATCAAGGTAAAAATATCATGGAAGATCACTTTAACCAAATGTAGACAACATATCAAACCTACCTGAATCTAGCATGTGATTTTAATCAGATGAACATGGTAAACAAGCCTCTTATTGACCTAGTTACTTCAACAAGAGTGGTGATAGAGTTAACTAGACAAGAGAATCACAAACTACTTTGATAGATAACTTGATGCATATGATCATTATTCAAGAAGTGTCTTTAGCCTATACACAAAATAGTGAGACAAATATAGTAGACAATGTGCAAACAATGTCCAATTCTGATCAAAATGGTACTAATGCACAAATAATTAGCCAACAACATGTGCCTATAGTTAATCTTATGAATAGGTCATCATACTAGGGAGTAAGAGTTTCTACACCCCAACCTCAATCAATTGCTTCCTCAAGTATACAACCTATGGGATTAGGTAGTCAAACAATGGCTAATGTCATGCCTCAATGATATAATGTGATGAACCCTAATCCTCCTCAACAAGTAATGAGTAATATTCCACAATAATAAGCACAATCTAGTGTATCAATGCAATAAAGGACAAATACATTGCCACCTCAATTAGGGGCAACTAATGTTCTACCTCACCAGGTAACAATGAACGTACCTCTTTAGTCATAGACTAATATGCCAATCCAAAACCAAGTAATGAATAGTTAATAATATGCAAATATGGATCAATGATAGATTCAAAATCTGTAACCTACTTTCACTTCCTCACAAGGATTCATGAAACAAGGAGGTCCCCATATTTCTCAGGTACCTACTAGATAACTGTTGGTTTAAAATGTGCCATAAATCTAGAGATAGGGTCTTGGTATACAAGTTCCCACTCAATAGTAAAGTTTGATTAGTCAGTAGCATGTCCCTTTTTAGCCACAATAGCATAGTAAAGTTATATCCCTCCATCCCAACCACAAAATTCTCTAAGTGAAACCTTTATCACCAACCCAAACTAGAATATCACATAACCAATTGTGCAATTTCAAGTACAACCTAATCCACATATGCGTATTCTTGGTTCATTTCCAAACCAAACCAATGTACCCCAATAGATATCTCCATCCTACCCTGGTCAAAGTGTCCCACTTGTGACCTCACAACCATCTACCCAAATTCTCCCTCAAACCAATAATCCTTCTAATTTTCTATCCCAAGAATTAAAATAGATGAAGATGTAATTACTACCATTTAAGATGGTAAAAAAACTAAAAAGTTCAAATTGGATGACGTATGTTCCTATCTATTCAACATAGAGTATTTGTAGATACCATTTCCTCTAGGATACGAACCACTAAAATTCAATACATACAAAGGGAAAGGTGACCCTAAGGCTCATTTGACCGAATTCTTTGTTGCATGTCAACCAGTGGCATATAATGACATATTCCTTTTGTTATTGTTTCTAAGGAGCTTGACTGGACAAGCCTTGGAGTGGTTTTTGAAGTTGCCCAAAAATTTAGTAATAAATTTTGATGATCTTTTTGATAATTTTGTGTAGTACTTTTCCTATAATCTTGAGTAGGAGATTTCATTAGTGGACTTAATGAAAGCAAAGAAAAAAGATGGTGTGAGTTTTGCAAGTGATTTATAGTGATAGAGAGCCCTTGCAAGCCATTTCACCCACATTTTACTAGATAAACAAGTAGCTAATGTGTTTACCAAAAATTTGCATAGTGAGATAGCTTATCATATGGAACTACAATGTACGCATACTTTCAAGGAAATCATTGACAAATTCTTGTTGATTGAGTGGGCACTTATCAATAAAGGAGTTACTAAGATTAATTAAACTAATCAAAATCAAGGTACCAATTAGGGAAATGACCAACATCCCATTCAAGTACAAGCCTCATAATCAACATAGGATAATAACTAAGAAAGACTGAATCAATTCAACCATAATAATAATGTTATGGGAAATAGAGTAATCAAATCCTATCATGTTCAAATAGTGGAAACATCATTTTCAACACCTTTTTATCTTACTCCTATCCAATAACCTCCTTAACCAATATCGTAAATATAATAACCAAGACCTGCACAACAAATACAACAACTGTTACCATTACAAACCCCTCCCCTTAGGATAACTATGCCTACACATTTTGTCTTTAGTGACCTAGGAGAACCTATTAAATTTGTATTTCACAAGCTTTCTAACATGAATCTAATTAGTTATCCTATACGAAAATATTATTTGTAAGGCATTCCTTATCTTGATTGGTACCATGAAAATGAATTCTATGACTATCATCGGGTCAATAAGAATAATCTATGAAGATGTGTCCAAATCAAGCATTTAATCAAGAATATGTTGGAGAATGGGGAGATAAAATTGGATAATGATGAAACTCTTGAGATTTATCAAAACCCTTTTCCCTAAAATAATAATTAACAACAAAAGAAAAAATAGTACTAGCAACAAAAACGGTCAGTGCAGTAGTAAAATCAATAATATCAAAATTAAAGGCCAAACTAGTAGAATCAACAAAATCGGTAACAAAACCCATAATGATAGAACAATAGAAAAAACTTAGGTAATAATGATAAAAACCAACAAACCTACCATGTATTTGTACATGACTATAATAGGTTTGTAGGTCATATTACAAGGGGTAGCGTTAATACCATCTCCATTAATCCTAGACAAAACACTAATCAACTTGGACCATTGCTAAATAATAATATTCAACCAAATTACATGGATAATCCTTCTTTGACCTGGGAGTGCATACAGGCAAATAAAAAAACTAGGAATTCCCCTTTTGGACTTTATATCGACAACTCATTCTTGCCATGTGACCACATTGAAGTGCATGGACAATCAAGACTTATCCTATCTAGTCCCACACCATTTCCAACATCAATTAACATTAATGGTCTAGTATTTAATCTTGATTATGTAATCACAACTCTAAGGTTGAAGATTACTATCCTAGGCCCATAACCATCTACCATTTTGCCTATCATCTAACCAACCATTTAGACTCAAAATAAACCATTCACTACTGACCAAGACAAGAAGTTTGATATTATGGAACAATTTCAAAAGACACTAGCAAAAATTTATATTTTATATTTGATATGAATGTCAATAATCCATAAAAACATCTTATATGAATTTTTGACCCAATCCATGATTACTAGTGACATATCCCCTGATCAATTTCAAGCTTTGATTGGACACCTAGCTCTAGCCCAACAAGTCACATTCAACCAAAGTGATATGTCTTCCCTTGGCCTGCTCCATAATAATTCATTATACATAGAAGTTTATATAAAATGGCATAAATTGAAATGTGTCCCTATAGACAATGGATCCAACCTCAACTTAGTGTCTCTAAAGCTCATCAAGCTTCTTAGGTACACAATAGTAGATCTCTAGCTTGAAACAATAACTATCAATGCCTATGATAATCGAGAAAGAGAATCACAAGGCACCATTAGTTTTCTAGTTATCATTGTGCCTTTGACCCATAATACACTTTACCATGTACTTGATCTTGAGTTATCATACAATATGCTTCTAGGTAAGCCTTGGTTACATAAGATTCATGTAGTCTCGTCAACACTACACCAATGTATCAAGTTTTCCCACTCAATGATGGAAGTGAATATTCTAGGAGATTTACACCCATATAAACACTACAAACATCTCAAGGCTGAATTTCAAAGTGATAATTATTAGTATGACATGAATCCAAGTTCCAAGCAGGATAAAAGAAAAGATATACTTATTGATCCTTCACCAGATAATTACATATATCCTAATACCTTGGATTCTCTTTCCCACATGCCACCTCTTGAAGCTTCTAATCATTTCACCATTTCAAATAATGGAATGGGAGAGTATGTGACCCATGATACATTTCATATTTCTAATCTTCCTTAGAATCCAAAAACCTTTGGGTGACCTAAAATCATCCCACATATGCATTGGAAACAAAAGAACAAAGATAAGGGACCTGCCACATTTGTACTAGTATCTGGCCTAGGACCTGACCCTCTTGAAGGGGATGAATCATGGTTATACAATGAAAACCAAGCTAATTTTTATATAAATGCAAAGTATCCTATTCTCAATAAGATCATGGAGTGTCACAATTATGAAGGAAGAGGGCTTGAACCAAATCAGTAAGGAACCACCGAGCCAATTTCTATGACTAAGTAAGAAAGATCTTATGGACTTAGATTTAAACTTCCTGGGGGTGACCCCATATATCTTATTCAAACTCCATCACTAGTGACTAGTGATGATGATGTTGATAGTGAAGTAGAGTCTGATCATAGCCTCACCTTTGATAACCTAGTTGAAACCAACCTATTTGATAATAATGCCATTTATACCCTTACTTTGGCCATTCATCGTAACCCATTACCATTATATTATCCCCAACTGATAGATTGGGACCAACAAGAATCCAATCTACCAATTAATGAGTTCTAGAATGATGAGGTAGTCTATGACTTTTTAGGCCTTAAAGACAATGTTTTATTGGGAGATTAGAAATCATGATTCTCAATCACATTAGATCATGTAGCCTATTTTGGAGAGCGAGTGAACACCCTTAGCCAAAAAAAATAAGTAAAACATTGAGGTGCCAAAGTGAAAACCTCTTTGAGACACCTTCTGACTAGGGAAGAAACAAAGATAAAGGCCAGTCTAGTGGTGAAAGCATGTTTTAGGCACCATTAAATGGGGGTGTTCATTCTTCTTTGAATTTAAACTAGGAGACCACCAACGATGAACTTGTCTGTGGATCTAAGTTCAACTTTGAGAAACAACAAGTATTTAATCAAATTCTTCAAGAATTTCCAACTCTTTTTGTCACATGGCTAGATCTCCCATTAGGGGACTCAGATTCATCATGTTTAGGAGAATTTGAAGAGCAAGTCCTAACAGAGGACCCTAACATACTTTAATAGTTTAAGTTGCTACCTACTATCCTAGAAGATAGTTCGACCCTTCTAGTTGAAGAAATTAAAAAAGGTAAATATCAAGACTCCATTAGACCTAAATGGATAAAATTAGGGTCATCCCTCATTAAGGAGGAATGTAACATCTTTAAAACTTTGTTGAGAGAATTTGTAGATATCTTTATATGGGCCTATTCTGACATGCCAGGTTTAGACCCTACCTTCGTTCTGTACCACCTTGTGATTAATCCTAATGCCAAACTAGTAAAACAAACGTTATGTAAGATGCATCCTTGATTTATATAATGGTAAAGAAATATTTAGAAAAAATATTAGAAGCAGGATGTATACAATCCATTGACAGCTCAGAATGGATCTCTAATGTGGTACCTATTAGTAAAAATCTTGAAGAGATCAGAATTTATACTGATTTTTGAGACATCAACAAAACTTGTCCTAAATATGATTTTCCCTTGCCTAATATTGACATGGTTGTCAACTCCATGGTATGTTATGAAATTCTTTCACTAATGGATGGCTTTTTAGGATACAACCAGATCAAAATAGCACTAGAAGACCAACATAAAACAACATTCACCACTCCATGGGGAACATTTTGTTATCAAGTAATGCCATTTGGCCTTAAGAATGCTGGAGATACATATCAAAGGGCCATGAATATAATATTCCATGATATAATGCATGATATTGTTGAAGACTATGTTAATGACATATTAGGAAAATCCAAATTCAAGGCTAACCATCTAGTAGTGCTGCATAAGATATTTGAAAGATTATGGGAGTACAAAGTCAGATTCAATCCAAAGAAATGTGTGTTTTGTGTAACTTTATGAAAATTACTTGGCTTCATCATGTCTCATAGAGGTATTGAATTTGATCTGACTAAAGTCCATGCTATAACTGAGATGCCACCACTAACCAATTTAAAGCAACTCCATAGTTTACAGGGTAAGATCCAATCAATCTAATGATTCATCTCTCAGTTAGCAGACAAGTGCCATCTATATACACACCTTTTAAATAAGGGAGTTTCATTTCACTAGGATGATCACTACCAGATAGCTTTTCAATAAATCAAAGACTATCTTGTTAATCTACCTATTTTATTACCTCTTATGCCAAGAAAGCCATTCTTGTTATACCTATCAACTATTGACCATGCTCTAGGAACACTTTTGGCTCAACATTATGATAATGGAAAGGATCATGCTATATAATACCTAAGCTATACCTTGGTTACATATGAACATAACTATACACCTATTGAAAAATCTCATCTGGCTTAGGTCTTCATAGCTTAGAAACTATGCCATTACATGTTGAATAATAAGACCATGGTCATTTCAAAAGTAGATCCACTCAAGTATCTACTATCTAAAACAATGTTTCAAGGTAGAATGGCTAAATGGATCATGCTTCTCAATGAGTTTGACATAGATTATGTCAATCAAAAGGCAATTAAGGGACAAGTTCTTATAGATCAACTCGCTGAAGCACCTCTCATTGATACACACCTTTTAAATAAGGGAGTTTCATTTCACTAGGATGATCACTACCAGATAGCTTTTCAATAACTCAAAGACTATCTTGTTAATCTACCTATTTTATTACCTCTTATGCCAAGAAAGCCATTCTTGTTATACCTATCAATTATTGACCATGCTCTAGGAACACTTTTGGCTCAACATTATGATAATGGAAAGGATCATGCTATATAATACCTAATATATACCTTGGTTACATATGAACATAACTATACACCTATTGAAAAATCTCATCTGGCTTAGGTCTTCATAGCTTAGAAACTATGCCATTACATGTTGAATAATAAGACCATGGTCATTTCAAAAGTAGATCCACTCAAGTATCTACTATCTAAAACAATGTTTCAAGGTAGAATGGCTAAATGGATCATGCTTCTCAATGAGTTTGACATAGATTATGTCAATCAAAAGGCAATTAAGGGACAAGTTCTTATAGATCAACTCGCTGAAGCACCTCTCATCGATACATAGCCACTCACATTTCAATTTCTTGATGAATCCATAATGACCATCATTAACACACCCCTTGAGGAGTAGCCATAGAAGCTATATTTTGATGGTTCATTTATTATATATGGATCAAGGCTAGGCCTATTGTTTATTACACCATGGGGAGATCTAATCCCTAGATCATTTAGAATCAACTTTCCTTGTATAAACAACATGGCTGAGTATGAAGCACTTGTTTCAAGACTTTGACAGGAAGTGTATTAGAACATATCTGACCTCCAAGTTTATGGTGATTCTCATTTAATCATCAATCAAGTCATAGATCATTTTCAGACCAAAGATGACAAGTTGGTTTCATATAAAGCCATGGTCAACACTCTTAAGTAATAAATTGCCAATATTCAGTTTGAGCACATACCAAGGGCTAGTAACAAAAATGTAGATGCCATGGCTACTATTGGCTCTCTGATTCAAAAAATAGATAAAACTAAAGAGTATCAGTTCTTCATCAAGAATTTGTCAACACCAGCTCATGAAACTTCAACCGTTGCCATGATTTATGATATTATTGGTCCTAATTCTATTTGGTACTTATACCTTTACAACTAACTTCATGACCAATTTATACCACCTAACTTATATTGAAAATAATCCAAATCTTTAATTCATCATTCCACTCATTATACCTTACTTGGATCCACCGTTTACCATCACAATTTTCATGGAACTCTGCTTCATTATTTAACTTCAACAGAGTCTACACTAGCATTAAGAGAAGTTCACGAAGGAGTATGTGGTGCTCATTCTAGCAGGGAAGTCCTATATAAAAATATTTTGTGTATTGGTTATTATTAGTCTACAATGGATGATGATGCTACTAAATATGTAAAAAAGTGTGACAAATGTTAATGGCATGCTAATCTGATTCATGCCCTAGAAAAAACTCTAAAACTGATGTTGACACCATGGCCATTTTCTACATGGAGACTTGACCTCATTGGGAATATTAACCCCACTTTATCTGATGGCCATAAACATATATTTACTACCACTGAATATTTCACTAAGTGGGTTGAAGCTATACCCCTCACATGACTAGAAAGAAAATTTCCAAATTCATTTTTAAACATCTCATTTGATGCTATGGTATCCCCTCTAACATTATATCTGATAATGAAGTATCATTCAAGAATAAGGATGTTGTAGACATGAATATCATGTCAACCCCCTTGGTCCCCTTCTAAATGTTAACACTCCTAACCCACACTTGAACCCCTTTCACCTTGGACACCTCACCTAGACACCTCACCCTAAGACCGTTTCTTAACCTGTGAGTCAGCCTAAGACTAAGTCCTCCAAATCCTAACTACCCATGACCTATTCTCACTCCATCTTAACTCCCTAACAAACTCCCATGCCACATAAGCCCTTATTTTGACTATTCTCTAATGGAAAAGGCACTTGGTGGATGGAGAAATAGGCAAAGGGCAAAAAATAGCCCTTTTACCTATTCTCTCTTTGCCAACATTAGTCAAACCTTGGCCAATGTCGGTCAACCAGTGGCCGATGCCGTGGGATCACCAACGTCAGTTACATAAGCTGAGCTCTAACATTGAGCTTCCCCCCTAACATTTTTGCACATTGACGTGCACACTTTGAGACCTCAAGCATTAGAACTTGACTATCGTTCTCCTGGCTATCGAAGCTCTACACAAGTCATTCTAGAGACTAGATTGAAACATTGTATGAGGACCTCAACATCAGCCACAACAAGAATAAGCATTTTGAGACCTCTAGTTCTTCACCTAATAGAGATAAGTATTCTGATTCTCATTTTAGTGTTTTAGAATACATTGTTAATTAGTTTCCATTGATATTTCTAAATACTATCAAGAGGCTTGACTTCTTCTGTGGAGGGGCTGATAGGCCTTCCCCTTATTCTCACCCCTTTTTCACACTCCAACCTCTACCTATACCCTTCCTCAGAGCTCATTCACCTTCTCTCAACCCTACACCAACCTCTAAACTTTCAGAAACCACCTGTGTATCCCAAAAATACTCCAAAAGCCAACAACCCCGATTGACATCGGCAACACAATCGACGTCAGTGCTATTTACCCCACTGACCTCGATAGAACTACCAACGTCAGCGACTATGACACATAGACTGCAGTGGAATAAGTACATGTTATCTATTTTTCTCTTTCTTAGTCTTTTATCATTTCTTCCTTTACAAAACTCTTTTCTTTAAATAGTGGACTGTCATCCCTTAGGGAGCTTTACGCTTCTGGGACCGAGCGTGTAGCTTGGCATTCCACCATATCCTCTTCTAACATTTTTCTTGTTTAAGTTTCTTTCTTACTGTAGGTGTTTCCTCCATAGCCAAAGAGGAGCTCCCACAAAGCTTGGATACAGTGCACACTAAATCCGGGTAACATCAAACCCACAACCCTTAACCTTAGTTTCTTCCTCATTTAAATGCAATTAGTGAAAATATAGAGAAATAGATGTAGACCAACTATGTACTGAATATAACATCAAACAACATTTTTCTACAGCATATTACCCTCAAGGTAATGGATAAATTGAGGCATCCAACGAAACCATTGTCAATATTCTCAACAATATTGTCAATGATGCTAGTCATGATTGGCACCTTTAGGTATTCTCTACCCTTTGGGCATACCATACCAATCATTGTATCCCCATAGGAGCCACTCCATACTTGTTTATGGTACTAAATCCATCCTTCCCATTGAGGTTGAATTGCCTTCACTACGCATCTCTTTCAAGCATGTCCTGGATGATCATGACTATAGAATAACTCACCTACAAGAGCTAGGCCTACTTGATGAGAAATGCATAATAAAACTCAATAATATTCAAAAATATCAAAATTGACTCAAAGGCCACTATAATCATGTTAAGTATAGAACATTTAAACTTGTTGATCTTGTTCTTAAAGAAAACTAAAAGAATACCATGACTGAGAAGAAACATAAAGGGAAATTCAAACCAAACTAGATAGGGCCTTTCATCATCACTACATATTATGGATCAAGATCATATAGGTTTGCCACACTAGATAGAGATGAACTTCCTAAGCTGATGAATACTATTCATCTCAAGTGGTACTATGTTTGAGCACTAAGGTGTATTGTCTGTAAGGACCATTTTAGTTATGTCATTTTATCACTATTATTATTTATACAAATACCATCCTTATCCATCCTCTTCACCATATCCACTTTCCATTTCCATTCTATTTACCTAATGTGTTCTAAAGCCTAGCCCATGTGACCTTGGTTTTTACCATTCATTATGCATTTTTAGCATCAAGGTATCTGATTAGTTTATTAGTTGGTTCAAGTACTTCAGATAGAGATCATATTTTGGAATAGCATGACAGAAGTTTTGATAGTTGCATCCTTCATTTGTTATTCCTTTCTTACCACTGGTCTTGTTATTAATTATAACCACCTTTGGGAAAATTAGTAACATTGATCTATGCCATTGTGTCTTAGTTATAACTACCTAAGGGAAAACTAGGGGAAACATTAAGCCTTGATGTACCAACTTGCCACTTCCTATATCATACTATCCCTTTTTACCAATTGTGCTAGTTTTGTTAGAATTGACTGCTACACTAGTTGAATTCCTCTGCTATAAGTGCAGATTTACAGTGACTTGAGGTCATACTCTGGGACTATGTAGGTAGTGCTTGATACTTTTTGAGGTTATCTCAGTCACCCTTTCCATGATGCTCTCACCATTTTGTGAGCAACCTAAGCCATGATCTTACCATTTTGTGAGCAACTTAAGCCACACTCTTACTGTTTTGTGAGATTGAACCATTTAGTGTCTTGTCATTATTGATTGAGTTAAGATACTCTAAAACAATTCCAAAAAAATTGAAAAATTGTTAGAAAAGAACAAAAACATTGACCACTTCTTTGCCTTAAGGATTTTGGAACCCTTACTAAGTTATAAGAAAATCACTTATCATTTAGTTTCCCCATATTTTCTAGCCTTTTTCTCTCACATACTTATGATTTTTCAAGACCATTTTTATTCCTCTATCACATCCATTCTATTTGTTTTCATCAATTATCACATTCTTCCCATTCCTTGGGAGAACTACATTTGTCCTAATATTTTTTATTGGATATTAAATCCATGAAACTATGTAGGCAACATCCACTTGCCTAGTACATATAGAGACAGCTCGACCATTCCCTTCCTTTTATTCTATTCCCCCATTTTGTTTATTTGTTAATTTGTCACCTATTTTCTAGGGGCAATCTTCATAGGGTTTCTATTGCTTTGTTTGTTTCTACTTATTTTATTTATTTATCTACCTATTTGTTTCATTTTAACACTGTTGATTTGATTTAGTTTACATGTGTTTATTGGGTGATTCCTTGCCCACACTTATACTCAAATCCATCCATATTCATATGTTTACATTGTCATCATGGTTTCTATTATTAGTGCATTGTTTTCTATTGAGTATTAGATTGTGGGAGTCAGTGATTATGCATATTTCAACCAAGTCCTCATGATGTTATACCATGATGCCTATTGACATGTGCTACAACAAACCTCAGCTTCAAGAAGTCTATTCAACAATGGAAACATCTCTTCAACATTGACATCCTGATTTCATCCTAATCATATCCCAAATAGAGTAATTAAACATGAAATAATTTCAACCTTTATTAGTTTATATGATCATCTCCCTACTAGTAGGTTGTTCCAATTCATCATTACCCTCTGTGTTAAGTTATCATCATCATCGACTAAGTTTATCATGTTTTCCATAATTGAGGTCCAATGATTATAACCACCTATGGGTAAATCATTGCACACCATCCCACTTATATTTCTTAATTATTATAACTACCTTTGGGTAAATCATTGTGTTGTCACCACTTTAATTTTTTTGCCTATATAGGGTCATGTTATTATCTTGTTTGTCTATCTTAACTTGGGCAGCTCCATCTTCTCAATGATTATAAATGCCTTTGGGCAAATCATTGTGTTATCATACCATGTTGCCACTATTAGGGTATAATGCTTATAATTATATTTGGACAAACCATTTTATACCATCCCACTTGAATTCTCAATGATTTTGACTAATTTTTCCCTATCATTGTGTTTTCACCCCATCATCTTTCCTTTCTTTGGTCCTCTCATTTTGATTCTTATCAAGGGATTGTTTACTGACCTACTTGTGCCAAATGTTACCTCGAGGGGGCATCATATAGATAGTTTATCAACATTATAGTTGTAGGCATACATGACATTTTCATTCTTAGAGAAAACATTACTGTGCTTATAGCTTGCAACACCTTCCCAAATAGGGGCAAACTGTAGACACCTAAAACTGGCTATCGATAACCTCCAATCAGGGTTTTGACCAATTTCCACCTAAAATACAAATTTTGGCCTAAAAACATTAAAAGACACTAAATGATGTGAAAATTACATATTAAAGTGCTGATTTTGGCTAGGGTATCCCTAAATGGGGTAATGTAATTTATGGACCAACTAACTTTGATCAGACCATTATGAGTCAAAATGCCAATTTTGCACCTGGGTGCTCTAGATTTCTCTTTCCTATCAAATATTATACACAAGATGTGTGAATTTGTTATTTGATGTTGGTAACATCTTAAATAGGATAATAGATTCAATGCATCTGACATCACCTTCTAATTCCAATCTAGTCAAATTTTAGACTAATAACAAGGCATTCTGATCAATTTGAGTAATTTGTGCACAAAGTGCCTAAACATACTTAAGAGATAATTAAATCCAAATCAAGGAATAATTAATAATTCCATGGAAACTTGTTGAATACTTGTTTTTAGAAATGAATATTGAATATCTGTATCATCAGGTGACCTTAATTCTTGGGAAGACATCCCTAGGCCATAAATGCCACAACTATTAGGATTCATGCCCTCTATGATGCCCTCCATGCCTCTTAATTTCCCCTTCTTCTAATTTCATGATGAGGATAATTATAAATTTAATTCTAAAAATTGAATTAATCTTCAACCACATATCTTAATCTTAAGATGGATGGTTCAAGTTGATTATAGACATTTACAAAAATCTATAAATAGAGAGGCTATGAACGCCATTTCTAAGACTTGATAATGCAAAATTATAATGCACAAATGGTTCCAAAAGCTTCAATAATTTAGTTTTACCATGCCAAATTGATTCTAATACAAGCCAAGCCACAAGCCAAATGTGCCAATGAGAGATGGAGGTAGTCAAGCTTCCATTGCCAAGGACTTCATGAGCAGAAAACTGAGCAAACCACCAGTACAAAGGCATTTGGAGCATCTAAGGAAGGTGAAAGAATTATTGTGTTTTATTCCTTAATTTTTAGTTGTGTTTGTCACTTGTTTTTGTTAACTAAGCTCTCCTATCTAGGCCTAGAGATGTTATGATATTAGTGTGTTTCTTTCATTTTGTTTTCATTTTGGAACTAACACCATACTAACCATCCTCTCCTGAGTCAAATTCATAGATTCACACAAATTACATTGATTTTATCCAAGAAGAATTTATACCATGCATCCTCTAGATGAGTTTACACTTATGAACATGCTCCACAACATTCTCCATACCTCAATATTCAGGGAGATGAAGCATCATTTCGTAATACATAGTCGGTAGTTTAGGTACTTGTAATGATGGCTATTGAAAGCTCCTAAGCCTTATTCTTGGGGGTGGAAGTCCACTAATTCTTCCTGCCTTCTCCACCTCTTAGTCTACCTCTTACACCTCCAACATTAAAAATTAAGATTTGGGCATGGTATAAGGTTAATTTATAATGCTTGGACTAGTACTCTACCCATTACTGATGCCAGGTACACTAGACATACCAAGTTGGGACATGAAATTACTTTGAAGATGAAAAGAAAGTGTCAATTCACTATGAGTTAAAAATTTCTCAATAATAGGTTCTCTTATGGGGTAAGAATCTAAATCTACACTATTTATATCCCATTTATGTATAATTAAATCATTTGGCTCAAAAACATGAGCTCACACTATGGTTTAGGAACTAGGTTAGTTTAAATATGGTTCTTTAGTCTGCACTATTTGGCTAGTTTATCCCACATAGGACATAGCTGGCATTGTTCATAGTTCAAAATTTGGTGAGTCCTTATACTCTTCTTCTTCAATGTGGATCCTAACATCACTTCTTGAGTCCTCTTATCCCCTTCTTACTCCACTTCCACCTATAACCCTTTATCGAGCTTCATCATATTTATGCTTTCACAACTCCTGCCAATTAGTTAGCATTTTAAACCAACAATACTTCACCAACACCCCTGCATTCCCCTCCCAAATATGATGATCATGCAAGGATAATTTTATCCCTTCATAGGAAGCATTTCAAGTCTAAAATAAATAAACAACTTATTTACTTCTAGTGGGAAATGTCTACTATATCAACCATGTGGTTTTTAGAAAAACTAGAACTTTGCTTCTTTAAGACAAGAGTAAGTGGTTAAAACATACTAAAATATATAGATATTATACACCCCTCTCCACTAGATATTAATAGGTCCTATCCTTGGTGTTCCCAAACATGCTAAATCCTTCTAATGATCTATCATCCAAGCTTACCTCCTCCAAAACTTTTGTGACTAGTCTTGAGCATAGGCTAAAAGCCAAACATGTAAATGAATAGGGACTTTGACAAAGAAAGTTTCATATAAAGAGATATATAGATGTTGTTCAACCCATACACATGCAAAAACTCCTAGTTCAAGATAGGGAATTGTAAAATTATCCTCAACCTCAATAATCCATTATTCACTATTATCAAGGGATAACTACTCGAGCATTTTCCATTACTATGAAATAAGTGCTATGGGTCTCGTAATGAAACCAAAATATTTGGTTTTTCTATCAAATTTTCCCTAAGGCACTGAAGTGTCTAGTTCCCAACAATATGACATGCTAACATTTCATGCAAGACCAAACTCTTTTGTGGTCACTAGAAGCACGTAACAAGAAACTAATTACCATGGGTTATGTTACACAATAACACACTTATCATATATTGGTGTTCATTCATATATCTAATTACTGACTATAAATAAAATAAATACATAGTTATGGAACTTGTTTCAATTATGTAAACAAACATGATTATGAAGATAATTATCATGAGATTCAAAGTGTTGATAATGCAAGTTCATCTAATGCAGTTTTTATTCATTATAGTCAAATAAAAATCACATGTTGCATAATAAACATATTGATAACTCAATGTTGTAACTTAACTAACAACTATAACTTAACATCAAAACTAATAATAACCTCCATGAATTCACTATTACCACAAGTAATCATTACATAATACCTATTGGGTGCCTAACCTATTGTGGAGTGTTTATGCCAACTTGATATCCACCTTGATGTATCTAGATATTTTTTGTAAGTGGTTATCCTAATGGATTTGGTAGCCATCTTGAGGATGCAACATAAATCCTACACTAGATGGTCAAAGGCTAACCATCTCATAGATATTTAGGGCATCAACAAAGATCTAAAAATAGATGGAAAGTAGAGCATAAGAATTGTGGGGTCTTGGAACTAGCAGTTATGATGATAGAACTCCAACTCAAAACTCAGCATGCAGCTTCCAGCCTAGCAAAGATGCTCCTAAAAGGCTTATATAAGGAGCTCAAAATAGAGGATGAATAAAGAGATGGATAACTATAGTGAAGCTCTGGTAGAATAAATTTGAAACCATGATCTGTAAACTTTGATATAGAGGCCATTAAGGCTTAAAAATAGAATAGAGGCCATTTTGGCTCCAATTGTGTATGCCCAAGCTTGTTTATAGGCCTATGGATTTTTAATATTATGATTTTGAATATAAACTCTTACTTTAGAATTTGAAGAATGACAAATGGTATTGCCTTAAAATCTACATAAGTGTGTCTAGTTTGTAATCTTATAGTATTGCTAATGGGATGAAAGTGTTTATGTGATGTCACACTTTTGATTAATTATGTGAATTGATATTTATGTGTTTTACTATTTTTTCTAATTTAATGGATTCTTTGTAATTTTCATGATGTAATCATCATTTTACATGGAAGATGAGTATAGTTTTACACCAGTGAACCTAACCCCTATTTAATTTGCATGTGTAGGATAATTAAGCACCTATATGACCCTAAACATAACCTGAGAAAGGCCTACACCTATGGATCTTCCCCAGAGTTAAGTTTTTGGTGCATTGCTTAAGTCCCCATAGTGAAGCCTCATGTCATAACACAACTAGACAAATTCAGGCCCTAGTTCCTTCTCAATTATGCTTCAGGTGAGTGCATAAGGCTTGTGACTTATGTGGATTGATGAAAGTGTAGTCAAATGTTTAAATTTTGAGAGCAAAGGGAGTTATCCCATATTTGCACTTGGTTATAATAAACTACATGTTGACCATTTTGGCCCACATATGAAATGAAGCTCTTCCATGGTTTGATAAAGTAATGGATCAAAAGGCTTTGAGATAGTTATAAAGTGTGTAGAGACCCTATGGGATGTTAAGAGTGATTATAATGACTTAAAAATCTCTTGTGCTTCATTTAGTTCTTCATTGTGTTCATTGAGACACTAGGGTCTAATGGCAAAAAATATGTGTAGGCACTTTGATGACATTATCATTGCCATGGGAAGATGAGTTAGGGAGAATTGATCATATGGGTTTATTTAGTTTAGCCCCAAGAATATACACATCAATTTTTAGGTCATCCACCAAAACATAGTAGAAGATATGAAGATCCAAAATTGGCCTCTCCAGCAAAATCTGCTAAATTTCAATAGACATTTTTGAATAAGCTCAAATAAAGTCGAGTGAGCATATTTATGAGGAAATATATTACACATATGGTAGTTTTAGGAGGAAATGATCACATGGGTTTGTTTAGTTTAGTCCCTAGTTACTACATGCTAAGTTTTAGGTCATCCACCAAAGTATAAAAGAAGTTATGCATGTTTAAAGTTGGCTCCTTAGTTAGATTTTGCTAAGTTTCCCATACTTAGCCAAATGAACCAAGACATCATGCATGAGAAAATGGACCATCCAACTTGTGTATTTAATATCTTCACTTAGAAAGCTCTCAGGGCTAGAAGATCAAATGGGTTAATCCCTTTTAGTATCAATAACATCTCCTAAAATTATGGGGCCTCTATAATTCTCATGCTTTAAGATATAAATCCACAAATTTGGTTAAATAATGAGATACATTCACACAGATGTCAACTTTAATCTAATACAAAAATCCTTTGAGGATTAAATTTGATGATCTATGGGATGTTAAATATTTCTATATGGATTTCAAGTGATGATCGCATGGGACATCAATTTTAAGATCATGAAGTAGCCATTGGATTTGAAATAATGGGTCTTAGTTGATCTAATGACACATGTTTTATTGTACATTCAAATCTAAAGGTGACCAAAAGTCAAAGGGGTCAATGAATCTCAAAATCAAATATGTGCTTAATAAGTATTAATAGTGTATTCAACTGGTAGAGGATCAATGATCAACAAACATTCATACTAAGTAGGATCAATAGTGCATTATGGTTAATGGGTCAATGAGCCAAGTTAGCTTTTGATGACCAATCAAGAAAAAGAAAACCCAAGGAGATTTTAAAAAAGTTTGATGAGCTAGTTTTCTACTTGAGCTAGTAGAAAAAATAAAGGAACCTAGCTTGAGCTCGATTCGAGCTAAACCAGATAGACACTATAAGATATAGCATCACCATTAAAGATCTACAAGGATAAAATAGGTATTTTAGACCTAATATAGAGAAAAGGATAACAAGTAGAAGTGTCGAGGTTATATTAAAAAAAATATAAGTTGGTTTTGTCTATGGTAAACCTAGTTCTAGGTTTTGAAATAAGGCTACGTAGGCAGACAAATCAAGTTTCATTGCCAAGGATGTGATTATGACCCTTTCATCCACTCTCTCATGATCAATCAAAATAGTAAATAATAATTACTGCTAGAATGGGAGCATAACAGATGGATCTGACTATTTTAACTACATTGACATTGACACTCACTTGAAAATAACTTGACCCCACCATTATAATTAAAAACAATATCATTATAGAAAGAAGTGGGAAAGGGAATGAGTGACTATTGTAACCATTTTTTGAGGTGACCATGACCAATTGAGTAAGGCAGTTGTAAATGCTTTAGAGAGTGGAGTTATGATCAATTATGACCCCTTTCAATGCCAAAAAGGCTTCCTCTCTATCTCTCTTTCTTTCCATTATTCTATATATTTAGGATTCCAAGATTTAATTTTCATCCCTCATGATGGTACGACTAGACTCTACTAAAATTATATTTAATACCTCTTGGAGTAGTGAATATAGTATTTTGAAGTCATTTTCTAATCTATATTTAGTGTTTTGTGTTTGTTTAATATGCAAATGTGATTGTTATTTTCCTTTTGCATATACAAGCTCAACCTATGTGCTAACAACTTTCTTTGTAGGTCATATAATGTGTCTTAGCATTGATCTCTCAAAGGTATAGTGGATAACTAAATTTAAGTGTCTTTAACCAGACCTTATTCTCATTGTTCCCTAGTCCGAGTGTATCAAAATGACCTCTATATGAAATACTATTGCACATGAAATATAGTAATCACTACATTATCTCCTTTCATAGTCTACTAGTGTGATAAAGAATCTGAGTTCAAGAGTGGATCTAAAAAATTCATGGTGTATCACCATGCATTTAGAATAGGTTTTAATTTATGCAAATTTCTTGACTCTTTTCATCCCAACTAGTTTTATGTTTTATAAATAAAGGTCCAAATTATGAAATTTGAGGAGTTAACCACATAAATAATCCCAGAGGTCTGGTCTAAATATAGGCATCCCATAGCCTTAGGCCATTCCCATGTTAGTCTAGGTATAGGTCAGACTTGAACAAATTTGACCTCTATTGGGTGCTATCTAGATAGCTAAAAATTATGGCATGCCTAGTGGGATAAGGTCCAAAAAAGTGGAAATATATTGGTGTGTCTTTCCTCTAATCAAATTTTGGAAGTAAGTAAATTAGCACCAATGGTGACTCCAAATCAAAGCTTCTAGTTATGAGTAGACCACGCATGTCTCAATAAAGTTTTTAATTAGTTTTTTCATCTCATGTGATATATGAGGTCAATATGAATAACTATGGTGTTTACCCCTATTATCCACCTCCTTATCAGCCTCCATAATATGATCCTCATGATCCATATGAGCCTAATCAACCCTATCAAGATTTCTATCAAAGTTATGAGGAGCCTTGACAAGTTTCTTGTTAGTGTATACACATAGCTCTGATACCACTTGTCAGGATCTTAGATCATAATTGATTAATTTTGTATAAGAAACTAAACATGGAATTGAAACCATAAGTAATAACTAGAAATCAAAAATAGCAAAGCATAGGAGATACGAGAAACAATACATCTGTATTAAACTCTTCCAGAAGGAAATACAATGAATAAATCTCTCTCTTCTCACACCTCTCAGATGTACAGTAATTCTCCCTCAAGAGTTATCTCTCTCTCAATCCATTACAACCAACTCAAATTACTGAATTATTCTCCAACAGATCTTCTTGATCTTGCACCTTGTAGATCAACTTAATCTTGCACCCTTGTAGATGTTCTTGATCTTGCACCTTATAGATCTAATTGATCTTGCTCACCTCTTGCAGATCTTATTAATCTTGCACCTTGTAGATCTAATTGATCTTGCTCACCCTTAATTACAATACTACCCCTTGGGTCTCTTAAATAGAATTGAGAAGCAAACAATAATTAGAAAAACAAACTCAAGACTAATTTTAGTCTTTACATGCAAACTCCCTATTCTCCTAAAATTAGAAACATTGTCTAATTCTAGAAATGCATAGAAGTCCGATGTCGATCTGAAGATGACTGATGTCGACCGACCCCTAATCGATGTCAGTTGGTTTTGACCGATACAACTGATGCTGATAGACCCCTAACCGATGTCAGTTGGTTCTGACTGATTCTACCAATGCTGATTACTATGTAGCTCATTGGTGAAGCTTTTAGCTCCATAACTCAACAATCTCCCACTTGGAGATAAATAACTGCACCTGTACCTGTATATCAACATCCTCTAGCTTGTTTCTCCCTCTTCAAGTTCAATCTTGAAGACCAACAAAATTTGAATGAAGATTCAACTTCTCCTTTGTTACCAACTTTGTTAACATATCAGCAGGGTTCTTATCCATATGGATCTTTTCTAGCTTCAACTGTCCATCCCCCAATACCTGTCTAATGAAGTGGTACCTAAGCTGTATATGTTTAGTTCTTGAATGAAAGGCTGAATTCTTTGCCAAATGAATTACACTTTGACTATCACTGTACAATCTGCAACTCTCTTACTCCTTTCCCAACTCTTCCATGAACTGAGTCATCCAAATCATTTCCTTGCTAGCCTCTATGACTTCAATGTATTCTGCCTCTGTAGTAGACAAGGAAATAACCTTCTGTAACTTTGAAATCTAGCTAACCACCATTCCACCAATAGTGAACACATATCTTGTGGTGCTTCTCCTGCCATCCAAGTCACTTACCATATCTGAATCTACATACCCATGTAGAGAAGTGTTTGACCCTCCATAGCATAAATGCTTACTGCTGGTGCCTCTCAGATATCTAAGAATCCATTGAATTGCTTTCTAGTGTTCCTTTCCTAGATTGGCCATAAACTTGTTGACAACTCCCATTGCTTGGGCAATATCTGGTCTAGTATATACCATTGCATACATCAAGCTCCCAACTACTAAAGCATATGGAACTCTACTCATGTACTCAACCTCATCATGTGATTTAGGACACTGTTCTTTGCTTAACTTGAAGTGTCCAACCATAGGTGTGCTTATCAGTTTTGCACCCTGCATATTGAACCTCCCCAACACCAACCTGGCCTTATGTCTCATCTGTCCATTCTCTCCTTCCTTTAACATGTATACCCATTTGTTTTTTAGTGCTTTCTTTCTAGCTGGAAACTCAACCAAATCACACGTACGGTTCTCTTCCAAGGAATTAATTTCCTCATTCATGCCATGCTCCCACTATTTCCTGGATTCTACCTGCATTGCCTCATCAAAAATTTCTAGTTCTCCACCATCAGTGAGCAACAAGTAGTATAAAGAAGGGGAATAATGAATTGGAGGTTTACTTACCCTTTCAAACCTCCTTATGGGTGTTTGAGACTCATTAATAGCTTGTTGTTTGCCCAAATTTCCTTCTGATAGTGACCGATCTTGGTCATCTCTGATCGACGTCAGTCTGCACCTAACCGATGTCGATTCCACCTGAATGACATCAATTTACACCTGACTGATGAGAATTTCCACCTGACTAACATCAGTCTCTGTGTTTTTTTGTGAGTGATGATTTTTACCCACGAGCTCATTTTGGATCATAACCTCTTCCAAATCAAGATTGCCTTGCTCAGAATTATTCAGCCTCTTGAGATGATCACTGTACATCACCTTTTCATTAAAAACCAAGGCTTTCCATTTCTTAAATATGTCAAAAACATCAAATTTCCTCTTTATGCAATAAACCCATACCTTTCTAGTAACATCATCAATGAAATAAATATAATACTATGATCCTCCAATAGAAGCTACCTGAGCTGGTCCCCACATGTCTATGTGAACAAGCTCCAACTTGTGCTTCTTCTTTGTTGACCCAGTTTTGAGAAACCTCACTTTCTTTTACTTCCCAAAAATACAATGCTCATAGAAATCTAGATCTATGCTTTTCAAATCTGAAAGCTTACCTTTTAACTTAAGAACATCCATTCCCTTCTCACTTATGTGACCAAGCCTACAGTGCCACAACTTTGCATCTACATCTAAATTAGATAAAATAGAAGGGGAATAATTAGTAATATAAGTAGATAGATAAAGTATACCTACTCTCTTACCTCTTGCTAATACAAGTGCACCCTTGGAAACTTTCCAAGATTTAGCTGTGAGTGTTACTGTGCAACCCTCATCACCCAACTTTCCTATAGAAATTAAATTCTTTTTCAGGATGGGTACATGCATGACATCCTTCAACACCCATGTGTTTCCATTCTATAATTTCAGCTGCACTTTTCCTTTGCTAACAATTTGACAATGCTCATCATCCCCTAAATAAACTTTTCTAAAGTATCCATGGACATAATCATTGAAAAATTATCTATTTGGGGTTGCATGGAAAGAGGCACCAGAATCTAAAACCCATGATTCTACTTTATTATCCAAAGAAAATATAAGAGCATCCTGTGCAACAATACCTACAACTTCTGCTTCTTTATTACCTTCATGCTGATCTTCTTTGTTATCCTTCAACCAACAATATTTTTTTGCATGCCCTTTCTTTCCACAATTCCAGCAGGTTATCCTTCCATTTCTGGATTTGGATCTACTTCCCATCTTTGACCTTGATTTCCCTTGCTTGCCCTTCTCTCTTTGCCATCCCCTGCTTTCAACACTTAAAGCATTACCTGATGTTTCCCCTGTGCTTTTCCTATGAATTTATTCATTCAAGATTACACTAACAACATCATCAACTTTCAAGATATTTGAAGCAGATGCAGTATTACTAACTACCATTACCAAACTATGCCAACTTTCAAGTAAAGAGCATAAGATTAAGAGAGCCTTAATTTCATCATCAAAAACTATTTTGACTGAATTTAACTGATTTAGAATTGTATGGAAATCATTAAGATGGCTATATACAGATCCACCTTCCTGCATTTGCAAATTAAATAATTTATTCATAAGATATACCTTATTTGAAGCTGAGGGTTTTTCATATAAATTTGCCAAAGTATCCATTAACTCTATCATTGTCTTTGCTTGTGATAAGTTAGAAACCACAGAAGATGCTAGGCTCAACCTTATAGATCCAAGAGCCTTTCTATCAAGAACATTCCATTCTTCATCTTTCATATCTGTGGGCTTACTTGAAACCCCACCCAATGATAAATACAGATCTTTCTGATACAAATAATCTTCAATCTGCATCCTCCATAATTGATAATTCTTGCCATTGAATTTCTCCATTCTTAGTTTACTTTCTTCTGCCATTGCTTTACTCCCACTCAATTAGAAACCCCTGTGAGTGAATTTTGTAATCAACAAACACTAACACGCTCTAAAACCTATGCTCCGATACCAATTGTTAGTGTATACACATAACTCTGATACCACTTATCAGGATCTTAGATAATAATTGATTACTTTTGTATAAGCAACTAAACATGAAATTGAAACCAGAAGTAATAAGTAACTAGAAATCAAAAATAGCAAAGCATAGGAGATATGAGAAACAATACAATCTGTATTAAACTCTTCTAGAAGGAAATACAATGAAGAAATCTCTCTTCTCACACCTCTCAGATGTACAGTAATTCTCCCTTAAGAGTTCTCTCTCTCTCAATCAATTACAACCAACTCAGATTACTGAATTGTTCTCCAATAGATCTTCTTGATCTTGCACCTTGTAGATCAACTTAATCTTACACCCTTGTGGATCTTCTTGATCTTGCACCTTGCAGATCTAATTGATCTTGCTCACCTCTTGCAGATCTTCTTGATCTTTCACCTTGTAGATCTAATTGATCTTGCTCACCCTTAATTACAATACTACCCCATGGGTCTCTTAAGTAGAATTGAGAAGCAAAAAATAATTAGAAAAACAAACTCAAGACTAATTTTAGTCTTTACATGCAAACTCCCTGTTCTCCTAAAATTAGAAACGCTGTCTAATTCTGGAAATGCACAGAAGTTCGATGTCAGTCTGAAGATGACTAATGCCGGCTGACCCCTAACCGATGTTGATTAGTTCTGACTGATATTGACTGATGCCGGTCAACCCCTAACCGATGTCAATTGGTTCTGACTGATTCTATCGATGCCGATTATTGTGTAGCTCATTGGTGAAGCTTTTAGCTCCACAACTCAACATTTCTCATGATCCTTATTATCAAGGGAAGAGATCTTACCTTCCTCATGATCCTCACCAAAAATATGGGGACCAATATCAATCATATATGTAGTAATATTACCCTGATCTACCATATAAACATCAATCCCATCATAATATTGCTCTTCAGTAACCCTATCATGAGCTATCCATACCAACACTTAAACAAACTTTAATCAACTTTGACAAGTATGCACTAGAATTAGGCTCACAAAGGTGTTATGCCCAAGATGCCGGTACTCACCTAATTCATCATGTGAGAAAGTCATTGTAACAAGTAAAAGAAGAATGGACACTTGTTTAGAGGGAAAATTGGAAAAATCTCATAGGTGACATGATGGATGTAGGTGGTTACATTCAAATATTTGAGGATAAGATAAAAGGCCTTGATGAACAGTAGGTCCAACCTTACCAACCGTATGTGCCTTGATATACACCACCTTCACCTTATTATGTACCACCCATTATTCCATAAGAGACCATTCTAAGTGACCCTTTGAGTGTTCCAAATTCTTCATATGTTTCTCAACCTTTTCCTTCCTAGAAATCTATCTAGGAGAGATCTCAATGAAATGAGGAGATTGTTGTGAAAAATATTGTTTTTAGGGTCCAAGACTCCATCTTTCCTTTAGAAACCCTTATGAAGTCCTTCAAGGTTCCAAGATGGAACCAAGTGGTGAAGTTTTGGGGTAGGCAAAGCGAGAAAAATCTAGATTTGAGGACCCAAGATAAATCAAGATCTAAACCTCTATAAACCTCTCTCATCCTTCCTTAAGAGACTTCTTATGTGCACTTTAATCATGAAGCCATTGGCCACCTTAAAGAGAAGATATTCCAAGAGAAAATTGGTAAGTAGATTAAAGAGTTAGAGTTAAAGATAAGGGAAGAAGAGGAGAAGCAAAATCAAAAGGTCAAAGGAGAATCTCTATCCTTCCCATCTTGAAACCAAATCATGTAGTCCAAAAAACCTAAGGTTATTCAACCCCCATCCCTCCCTCTTAAATAATCTAGGTCATTTACATCTTGGAAATCCATTCAAATTAGTAGGCACAAGGAGGAAGTGGTGATTATGGAAGTTAAACAAGAGACAATGCAGCCTCCACTCCTTTCCCCTCGAAATTCTAGAGCCTTTCCTTCATGGAGATCCATTCAGAAGGTAAAGAAATAGGAAGAGGAGATGAAGGTGATCTAAAAACAACAACTTCAAGAGAAAAATAAGGTACCTATGGTAACTTATTTTGACCTCTCTCATCTTAATGAATATTTTCAAGGATTTGCTATGTCACTCTTTGAGAAAGATCCTCTCCTCTATGAGGCAAATCAAGAAGATGAAGTTAAGGATACAAAAAATGATGATGACTTAAGTGACCAAGAAGAGGAGATAATCATTGGGACACCTCTTGGAAAGGACAAACATTCTTTAATCTTTCATGATGATGCAAAGATCCAACATGTGCAAGAGATAACTGAGGAAGAAGTTAAAAAATAATTACATAAGGAAGAAGTTAGTGATGTACAAGAGAAATATGTCCTAGTTGGAAAAGTTGATGATGTTTTCCATGAGTTACTTGATAACACAAAATCTACCATTTATCATGAAGGACAAGAACTTGTAGGTGAAGAACAAGCTGAAATTGAGAGCATGCTCAGTCATCATTTTGATATTGAAAATGAAGCAATGTTGATTGACTAATCTAAGATGTCAAAAGAAGGCTTACAACCTCATGTTTGTGGTCAAGAAATTGATATTCTTGATTTTGACATTTAGTTTAAAAAGGCTCCAATTGAACTAGAGCTTCATGAGAACAAATCTTTTGATTTATTTGATATCTTTCATTCAAGTTTTTCTTTACTTGAATGTAGTCCATTGTAGAATAAGAGGATTGCTATAATCAAGAAAAAGGCATTTGTTCTCTTAGGAAATGGCATGTTTGAGAATTTTGAACATGGTTATCAACTTTTCTCTCCAACTTTAGACATCTCTTTACTCTTAGAAATTGAGAATGGGCTCAAATGGCCTCAAGAAGTCATAAGATGAAGTCCATCTCCCTCAGAGGTCAACCTTATAGATATGTCAAAGGAGACACATCAAGCTAGTCTATAGGTTCATGATCAGTAGTTCAAGAATGAGGAAGAAATAAAGTTATTACTAAAAAGTCCACAAATTTGAAAGGAGTATGATTGGACCTTGGAATCAGGTTTATAATTCATGTACTTAAAATTGGTAGTCGAGGAACTAATTGCGTCCCTAAAAAGACATGAAAATTCAATCGCTCATAGCTGTAGAAGAGAGATGTCAAGAAAAGGAATGTATGCTTCAAAGTTCCATAGTTCACAAAATATTTTCCCATTTAACCTAGGTAGAAATACTTATGTATTTTAGTTATGTACATATCAAAATAATTTTCATGAATTCCTATAAGTGCAATTTATGGCACCTTTATTTGTTGTCCTCATTTTATTCTAGGTTAGTTTCCCTTAAATAAGTGTCTTGAGCACTCTATCTTTTTTTATTATCCTTTTGGTCCTTGTTTTAAAAAAAGAGAGGTTAGAGTAGGATTGGAAACCAATATTGGATCTAGAGAAGAGACTGCATGCCTAATGGATTAGACTAGGCACATGGTCTGGGTTATTTTACATAGATAGGCATGGAACCCTTATGAGTCACCAAAGATGTTGACCATTTTGGCCCACATATGAAGCTCTTGCATGGTTTGATAAAGTAATGGATCAAAAGGCTTTAAGATAGGTTTAAAGTGTGTAGAGACCCTATGGGATGCTAAGAGTGTTTGAAATCACTTAGAAATCTCCTAGTATTCATTTATTTATTCATTGTGTTCATTGAGACACTTGGGTGTGATGGTAGAAATTATAAGTAGGAATTTTGATGACATTGTCATTACCAGATGCAGATGAGTTAGAGACAATTGATCATATGGGTTTGTTTAGTTTAGTCCCAAGAACATATGCACCAATTTTTAGGTAATCCACTAAAGCAGAGTAGAAGATATGAAGATCCAAAATTGGTCTCTCAAGTAAAATCTGTTAAGTTTCCATACTTAGCCATTTTTGAAGAAGCTCAAATAAATTTGAGTGAGTATATTGACAAGGCCATATCTCACATGTGTGGAAGTTTCAAGAGGAAATGTTCACATGGGTTTTTTTAGTTGAGTCTCTAGTTACTATGAACTAAGTTTTAGGTCATCCATTGAAGTGTAAAAGAAGTTATGCATGTTCAAAGTTGGCTCCTCAGTCAGATTTTGCTAAGTTTCCCATAGCCAAATAAATTAGGACATCACGTAGGAACAAATAGACTAGCCAAATTTTACATTCAATATCTTCACTTAAAAATATCTTAGGATTAGTAAATCAAATAGTTTCATCCCTTTTAACATCAAGAACATCTTCTAAAAGTTTTGGGCCTCCTTGATTCTTGAACTTCAAGATATAAATCTAAAAATTTGGTCAAATAATGAGATACATTCATGCAGAAGTCAAATTTAATCCACTATAAAATACTTTGGGGCTTAAATTTGATGGTCTATAGGACATCAAATATGTTTACATGGATTTCAAGTGACGGTTGCATAGGACATAAATTTTAAGATCATGAAGAAGATGTTAGCTTTCAAACAGTGTGTTCCAATTGATCTAATGGCACATATTTGATCATACATTTAGATCTAGCGATGAGAAGAGGTCAAAGGGGTTAGAAAATCTCAAGAGAAAATGCATGCTTGATAAGTGTCAATATCACATTCAGCTAGTAGAGGATCAATGATCAATGGGCATTCATATCGAGCAGGATCAATGGTATGAGATGGTCAATGGGTCACTGAACTGAGTTAGATTTTGACAACTAATCAAGCAAAAACAAGCCCAAGGAGCTTCCAACAAAGGTTGATGAGCTAGTTTTCAACTTGAGCTAGTGGAAAAAATAAAAGAACCTAGCTTGAGCTAGGTCTGAGCTGAATCAGATGGACACTGAAAGATCTAGCATTGCCATTAAATCTCCAAAAGGATAAAATAGGTCTTTCAGACTTAATATAGAGAAAAGGTAGACAAGTAAAAGTGTCGAGGTTATATGAAAAAATAATATAAGTTAGTTTTGTCTATGGTGGACCTAGTTATAAGTTTTGAAATAAGGCCATATAGGTAGTCACATCAATTTTCATTTCTAAAGACATGATTATGACCCTTTCCTCTACTCTCTGATAGTCAAACGAACCATTAAAAAATAATCCATGCTGGAATGGGAGCATAACAGATGGATCCAACTATTATAACTACATCAAAATTGGCACTCACTTGAAAATGGCTTAATCCCACTATTATAACTATTATCATTTAGATTTTCACTCTTTGAGGAGATTTCTAAACTCTCCTCATTTAAGTGGCACAATTAAGACACTTCTAAGCTTGTGGGTAGCCTAAAGATGAGGTGAATATCTAGATAGGGCTATCTCCCTTGATGTACCACTTTGGATCAAAACTACACCTAAAATTTGGGGGAGAAAAGGGATAAATAAAAATGAAAGAAAACTATCCTAAGGGGGGTGATACACCAAATAAGATGATGGCTTCTAACTAGCTACATGTTACACATGAGAACAAGTGACAAACTGAACATAAACTTCTCCAATGTGCATCTTCTCACATAAATGTTACATTATGAGGTTATGAATGAATGTTTAGGCTAGGAAGAATATAAAATAATACTTGAATGACACTATTGAATATACTAACTTACTCAACCAGGATACTTCCAAGAACACTTCACATGCCCTACAAGAAGAAGTTTTCCAATTGTAAATAAGATGAAAGAATGAAACAACATGCTAAGGAATCCATAGCCTTCACTAAGAAAGCTATAAAATTCAAGTAAAAACACTATGAATAGTCATGAATAGGTAAAAATAAGTAGCATTATTGATCAAATGGTATGAAAATGATTAGGGCTTCACCATACTCAGGTGGATCATAAGTTACAATGGCCAAAATGGCTAGTTCTTATAGAACTTGAGAGAGAGAGAGAGAGGAGAAGAGAGAAGTCTAATGATCACAAGGACAATTATAAAGCTGAAAAAATTAGTTATTTATGCATGAGAATAGGATGTGAGATGAACCATGTAAGTTCAAGAAGTCCAAGTGTCCATATAAGTCATGAAACTCTTATAAAGTGGCATGAAAGTTCTCATTCTGGCTCAAACAATTATCTTCATGATTTAGACCTATTTAAACATCCCAAAAATGATTAGGGAAAAGTATGATAACTGGAATGAAGGGGAAGGGTTTCAAACATACCTCTCCATGCATTGGTTTTAGGCCTAGTATCTGCAACCTTCCCAAAATGAGCTATCATCATATATAGTCTAATAAACTCTTCTTTCATGCATCTTGCACACTTGGCCTCAAAAAAGGCATAAATTTTCCATGGAAATACATGGGAAGGAGTGGATGACACCTATCAAGACCCTCAATGGCCTTATAATCATTATTCATAACTTAAAATCACCCCACTCAAAGTTTTCCACCCCTTCTCACTAGCTTGGTCACTATGCTAGTTTTGGCTGGCTAAGATGAAGAAGCTGGTTGAGGCACTTAAGAATTTTTATAGAGTAATATATGACAATATAAAGTTATTAAAATTATTGATCTTCCTCCCAAACTTTATTGTATCTTTTAAAACCTCATATAACCTTCAAAACACATAAAATAGTCAAAATTAACCTATTTTGTACCATATATATACAATTTCATATAGTCCAATAGGATGGGGAGTGTAGACATCCAATTCCTAACACCATTTGTGTTGAAATTGTAAATATTACTCAAATTACACTCAAATACACATTCTAAGTCAAAATCCATAAAATGCCCTAAATGGTTTGAACTTGTCACTTACAAGTGCCAGTTTAGGTCAAAGTATCCATACATAGGACAATGTCTTTTATGGGATAGATAACTTTGATCAAATCATTTTGAGTCAAAATGACAATTTCACCATTTAGTGCTCTGGATCAATCTTTTCTTCTAATTCATTGGTACACATCATGTACCTTTGTTATTTGGTGTTGGTAACATCCTAAATGGGAATACAACTCTAACACATCTAACATTGCCTTCCAATTCCTCTCCAATCAAATTACAACCTAATAATATGACTTTCTAACCATTTTGATTAATTGAGGGCCAATTTTCAAATAATTGCATAAATTTTGATTAACCTTGTTTAAGGCTAATCAATCCAAATTAAGAGATTAAGTGGATTTTCTATGAGAGTTGTTGAATATTTATTTTTGAAAATTGATTCCTATTAATTATATCATCAGGGGACATCATTTCTTGGGAAGACATCCCTAGGCCAAAAATGCCACAAATATCAAGATTATGGGTCACCCATGCCTAGTTAATGCCTCCCATACATCTTTAATGTCCCTTCTTCTAAGGTCATGATGAAGATAATTATGGATTTAATTTTAAATATTAGGATTATCCATGGCCACACATCTCAATCTTGAGATGGACGGTCATGGTTGATCCTTACCAATCTCAAAATTCTATAAATAGAGAGGCCATGGACATGAATTTTAAGCTTGAATATTACAAAGTTATAATGTTGAATTATTTTCACAATCCTTTACATTAGATCATTGATTTTGTTTGCAAGCTTTATTTATAGGCTAGTTTAGTGATTTGGAATAATGAGCCTAGTTTTTATAGAGTGTTCTTGAGACATTTGAGGAGTTTGCCACTATTTTTGACAAAGACAAGGATGCTTAATCAAGGGAGAACATACTTTTAAGCCACATGGGTATGGTGAATCCATTTGGGAAGGTAATATGATGTTGATTTCTTTAATTTATTTCTTGCTATCCTTTTTAAGTCCCATATGAATAAATAGGCTTAGTTAGTTAGTTCTTTATGTATTTTTTGTTATTTATGGAATAATGCTTGACTAACTTGCTTTTTAATCCTCTCTACATCTTAGCATGACTGATGGGATTAGATACATCTTACACCTAAAAAATATCATTTTTTAACTTTAAAATATTCATTTGGATGCTTAAAACTCTTAGAAATTGATTTTCTAACTTTATTTTGCCATTTTTGTTTACCATGGTTTCACACAGTAACTAAGGTCAACTAGTAAGACTTACATCAGTTGTATAGACTAACCGACATTAGTTAGCAAAACTGACATCAATTGTATACCTGTCATTGGTCACATTGGTATAACTGATATCTGTTAGATATCTGACATTGGTTAGAAAATGTAACTGTCATCGATTATATAAACTGATGTTGGTCATTGTGTTTTTATTAAAACAAAAACCCAAGATCTCTTTTTCTAAAGTTTATTGTTTCAAACCAAAAATAGATTGAAAGCTAAAGGACATGCTGATTTTTTTTTGTAGGACTAAGCTTGATATTTACTAAAAACATGTTTTAAATCACCTTTTTCATGTTTAAAAATCAATTAGGAACTTTGTTTTGGTGTTTAATGAAAAATTTAGATGCTTAGATGAATGTTTTCAAAGTTCACAATATTAAGACCAAGGGGTCAAATGAACACCACCAAATCTTTCATTTGGGCTTAAAATTTAACACACTTGTCAATTTTTGTTTGTAATAGTTGTTTAATTAGATTTTGTTTGCAAAAACGAGGAATGTTGTGTGTATGCTCTTCCATTTTTCCCCTTTAGGGAACCCTTGGAATCAAAAGTGCCACTCTTATTGCAAATAGCCTAGTCCAAGGGTTAGAAATAATGTCATTTAAATGACTCCCCAAAAACTTGTCAAAGTTTGGGTGACCTTGAAAACGACCCTAAAATCTTTTTATTTTATGATTTATTTATTTTTATGCAAACTTGGCTTGCAACGAGAATGTCATTACCTCCCATGAGTTCTTTAGGGAAGATTTGACTCGGGGTTTCATTTCCCAACATTGACTTCATTTGTGTCTTAATTGGAGTTACATATGGGATGTATCTACATTTTGGACATCATAATACACTGAGTGAATAATAGGATGTAGTGGTTATAAAAAGGACTAGACCCTTTTACAACTAGCCAATGCCACAGTCACCCAATTTTTGTTCTTATATTTTGCATCATTTAACATGAAATTAATTGTGCAATTGATTCCCCTAGAATAATAAAAAACCAATTAGTTTTAGTCAAACCCATTTTTCCATACCCTTGCTAGGATTTGGATGGTTATACTTAGTGTATTTTGGTCATTATTTGCTTGGTATGGTTTAAGGCTAAAACTTGTTTGATTGTTCATAAGCCATGTCAAAATCATGTATTTGAGTTAAAAAGGGTAGCGTTATGCTGCCAAAATCATGTCAAATCTTTTTTGCCTTTGAGTCTTTGAAACAAAACAATTGACGACATCACTCAAGCATGCTTATTTTTGCTCAATTTATTTCAAGAACTTGTTTACCATTGTATCAAAAACCATTTGTTTCAAACCATGTCATGTATACCATTTGGACCTTGTTTATGCATCAGTATGTTGTTTGCTCTTGTCTAGCTTGTTTGGTTCAATCCTAGTTTTCAACATTGCATTTTCAATTAACTTTGCCAAGTTTGGATCCAAATATTGATTGATTTATATTTAGGCCTCAATTCATGGTGTTATCTTTTTATTTTGAGTTTTTTTAAACACTATTGATTGTTTATTTGTTTGAGTGCCTATCCTCATCATTTTTTGTGACTTTGTTTGGGAAAACACAACCTTTATTCAAAAACCTTTGATGTTAGACATTTGAAATTAGGTTATTTTATGCTAAATCTTGACACAAACTAATTTTGAGATACAGCTTCACCCTTTTAACCAAGGTTGAACCTTTTTTATTTTAAACATCACTTTTCAAATTTTGTAGAACTTTAAGTCTTTCTATTTTTAGAGCTTTCTTCATTAAATGCAGATATGTCTAGCTACATTTATGGTGTAGTCATGGATAATCCAATTTATGATAGAGTGGCCACACAAAATGAATTTTATGACTTTAGTCAAGACCCCTATGGTGGCAGTATGGTTTGTGAGACAAATTTCTATCCACCTCACAAAAATTAGTGATGGAAACACAATCAAGATCCAACTTATGATCCAACTCATGATTGGAATGATTGGGTTTATTAGGAAGACTTGGATGCTTTGGCTTGTGTAAGTAATCAAACTTCACAATCTATCGAGATCATCATTTTAGGATATCCTACTTTGGTTTGCATGAGAAACCAAACTAAGAAGAGTCCAATCATCACCATTTTAGGACCTCCTCCTTTGGTTTGCACAAGAAACTAAACTAAGACGCATCCAGTTGTAACCATTCTTGGCCCATCACTAGTTTTTGATGAACCTATTTTTAAAGAACCTCCATTTGATGAATAAATTGTTTTTGATCCCTTATTCAATAGTCTAATCTTTAGAGAGTCCATTATTGAACCATAAACCATTCTTCCTACTAAACCAAATATTCCCCACTTTAGAAGTTATGTGATGATCTTAGAGCCTAAACAAGAATCATTACCTCTTCACCATCTTATGAGGATCAAAATGTGTTAAAAATTTATCTTTTGTAACCAATGGTGAACCAAAACCAATATGTTATTGTTGAAACACCCGTTTGTGAAAAGATAAACTATGATAAATTACCTATTCATATGTTACCTATTTTTAAAGAGCCTCATATCCTTGACAAGCCAATCTTGATAGAGTTGTCTCTTGATCTTTTCCCACTCATTGAGGAGTCTTTCTTTGACAGACATGATTTTATCAAGACATGCCTTGATTGGTTCCCTCTTTTTGAGGGGCTTCACTTAGATGAGTCAGTCTATGTTGAACCCTTCCAAGATGAATCGGTTTTTATTGAGCCCATTATGCCATCATAGGCCATTACTTGTAAAAAATTTAGCATTTAATATAACATTATCAAAACAACCATATAATATGAAAAATCAATATTAGAGTCAGGTTCCATTTTTAAAGAAACATTGGATTTAACATCAGAAATAGAATAAACATCAGTTGTGACATTGGATTCAGAGTCCCTTACTTTGGAATTAGAGTTAGAAAAAAATTATAGTGTTGGTTGTTACAACATTGGTTACAGTTGCCTTACATATCAATTTGAATATATTTGTGATCCTTCTATGGTTTTTGAGGATGATTAATTTAACATCGACATAATTTATCTTAGTATCTTCTATGAGGATTGTGCTTCCTTTCACCATCCCATTATTACCACCCAACATAGCCATTATATTAACATTCCACCTCCCATAAGTGTCAATCGAGACTGACAAAATCACACTTTGTTGAACTACATCTATGATGACATATCATTTGTAGAATATTAGGGGGACCAAGACCACATTCATTCAGAAGAAGAACAATCTTCTAGTGAAACCTTTTTAGAGGCACTAAGAGATAAACAAAGATCAAAATCAACATCTTTTAGTGACACCTTTTTGAAGGTGCTAGAAGACAATCAAAGTCAAATGCTAACATATCTTTATGAAACCTTCTCGGAGGTGCTATGGGATGATCAAAACAAATTCATTGGTGAAAACCTCATCAAGGCACCAATAACTGAGCATAAAAGTTTTTCATTATTTACTAAAGATAATATTAGAGATCAAATCAAAATAGCTTCTAATCTACAACATAATCAGATGGTAGCTACTCTCAAGATCAAGCAACAAAACAATTTGAAGGTCTTATCAAGAGAATCTTCAAAGGTCTTCAGCCCTACCACAACCAAAATTATGTCAAATTAAACATTAGCAACATTATGTGTGACTAAAAGTCCTAATATCCATTTGTTTCCCGTTCATTATACATTCCATTATCACCCACCTATTTATTACCCACTTATCTCATTTATCCTACCATTATTTACCATCACTAGAAACACTTTCCTTTATCGAGGTTATAAAGATATATTGTCTCAACATTTGAAGGAAGTGGAATCAACTATCTATGAATATCATGAACACATTATTGAGATCTAGATCAACAACAAGTTCTTAATAGAGTAGTTGTTTTGAAAGGGTGTTGGACAACAAATTATATAGCTGATCATTTTTGTTGTCTCACATATTGACTAGGATGTGCATCTCCCTATCAACAAGGGTAATAGAACCATTTTTCATCTACCATTCATCTATTTTCCATTACCATGCCTCGTCTCTTGGGGAAAACCCTATAAACCCTTTTTAGGAATTATTATACCATTGAGATACATGATCCATGCCATTTGAACTACATTGACTTGAGGTCCTTTGGGACTATGTAGGCCACACTCAATTTTTAGTGAGGCTAGCTTGGTCACCCATTTCCTCACTCTCACTGATTTGTGAGCATAAGCTGTTGCAACCAACTTAGCTATCTTATTGGAACTTCTACTCTTATGATGTGCATATTTTTGACTAGATGGTCCCACCTTGTGCATATTTTGTCCCAAAAATACCAAAAACATTATAAATACTTTGAAAATACCAAAAACATTAGAACATGATCTAGAAAAGAGAAAAAACATTGTCTCATGCTTCTATACATTTGTACATTCCCATTCCACCATTCTACGCTCTTGCCATTTTACAAGCACAAAAACACTAGTTTATTTTATCTTATCCTATGCACTTTCCAATTTTCAAGATCATTCTTTCTCATCTCGTCAGCTTCTTATTTTCTAGACCATTCTAGTTTATTTTTTGTATCTTCTATTTCTTCTATAACATTAATCATGTTGGTCTGATCATCATTTTTTTTCTTCTATCCCATTTCTAGGGAGAACTACATTTAGCTTGAAGTTTATGTTGGAACATGCATCCATGGAACTATGTAGGTAGTATCCACTTGTCTTATACATTTGGAGTCATCTCAACCAACCCCTTCCTTTTCTTCTCTTCCCCCATTTCTTTTGTCATTGTTCCTCTTTAATTAGGGAACAATTGTCATTTTTTTTTGTTATGATGTGGTAGAAAGTAACGCCTCTACCGCACATGCATGAACATTTATATTTAAAACACACTAACTTGGTTTTTGTTTGTGTGTGTTTATTTGTGTTTTATTGGTGTTTTGTTATGATTTCACACCTCTCCCTTTATTTTTTCTCCTTTTGTCTTTTTTGTTACCTCTTGTCTCATTCTTGGTCTTGTGTTTCCTTGATTTTGCTTTTCTCTTTTGTGTTTCAGAACATCTTGATGATTCACATGGATCTTGATTATTTATATTTTGATCCTATGTTATTGTGTTGTTCTTGGACCATTTTGTTTATTTGATTATTTTTGCTGTCTTGTTTTTTTGTTTGATTTTGTTTTTTCTCTTTTGTTTTCAAGAATGCCTTGATGGTCCACATGGATCTTGATTATTCATATCTTTGTCTCATGTCATTAAGATGTTCTTGCCTTTTATGTTTTTGAACATTTTTATTCCTACTTAAGTCTTGATAGATCATATCTTGATTTCAAGTTAGGATCATTTATGTTTATCTTTTTCTTTGTCTTTAACTTTTTTGTTTAAATGTAAATCATTGTAACTCTAGTTTTGGTCATTGTTTTACCATTATCCTTAGTTATATATATTCACATTTGAACTAACTCAATGCAATTGGAATCTTATGTCATTCTAATTTATTCATAATTATGATGCCTAATTTATTTTGCTATAGAAAGCACTTTGTGCTCAGGTCTCAACGTCTTAACTTCAACATCAGCTCCAATGAAAGATTCTCAAGAACACTTTATAAAACCTAGGCTCATGATATGGAATTAGGCATCTATGTAATATGAATTTTAGGCTTCTTTCTCTATGATTAGATGTGCATCTCTTTGCATACATTTTAAGTCTAATCAATTCTTGGTCATTTTTCATCATTCCTCATTCCATTCTCTCCCAAACTTGGGTGAGCTACATTGCCCTGAAGTACATGTTAGAACATGAGTCCATAAAACTATGTAGGGATCGATCAATTTATATTGAGGTCAGATCAGCTATATCCATTATTCTTTTCATCCCTTATCACTTTGTGCATTCTCATATGCTTGGTTTTATATGGCTTTCTAAGCCATTACACCATCACATGTAAGTTTATGCCTGCTCACTTTAACCTATCTTTTTGGTTATATCTTTGAGCTATTTTACTTGCCAATTGCACATGCTGGGGCACAACATATGAACCATGTCTAAATCAAATATTCTCTACAAGGGAAAAATCATTATTTATTTTTTATCAATGATCAAGATTCACCCTACTGGGATAAAACTATTTTATCATGATCAAATCTACTCTACTAGATTACTTCTTATTATATTATATTTAGAGACCTCATTCTAGTGGTGCTTCCCTTTCTAAAGTATAACATTCTCTCTTTTACTCTAATTTCAAGATCTCCACATTAAAGGCCATGATGGTAATATTTTAGTGTGCAACTTGTCTTGGGATTGATAATTATCATAAGTATGTAGCTTGTACTCTCAAATTGGGTACATTTAAAGCGTGTCCCTTACATTTATGGATTGTATCTTTCCCATTCACCTATCTATGGGGCCTATTATACCTCTCATTATATTTTGATCATTGATGGTAATCATGTGTGCAAGCATTATATCATCTGGATGTGATTTATTCCATGGGTTAATCTCTCACTTTCTCTCTCTTTTCAAGAGTCAATCCTTTTCTCCCATCCTAGTATGTTTTGACAAGGGGGAATCATGGGTCTATTCTAATTTCTTATTGACAACTCTTTTCTTTGAAAAGACATTGATTCACATGAATATCTTGCTACACCTTCTCAAATAGGGGAAAAATGTATACATCTAATTCCTAACACCATTTGTGTTGAAATTGTCAATCTTACTTGAATTACACTCAAATGCATGTTTTAGGTCAAAATCCATAAAACACCCTAAATGGTTCAAAATTGTCACTTACAAGTGACAGTTTAGGTCAAAGTATCCATAAATAGGGAAATGCATTTTATGGGCCAACTAACTTTTATCAGATCATTTCGAGTCAAAATGACAATTCCACCATTTAGTGCTCTAGATCACTCTTTTCTTCTAATTCATTAGTACACATCACGTACCATTTTTTTTTGGTGTTGTCAACATACCAAATGGGAATACATCTCCAACACATCTAACATCACCTTCTAATTCCTCTCTAGTCAAATTATGACCCAATAATATGCCTTTTTGATCATTTTGATTACTTGAGGGCCAATTTTCAAATAATTGTAAAATGTTGATTAACCTTGTTTATTGCTAATTAATCCAAATTAAGAGCTTAATTGGATTTATAATGAGAGTTGTTGAATATTTATTTTTTAAAATTGATTCTTATTAACTACATCATTAGGTGACATCATTTATTGGGAAGACATCCTTAGGCCATAAATGCCACAAATATCAAGATTATGGGTCGCGCATGCCTAGTTAATGCCTCCCATGCCTCTTCAATGCCCCTTCTTCCAAGTTCATGATGAAGATAATTATGGATTTAATTCCAAATATTAGGATTATCCATGGCCACACATCTCAATCTTGAGATGGATGGTCATGGTTGATCCTGACCAATCTCAAAAATTTATAAATAGAGAGGCCATGGACATGAATTTTAAGCTTGAATATTGCAAAGTTATACTGTTAAATTGTTTACACAATCCTTTGCATTTGATCATTGATTTTGTTTTCAAGCTTCATTGATAGGCTAGTTTAGTGATTTGAAATCATGAGCCTAGGTTTTATGGAGTGTTCTTGAGACATTGGAGGGGTTTGCCACCATTGTTGACAAAGACAAAGATGCTTGATCAAGGGAGAACATGATTTTGAGCCACATTGGTATGGTTAATCCATTTGGGAAGGTAATATGATATTTTTTTATTTTATTTGTTTCTTTTATCCTTTGTAATTCCCATAGGAATAAATAAGCTTAGTTATTTATGCATTTTTCATTATTTATGGACTAATGTTTGACTAAATTTATTTGTAATCCTCTCTATAGGGAGGAGCCTAAAAGATTATTATACAAATTCCAATAGATTTTTATGGTCAAACTATTTCATTATATTAGCTTCCCATCCTCATTTTATCCATCAGGTCTTGATTGAGGGTTTGTAAGAGTTTTGAGCAATTTCACCTAGTTAATGTTTTTTAATGAAGATTTGACATTAGAGTTTCAATATAATGACACAAAATGATTGTTCAAGACCTCTTATAACTCATATAAACCTCTTTGGCCCCCATGCAAAGCATCAAGAGAGATATGAGTATTCAAACTTTTTCTATCGAGCCCTTTCCTCATTTTCCTACAAGCCTAGTGTTTTCTCTGAGCCATAGATGGCTTCTTAAAGTTTTAATTTGTATATAAATAGTTTTAACACATCTATTATGTTCCCATATACATGCTCCAATTTTTTAGAAATCCTATCTCATGCTAGAAATGAAAGTGATTCTCTTTTTGACTTTAGGCCTAAACTATGTTTGACACACCTACTTGAAAACTTTGGTGTTTTAGATCATCTTTTTGGGTATTTATCCTCCATACTTGGATTATAATGTTTTCATATGTGTGATAGGAAAATTTAAATTAGTCCCCAACTCACCTGATCATCCTCCTTCCCTAAAAAATGTAGTTTGCATTCAAGGGGAAGTGCCCTCTGTTTAAGACAAAATAGAGGACACTTCCCCTATTTTTTAGACCATGGTGGATATTTTAGGGGATCCTAAAAGTTATGGATACCTCCTACATTTAATGTCAGCCTTTCATTATGTCATTTGACCCTCTAATCTCTCCATATCCCAAACAAACTCCTAGAAGGTAGACTGTATGTAGGGTTTGGGGAATATACTATGTAATACATCATTGGAGCCCCTCTACTATTGACCATAATGGAGGTTACATAATTACCTCTCATCACTCCAATCCTCCATATGCTCCTTATCCTTTCCTAGTCTAGATTGTATGTACCTTTTGACTATGTTTTGCATTGGAAGTTCACCTATAGGTGTATGCTCATATGTTTTGGGATTGATAACATGGTACAAAAACTCACAAGGGTTCCCTAGAGTCATTTACTACTTTTTTAGACAATTTTATTCAAATTTGAGATATAATCACATTGAGAACTCAACTTACTTACTCCCTACCCCTCATAATCAACTACAATTGACTATGTGGGGTACTGTAGGTGTCTTCCATATATTCTAGGCCTTGAAGGGAATGAAAAAAACCTTAATTGAATATTTTAAAAAATCTTTTCACCCATGATATAATTCATTTCACACCTTTAAGTTGAAATGTTCCCACGAACAATCAAGCCATCTTATTATGTTATGCTTGTTGTACCATACCTATATGTGTTAGGGGACCATGTTGAGCTATGATATTAATGTAAAAAGACTTTACCTAAAGTTTAAAGTTCATTTATAAATTTTTAGGACTAAACCAACACTATGAAACATCACCCTCTTTGTTCAGTACCCTACTAGTCACCTATAGTTGGCTGTAGGTGAGCACTATACTATGAAAATGACACCTGTAGGTGTTCTTGAGGATTGAAACACTACACATAAACCTCATCCTTTTGATTTTAATGTTATTTGGTATTAAATTCTATTAATAAGGATATTCTAACCAAAATAGTATATTTTGTTTTCAACTTTAGGATGTCAAAGTCACTTAAGGGTTCAAAACTATAGCTATTATTGCTTAAACTCAGTACATAAAAGTGCATATTGGAACCCTTAAACAATCATCCTCCACTGATCATCTACCCTCTAAACTTTACAAGGTACCTCTCCATGCTAGATTATATAATATTTAATTATATATATTCCTTAAATATCATTTCAACCATGTCATATGTTATTCACAAAAGCCCCTAGACCTCTATTTTGCATGTTTAGGGAAAATGTCCCTGTACTTAGTCATCACATATTTTCAAGTAATTTATATTGAAATTAAAAATATTGACACTTAAAACATGGTATATCATAGTCAAATTCTCATAATAGGAATTCAAAAGAGCTCCAACACTTGTTTAAATTCCTTCATCAAATGCCCTAAATTGTTTGCCAATAAATCCTATAGGTGGACATTGTCAAGTCTGTAGACAGTAAATATAAAGATGAAAAATGTGCATTGATTTTACTATTTCATAAGTTTTGAATCAATATAAACCTAATAAATGTTCTCCTCATGACTCAAATATCTTCACACCACTACTAAGGCTCTTATCATAACATGATGTCATCATGGAAACCCTTGCAGGTGCACATTGAAAGGTATACAAGAAATATATGCAAGTGTGTACAATGAGTATTATTTACATTAATTGAGTTTAAGACTATTAAAATATCTCCAAATTAATTTTAAAAACCTATAAATGGATTCAAAAATTTGTGTTCATAGTTTCCATATGGTGTTCTTCTTCCAAGCACATGTAAGTATATGTTAATGGAAGAATTATGCAAGTGACTATGTTAATTAGGAAAATACTTCTTCCACAAAATATAAAACTTTTAATTGAATATTATTTTTATGGGAGTGAATTAAAACTCTAAATATCATAAATAAAACACCATGGACATGTTAAATATCTCAACTTAGCTCACTAAGTTGATTGTGTATGACAGCCATGGGACCAACTGAATGCATTGTGCTTTGTGACTAAAACTCATAGAAAATTTGCTTGGATAATGAGATTTTAAGGTGAAGGGAATAATTATAGAATTTTAAACATTTAAATTAACGTAACATAACCCCCTAAATTCACCATAAAAGCATGAAAGTCTTGAGAATGGTAGAAACCTGCCTATTGCACAAAAAAGTGCTCCCTCTATAACTTAAGATCATTAGCATATAAAAAAACATTTAAATGATAAAAAAAACATGAATATAATTAGATAATTAATCCAAAATCATATTTAATCAACCTCAAAAACTATTTTATATGGAATTGACCAAAATGAAGCAAAACCTATAGGGTGCATGAAACAACAAGTAGATAAACATAGTCAACTTAATGAGGATGGTTCATAAATAAAATGCCACCATTATTAAAAATATTATTATGTAAAATAATTTATTTGAGTTTAATTTCACCTCCCAAAGGAGTTTTATCTAAAACCCCTTCTACTGGCCATACCAAGTAAAACCTTAAGACTGGTTCTATGTGCCTAGAAGGGTGAAAAAGGAATAGAATGGTTTTAGGACTTTTTTAGCACTTATAAAGCATGTAAATCACTGATATGGATTTTAAGAAGCTAAAGAGTCATTCCATGACCTTTTACCATGTGGAAAACTTCCCCATCAATCGTACAAGTGCCAAACTCACCTTTTTCCCAAAAAAACTACTCTTTCTTTTGAAGCACCTACCACTTTTAGTTATCAATAATTGATTAAGACATATGAGGAAACATAGAATGTGAAAACCTTTTAACACCCTCAAATTTCCATAGGATGATGTAAAACTCATTTAATGCCCATTTATGACCCCCAAAATGATAAATAGACTAAAAGACTAATTAAACAAGGTTAATATGATATTGAATAACATCAAAAGACATATAATACATCATATGAAATAATATTATACCCAAAAAAACACAAAACTCAAGTTTTTACCTATAGGTGCCCTAATTTGACCTATAGGGTCAAATTTGGTCAACAATAACTAAAAAGAGCATCATTTCAGAAAGAAGCGGGAAAGGGATGAGTGACTATTGTAACCATTTGTCAAGGTGGCCATGACCATTTAATTAAGGTAGTTTTAACTATTGTGGAACGTGGATTTTTGCTCAATTATGATCCCTTTCAATTCCAAAAAGGCTTCCTCTCTCTCTCTCTCTCTCTCTCTCTATTCTTTTATATATTCAGGCTTCTAAGCTTTGATTTTTGTCCCTTAGGCTAGTACGAATAGACTCTACCAAAATTATACTCAACACCTCTTGGAGTAGTGAATAGAGTATTTTCTAGTCATGTGCTAATCTATATTTACTATTTTGTGTTTGTTTAATATGTAAATGTGATTTTTATTTTACTTTTGCATGTCCAAACTCAACCTAAGAGTTAACAACTTTCTTTATAGGTCATATAATGTATCTTAGCATTGATCTCTCAAAGGTATAGTGGATAGCTAAATTTAAGTGTCTTTAACCAAAACTTTTTTCATTGATCCCTAGTCTAAGTGTATCAAAATGACCTCTATATGAAATACTATTACACATAAACTATAGTAAGCATTGTATTAGCTCCTTTTATAGTCTACTAGTGTGATAAAGAATCCAAGTTCAATACTAGATCTAACAAATTCATGGTGTATCACCATGCATTTAGAATAGGTTTTACTTTATGAAAATTTATTAACTCTTTTCATCCCAACCAATTTTAGGTTTTATAAATAAAGGTCTAAATTATGAAATATGAGGAGCTAGCCTCATAAATAATCCTAAAGGTTTGGTCTAAATATAGGCATCCCATAACCTTAGGCCATTCCCATGTTAGTCTAGGTATGGGTTAGACTTGAACAAATATGACCTCTATTGGGTATTATCTGGATAGCTAGAACTACCCCTAAACTTCCACAAAATTTTGATTCTATTACTGGGACCCTATTGAATTTTATTGCTATAATGGTGTGATAGAATGATATACCAAATTTTTCTCAAAAACATTGAATGCTTGCTGCACTATGTGAAAAATAGTTTTGTGTAAAAGCATCCAACTTGCAAAGAATGAAAGACAATAAAATGGGTTTAGGACAACCTATATGATGCTTTGTATGATGTCTTTTTATATGAGTTACCTGAGCATGTGTACAAGTGGTTGGCTATTTATTCAACCCATAAAATAATAAGCTATGGATGATGCTATGAGTGGACAAAAGAGTGCCTAGAGAGGATTGGGACCCTAGATTTTACTTGGATTAGAGTAGTGGATAAATGGTGGTAAGGATCTCTTAATAGCTATGTAATTGAGTTCATAGCATCAACATATTTATGCCTTGAAGAAGTGGAGTACTAGTTCTTGTGTGAACCTAGAGGCATATTAATGAATGAGTTTGGCACATAGATCAAGAATCTAATGATTGATTATGGTTTTGAAAATTTGGTAATGTAAGAATAAAATACGTTTGCATATGATCTACACAAAGGGGAAAGGGTGGATGTGTAGATTAGACGTAATGGAAGGAGACAAGCAAATTGACACCTGAGAGATTAGAAGACAAGCTTATAATAATATATGATGCTGATTGATGGAGGATATGGAACCTAGAAGTATCAAGAGGAATCATAGTGAATGAGAAGGGCATGGGGAAGGATCACTTAAAAAATAATAGCATAAAGAAGAGAGGTATAATGAAGTGATGGATCAAGCTCAACACTTGACAGGTGTGGAATTTACTGAGTTCCTACATAATTTAGTGACTAAAAATACACTTGATGTGCCTACCCCCTTTAAAAATTTGATGCATGCACACACACTAGATCCCTCACTTGAAGATAGTAAAAAAGTGATTGTTGACCCTACCAATGCCTTAAATCTTAGACATTTTGTAGATTTATATTGTAATTTTGTTATTGAACAAATTATTCCATATAATGATGTGAGTGCAACTACATCTAGACCATTGAGTGATAGCTCACCATAATATAACTTTAATGTGAGTGTACCAATATAGCTAAATAATGCCAGTAATGCAATGTGGGAAATAGCCCTCAAGAAGTGGTCTAATGACACAAACAAGAAATACAACACCAAAAACATCAATTATAATAGTAAGATAATGAGACTGGTGCCTACCTCTAGGGTTGGAGGTATTGGAGGACTATCACCAAGATAGGTTCTAAGGGGATAAGCACCACAAGTACCAGTTATATCCCATAATAGATCTAGTATGAAATGGCTATGCACCTTTCAGATTATTTTGGCATGGAAAATGATATAGAACATATGCCAAAATGTGAACTATAGTGGTGTGTGTGAGGTAGAACCCAATAGGAATGTAAGGTTACTAAGTTTACAACCACTTTACTTGACTGTGTCCACACTTGGCATAAAAAGTTTGATCCCAACTAGGCCATGGTTGACTATGATACCCTAAAGGATGCATTCCTAAATTAGTTTGACATTTTAGAGTTTGAAAAATAGAGCATGGCCATACTGATAGAAATTATCCAAGGACTCTCAGAGAGTGTGCATTTATATAATGCATGATTTAAAACTCTCCTATTAAATCTAGCATATGATATTCACCCTTCCCAACATGTGTAGTGGTTTATTTGTGGGTTGTTCATGCCATTTTAAAGATCACTTTCCATGGAAGTTTTTGTAGACCTTAGAGAAGTGCTCGAATCCATTCTTAGAGATAAGGTATTTAGAAGTGTAGACACTAGGATCAACCCATTTATGGAGGTGAAAATTGCATCTATGGCATCTCAACTCAAAAATATTACCACCAGCTCTATGTATGACACTTGAAGTGGATTATGGTGCACTTAATACTAAGTATAAGTCCATAATAGAACTAAGTACCCATGAAAGAATGTACACACTCTACTTATAAGTTGCAAATTTTTTTGATAAGTGTATGATGTGAAAAACTATACTTTATTACAATGTACTAGCCAAGTCAACATAACCATCTAATTTTATTTATGTGATGCTTACACCCATACCCATACTGATTATCAAGAGATTGATGAAATACACAAAAACATGAAAAAGGGCATGTAATAGGCTATAACAACAATCATAGGAGAAGCAAACCAATGGAATGATGGATATGATCAACATAATATAAGATTCAAGATGAAGGTGCCAGAGCATGAGGTAGAGGATAGGGTGGTAAAAGGTTCCCACCATGATCATGTTATAAGTGTGGCTCAATAGATCATTATCAACATGATTTCCATATAAATCCAACATGTGGGTATTGTCGAGGCCCCCATAAAGTTGAATAGTTCCCTAACCTTTATAAAAAGTTGACCCAAGGAAGGCCTAACATAGGAAAAAACACAAGGATGCTTAGGCATGAGAATAAGATAGAAAAATGGACCCCAAAGGCACAACATACACATAGTATAAATCAAGGTGCAAGCAATTACTCATAGTGGATTCACTACTCAGCCACCATATGCACCAATATATATGTTATGCCTTAAGTATGGGGATAAGGGTTGAAATGAATGCATAATGCATTTTTAACCAGAAGCTACACCATACATAGACCTAATACACTAGAATAATATATTATAATAGGTTATGAATATAATCCAAAACTTATAAGGGGATCTCCAATTAGCATGGGACCTAAAAATGTAGGTTGCTACCTCTTGAAAGAAGTAGGATAGCTGAGAGGATAAATTAAAAGAATTGATTGAGATCTTATGCCTCTTGTAGATTGAGGGTATGCTACCCATATTAAAGAACATACTCCTAGAACATATAGGAAAAAATTAAGTTGAGGTCATTGTGCCATGCATGGAGAGGGAATGAGAAGTTTGACATACTCATAATGCTTAATATAACCAATAAATGTTGGTGGATGTCACTATTTATGCATGGTCAGTCTGTGAGGTTCTTATAGACACATGCATAGAGGTCAACATCTTGACCAAGACTTCTTGTGAGAAAATGGGTAACCCAACTTTGTGACCTTCCCATCATGTGTTCTTCATGGTCAATAAGACTTGAGCACAACCTATAAAAATTATGAAGAGCACAATTGAAGTATTATGGGCACTAAATTCTAGGTTAAATTTGAATTAATAGAGTTTGAAGAGTAAGACAACTACCCACTACTTCTAGGAAGGCCATGGTGTTATGTGGATAATGCAAATATGTGCTTCAAAAGTCACTACATGACTTTTAAGAATGGATAGGAGAGGGTAGTTATACCTCTTTCAAATGACCAAGGACCCCCGTATGTCAAGAGTGTGGACATTGAGGATGAAATGAACCATATATATAACATCATAGTGTAAGGCACTGAGACTATAGAGCCAAATGATCAAGGAATCTTCTTTTGGGAAGATGAATAGTTAGCAGATACCATAGATGTTTCTTTCAACTGATGGGTCGAGGAAGAATATTAGACCACTGGCCAACAATGTTGCTTGGTGTGAGAAAAGGTGACAAAACAAGTAAAGATGGGATGGATATAGATTGATCATGATCCTAAAAGATGGGTCCTTTATGCCAAAAAAGGGGAAAATGAGTGTTTCACCTTAGTAAGGGAAAACTTGTTGCACTCTTAAGATTTGAAGAAAGTAATCCTGTGGAAGACTATGTCCATGACATTGAGTCATTCATCCCAAAGGAGGTGGATAAAATGGGTGCACTAGTGTACACATTTAAAATCACTACCACTTTTTGGTGGGCAGTGCAAAATCTTAGCTTGCCAACTTGGAAGTATGTAAAGGTATCCATATAAAATAGATTTGGAAAAACTAATGAGGACCTAAAAATTTCATCTTACGCTGGTAACTCTGACCCCATAACACATATACATCTTTGAAAATAAATGTGGACTATTTGTGGTGAAAATTCCCTAAGAATTTTATGGGTGCTTGCCTTCTAGAGAACCTTATAGACTTAGGTATGGGTGTGGTATGTAGTAAATGAGACATTATACAAAATAGTAGACTGGGATGCCCTTAAGGAGCAATTTATTTAAATCTTCTTCTTTTCTTCAAAAAATCTTGAACTAATTGAGACATTATAGATATTTTAAAGGTCAGTGTTTGAGGACACTGATATATTGGAAGAACACCTAAGGGACATGTTTAGAAAAAAAGGGTTATCACTCCCAACCTTATTTGAAGAAATTTGTTTAAATAGTGACACTAGTGATGAAGATGATGACACATGGAAAACATGAAAATAGAAGAATTTGGCAAGTAAAATAAGTTAGTGTGCCAAGTTGAGAATAACACCCTAGAAGAAGAAGACCCCACCCATATTCAGGTAGAGACAACTGAGGGTAGTAGATAAGTCAAGGATCACATTAAGAAAAGCATGAACCTTATCAAGCATCATTAAAAAATACCAAGGTAGATATTAGTTCAGAGGGGTGATCCAAAATTACCACTTTGGGTGCCTATTGGTCCGATATAGAACTAGCATGTATTATTGATATCTTAAAAGAATTACAAGACCTATCCCCATGAAACTATAAAGATATGAAATTCATCCACCTATCCCTTGGGAAAATGAGCATGAAACTAGTCAATGATATGAGACCCATCAAGAAGTGGACTTATAGAATAAACCCAAATCTTCACACCAAGGTCAAAACTAAGATCGATGACATGATAGATGTAGGAGTTATCTACCCAGTGTAGGAGTTTGAATGGGTCAACCCCATGGTCATCAGCATCAAAAAGGATGGGTGTATTCAAATTTGTGTAGACTATAGAATGTTAAACACTAAATTTGTAACCAACCCCTTCCTAATTTCATTCATTGATGAAGTATTGAATGGCATCACAAGTTGTGAAATATACACATTTATCGATAGATTATCAAGATACCATCAAGTTCAGATTGAGGATGAAGACAAGCCCCAAACCACCTTTATGACTAAGTGGGGATATTTTACATATAACATGATTCCCTTTGGTCTAAAGAATGCACCAACCTTTTTATCTTTTTAGTGATCACTACATTCAAATAATTCATTCACAAGTTCCTCTAAGTATATTTAGACAACTAGATAGTGTATGGATTGGTAAAATATAACTATGACAATTTGTGCCTAATGTTTGAAAGGTTATGGTAGTTAAAAATCTCTTTAAATCTCAAAAATTATATTTTTGAGATGATATTTGGCACATTGCTTGGGCACATAATCTACAAGGATGGTCTACTTGTTGATTCCACCAGGATTGTAATCATCTTTTAGATTCAAAAAACATTAATGCATAAAGTCATTTGGGTATTTTTTGGATATTAAGAGTATTATAGGAAGTTCATAATGAATTATGTCAGGATTGCAACATCACTAGAATAACTCTTGTAAAATGTTAGCCCATTCTATAGGGGCATAGTACATGAATATGCTTTTGAGACCTTAAATATAAAGTTGGCAAGTGTACTGATACTATATTTTATAGACTGGGTGACTCCCTTCCATATCAATGTTGATGACTCTAGTACTATAATTTGTGCCATTCTCTCACAACCATGTGAAGGGAAAATGGATCATCCTATTTATTTTACAAGAAGGAAACTAACCAAGGTAGAACAAAATTACACCATGACTGAGTATAAGGCATTTGTGATGGTTTACATCCTATGGAATTTTAGACATTATTTGCTAACAACCCCATTTTTCTTATTTACTAATCATGAGGCACTTAAGTACCTAGTGAATAAGCCTATTTTGAATGGGTGCATTTACTAATGGATCATTTTATTTCAAGAATTCTAATTTTCTATTGTAATAAATCCTAGAAAGCAAAATTTAGTCCCAAACCATCTATCCCACATCAACTCTAGAGATGTGGAAGCACCTATTAAAGATGCTGTGCCTGATGTGAAACTCTATATGATCTAATGCATCCCAAAAAACTTAGTATAAATTGTAGCATTTCTAACCTTTAAATCTACACCTCAACCCATGATAACTAAAGAAAAAAATTAGTTCATAGTTTATGCCACCCCTTTTCAACTCATTGGTAAAGAATTGTACAAATTGACCCATGATGAGATCATGCACTGATGTGTTTTAGAGAATGAATGGGACTTAGTACTATAAGAGGTGCATGAGGGGATTGCTTGAGGCCATTGTGCTAGAGAGTCCATAGCATAAAAAGTGCTACAATCAAGCTTGTGGTGGCCAACCATGTTTCATGATGAAAAAACATATGCCAAAATATGTGATGACTACAAACATACTAGAAAGACAAACCATCAAGATGAGATTCCCCTCATCCCTATCCTCACCCATGCACCATTTGAAAAATTGGCCATTGATTTTATTGGGCTTATTACTCCTATCATAAGGTGAATAGGCATAAAGTACATTCTAGCTACTAAAAATTACTTCACCAAATGGGATGAAGTAGTGCCAACCAAAACTATATAGCCACCATAGAAATAAGATTCATTTGGGAAAAATTATTAGTAGGTATGTGTGCCCGCTCAACTTGACTAGTGATCGTGACACACATTTTATCACTAATTTTTTTTAAATCCTACTATTTAATTATATGGTGGTACACCATAAAATGACACCCTACCATCCCCAAGATAATGACATTGAGAAGTATTCAATAAAATACTAAGGACATACCTCACAAAATTATATAATGTTAATTGTAATGATTGGGATGATCATGTGTTAATGATGTTATGGGCCTATCACATAACATAACCATTCTAAATGGTGTTTGGCATAAATTTCATTTTACTTATGGAGTTACTAGTGACCTCATTATGCATCACACATATTGGTTGATTGGAAGACCAAGACTGTTTAAGTGCATTCCTAGAAGATTTGGAGAGGTTGGACAAGATACGTGCCCAAGCATGATGGAGCCAACAAATAAAGAAGACCCAAAAAAAGACATGGCATGATAAGAACATCAAGGATAAGGTGTTTATATAAGTTACATTGGTCTTATTATATGATTTTAAGTATTTATAAAACCTAGGAAAATTATAGATCAGATGGATGGGACCTTATGTCATTCACACCATCTTAGAGACTGGAGCATACAAGCTATGTATGTTGATGGGTGAAATGATCCCTAGGAATTTAAATGGAAATAGATTGAAATTATACCATCACTAGGATGACACTTGTGCCATCTAACACCAGCTTTCTAATTAAAATTTGGTCACTTTGTCTAATGACCATAATAAAATTAGCATGAGCCAATTCTTTTCCTTGTCTTATTTCTTTTGTGTTATTTGAATAAGCGTGGCACTTTTAGGCTTACAGTAGAACATTTAATCACTTACACCCACATAAATCTAGTTGAGTGAGTCAATACCAATTTATTTTTAATCATATGAGGCTAAACACATAATTTTTTAGGTGCGTGTGAAGTCTACCAGGTAAACTAAATTATAAGTATGAATTAATCAATAAAGTGCACAAGGTGTTCATGCATAAGAGACCATGAGGAGATAATGAGGCACTGAAGGACCAGTACAAAAATTTATATGGGGTATGAAAGGATAAATAAAGAGATAACAAAATGTAGATAAATCAACCAAGAAAGTGTGGTGTACTTGAAAGGAAGTGCATCACTAGAAAAGAGATGGAACCTAGGAGGTTGAATTACATGCATGTGAAACGCTGTGCCTTGGTAACCAAAAGTGAGGTGAATGTCACACCAAGATGAATAAAGAAAAAAAAAATGATTGTTATGATATTTAAAACCCACCTAAAATTTGGAGGGAAGTGACCATTTGAATTACCTTTTACTTACCCAAAAAAACTATTAGTAGAGTTAATGCTATGACGACAAAAGAATAAAGATCTACATTAATGAGAAGATGGTGGCATTATTTAGTAGATTTTAATAGATTTCATGGATTTAAATGATGCTATCCATAAATTTGGAAGATGATAATAATGTATAAAACTATAGATGGTAGAGGTTGGAGGTTTAATATCCTTTTTAAGAGATCAGAATAGAGTAAGGAGTAAAAGCCACCAAATGAGAAAATACTAGCAGATAGGAAATAAGTTCCCCACAACCTTCCCAATTGTGAAAAAAAGAGAAAGTAGAAGATTATGTTTCACCATAAAGAGAAGAGGAGTAAAAAAATGGGAAATTTATGGATAAATAGGAAAGTAGAGACTTCAGTAAGATAACCAGTCTACCATTAACAAGGTAGGAAGCTCAACAACTAAATGCATAATTGTATTTCCCATGGATATAAAATAGACCAAACGTAATGTTGGGATTTGACAAGATAAATTTGTTGCACTTAAATACTAATCTTAGAAGTGTTATAAGTACAAAAGGATACAAAAAAGTGAAATTAATGAGGGATGAAACTGATATAAAATTTGAGGTGCAATTGGTATAAGGATTCAACGTCACAGAGGTTGATCCATACGTGATCACAAAGATCACCTACAAAGATATATAGTACCTATTAGAAGTCATGGTGGGGGAAAAGTGGGTATCCTTTGCCCATGTATGTAAAATTAAAGACTATAACCATAAGATAGGTAGTAATGTGTAGGAGTTGAACAAAAACTAGATGGTAAACACAGGCAAGAAGACCAAGGTAGGAACCACACTATTTAATGTTTCCATTAGAGACAAGTTAAAAACCATGGGTTCACCAAACATTTTTGAGCTACCAAACTTAAACAAGCCAAAATACTTAGTACCTTTCCTTATCTCGTAGGTATATGGTGATTGATTATATTTTACTAGATGGTGTATAAGGATTTATGCAAGCCACATAATTATAATCATAAGTCTACCTAGCACATGAGTAGACATATGGGAGATTATGGAGGATAATTCAGAGGTAAATAGGGTCACAAAGATCTTGGGATACTATAATTCATGATTTTCATTCCCTATCAATGACATCTAAGACCCAAGCATAAGGGTAACAATGCACTTGGTAAGCACCAAACTTTACCCTGGTGGCCAATGGTCAGATATAAGTAAAACAATCCTTTGAATTTCCCACCACATGGCTCAAGGAGAAATGTTCAACATCTCTAAGTTTATTTTAGAGGATATCATAAAGAATGTGTAATAATACCATCAGACACATGAGACCTTTTGATGGGGATACATGATTATCCTGATGGTAATGGAAGAGATAGGTGTGCTAGATCATGATGATGACCACTTTGGGTGTTGTGTTTCCACCAAACTATGAGTCCCCAATGATTAAGTACTAGGACTTCATCTACCCCCCCAAATTCTCATAAAATTAAAAAATAAGATTGCAAGGGTGGTTTGACAGATATATGGAGGCCTTTAGAAAGGAGTGATGTATCCCATAAGAACTCCCTTAGTAACTTATGGGAATAATGACCTTCAACATGATGCAACAATTCTATGTGGTATGCCTAGCACTCATAGATGGAAATATGTTAGGTTAGATCTGATTACCTTACATATTCTTAGCTAAATACTTCATGGTGGTGCTGAAGAGAATCCTAAATGTACAACAAATTGATATCTAGGCCAAGGTTATAGATTGTGATAGATGGATGATGAAGCACCAATTTATATACCCTAGAGTCAAGGTAACTAGAGATGAAGAGGATGATAGTGATATTCTTGACATTCATCCTCTCTACAAGGTAATAATCAATGGAATAATTTTCAACCTTTACTATTAGATGAAGCTACACAAGAAGGGTGGAGATCTTGACAAGGATGATGATCACCCCCTCCTAGCTAGAAATGAAGGAAAGGATGCATCAAAAGTTTAGGTGAAGTCACTCTCAAGAAATTAGGGTGATAAATTAGAAGATATCATAGAGCATATATAGTTGAAAATAGCCTCTGAGAAATAAATCATGCCACCTACCCCAAAGAAGTGTGTGGCATTCAAAAGAGAGGGTGATTCTTCGAGTAAACATCCAATGAAAAATACTAAGGGACCTATAACATTACCTACCATGTCCATTATATATATAGAAAGAGAGGTAGACTTAACACCCATAATAGAATAAGAGACTAAAGAAGATATGGTAGAGACTTATATCCTATAAGTAGAGAATGGTGAAGAGGAGCTCAATATTAGAAATGTTTAGGAGGCCTTACAAAGAGACATGGCCACTGCACTATAAGTAATAGAATAAATGATGAGACTTACCTCCAATAAAACCTTGCTAGAGATCCCACCAAAGAAAATAACATTGAAATCCAAGGATAAGGCCTCCCTAGTGGCCCCTCAAATTATCAAGTTGAAAAGAGTAGCCTAGATGAAGATGGGACTTAGTGATGAAGATATAAACTAGGTTTTAGTGCTTGAAGAGAATAAAAGTCTTGATTGAGAATAGAATAAGGCCAAGTTAGAAAATAGGGCCCTAAAGGTACCATCGAGTGCAAGATTAAAAGTAGAAGTGGTCAAAAAAGTGCTAAGTGAACCTGCCAAATAAGTAGAGGAAGTTGCAAAGACATGCCTAAGTAGTGAAGGGGTGTTTGAACAAAAAAAAGGTGATAATAAAATCTTAGAGCAATAAATAGAGATAAATGAGGAGCACCAGTAACACCAAGGTGGCCCTAGCACTGAAGTAACAACCCTTGAGGTAAATATTGAGAAGATCCATGATGAAAAAATATACGAGGGGGAGAAGTCCATTGAAGCAACCCCGAAGGATTAGACAAGTGTCTCCTCAAAGGATCACCCTAAAGAGAGTAATAGTTCTAGTGAAGAGGAAGAAGTGCACATGGAGAAGGCTATCATTAAAAAAGATTACAATGATCTTAACATTAGGGAAATTATGTAAAAGAATTAGGGGGACAAAGATTTATACTTATACAAAATTATGCCCTCCCAAGCCACCATAACAAGGACGTGCAAGTAACTCTCATTTGTACTAGATAATTACATGGATGAACCCCAATTTGACATGTCAAAGGCTACTAATTTGAGCCTAGAATATTCTAAGGAAGGGCAGGAATCCCTTATTATTAACCCATGTGCCATGAACCCAGTCTAGTTTGGGAATGTGCTAATAAAAATGGCCATGGAAATAACACACTATAATATCATAAATGATGGCAAGGTGAGGAAATTGAAGAAGATTCTCAAGGAAGCCAAGGAGGAAGTGTAAGCCAATAGGTTCAAGTTGAAACAACTTTGTGATCATGTGGAGGTCATTGAGCCATCTTTTCTAGTTAGCATCGACACTTAAAACCTTTCATAGGTCGATAATATTTGTGTATTAGTAAAGAAAATGATCCCAAGACTGTAGCCTAAGCCAACACAAAAAGAAGAAGAGGAAGAATCCAGTTTCATGCTAAAGAAGGAACTATTAGACAAGCTCTAAGAAGTGGAAGATCTCTTCAAAAAATTGAATGAAGGCACAAAAACAATAGGTGACATTTTCTTAAACTTCTCCAACCAAGACTCAATGATAGATGTATGATTAAATCAATAAAAGGATGAGAAGGAACAACTGATGGATAATTTGTACTCCATAGGCAGGGTGGAAAGGCTGTAGATCATGAAAAACGTAAACATACTAAGCAATTAGATCAAAGACAAGGAAATAAACTTGGAAGAACTCTTTCATGATATATAGACTAAGGGCTATGTGTAAGGAGAAATATTAGATGAAAGTGTGGAAAAGGTGAAAACTAATGTATAAGCCTTTCATAAAGAGATAGATAAAATATATACACTTACGCTCATTATTTTATTGATCAAGATTGATAACATTACAAAATAAATCAAGCTATCTATAAAGGGCTTTAAGGGTGGACTAGAATAAAATGTTATGCCCCTAACCCATTGTGGAGTGTTCACACCAACCTTATATCCACCTCGACATTTCTAGATATTTTTTACAAGTGGTTAGCCTAATGATTTTGGTAGCTAGCTAGAGGATGCAGTGTAAATCATGCACCAACTAGCTGATGGATAACCATCTCTTGGATGTTCAAGGCATAAACAAAGATATGAAGATAGATGGTAATTAAATCATAAGAATCATGGGGTCATGGATCCGTTGGTTATGATGACAGAACTCTAGCTCAACATAATGCTCCTAAAAGGCTTATATCAAGAGTTTGAACTAGAGGATGAATAAAGAGATGGATAAATGTAGTGAAGCTATGGTAGAATGAATTCAAAACCATGCTCTATAAAATTTTCTCTAGTAGCCATTAAGGATTATAAATAGAATAGAAGCCACACAGGCTCCAATTGTATGTTCCCAAGCTCATCTATGAGCCTATGAGTTGTTAGTATTATGATTTTAAATATAAACTCTTGCTATGGAATTTGAAAAATGACAAAAGGTATTGCCTTACTATGTAATGAAGTGTGTTTGGTTTACATGTATTGTAGTATTTATAATGGGATACAAGTGTTTATGTGATGTTGTACTTTTAATTAATTAGTGAATTGATGTTCATGTGTTTTTTTGGTTTCACTACTTTAATGGAGTCCATAATTTTCATGACTTCATCATCATTTTACATAGAAGATGGGTATAGGTCTATGATAGTGAACCCAACCCCTATTTAATTTGCATGTGTAGGATAGGTAAGTGACTATATCACCCTAGGCTTAACCCAAGAAAGTCTTGTGCCTATGGATTTATCCCATAGTTAAGTTTTCAATGCATTGCTTAAGTCCCCATAGTGAAGCCTCATTCCATGGAATAACTAGCCCAATGTGGGCCCTGGTTCCTTCTCAATTATGCTTCAGGTAAACACATAAGGCTTGTGCCTTATGTGGATTGATTCCAATACATCTGATTGTTTAAATTTTGAGTGCAAAGGGAGTTATGCCATGCTTGTGCTTTTTTGCAGTAAACTACCCCTAGACTTTCACAATAATACCAATGTTCAACAATCATAAATAAATATATATATATATATATATATATATATATATATATATATATATATATATATATATATATAGGGTTATTTATACTTATTTTACCTAACTAGGTTGTTACATTAACTATGACACTTTAGTTACTAGCCAATGATATCTAGTAGACTGAAAGTTGTGGTAGTCATTTACTTATTTTTATTTAAGAACCTGAGCCTTTGTGCCCATATATTCTCATTCGATGCTAGATCCTTATTTCCAAATGTCATCCTTCATGTGGGTTAGTGAAAAACTTATGTATAATTAAAGTCTATTCTATCATTGAGAATCACTCCTTAACTATTTCCTACTTCCTTTGCACTACCTAAGTCTTTCATTGATATACTGAGTCCCTCACTCTTGGGTCCTCTATTTTTTATGCCTCTCTTTTGACTGGGTCTTCTTTTGCTATGGTTCTATACACCATGCTCATTTCATACAATGCTCATTCCATACCATACTCATTCTATGTCATGGTCTTCCCATGCCATATTCATTACATGCCATGGAATTCTCATGCCATGCTCATTTTACACCATGGTCTTCCTACACCATAAGGCAAAACACTTAGTCAAAATTAGGAGTCCAACAACCATCTGATTGGTTCTCTAATATGTACAACTTTTTAAACAAATATATCACACTAGATACCTTTATAAAGAATGAAAACTATAAATTGTAATGAAAATCTCTATGATATGCCATTATTGGTGGTGATTTATTCAAAATATCTTTCGATGGACATTTAGATATTTAATAGTAGAAGAAGATATATTGTTTATTAACCATATAGATGATAATGAATGTGGTGGTCATTTCAATGGTAAGGAAATGCCACATAAAATACTTAAACATGGTTACTACTAGCCAACTATAGAATGAGAATGTCAAGAGTATGTAAAATTATGTGACAAATGTCAACACCATGGTAACTTCAAAATAGCTTCAACCTATCATGTCACCATGACCATTCATGCTATGGGGCTTTGATATAATTGATAAAATCAATCTAAAATCAATAGGCAACCATAAATTCTTTATCATATAAACAAAGTATTTTATAAAGTGGGTATAAGCAATCCCAATACAATCAATAAGAGGGAATTATATTTGTTAGTTTATCATGACCAATATTATTTCCTATTTTAGTCTCCCAATTGCCATCATTATAGATAATGGAATTTATTTTAAGAACAAAATAGTGAAAAAGTTTTGTTCCAAATACAAAATATGACACATATTATCCACACCATACTACCCATAGGGTAATGGTCAAGCAGAGGAAACAAATAAGATGATCAATAGCATTCTTAGTAAAATCATTACCAAATTTGGTGATGATTGGCATAGTCACCTCATCTACACACTTTGGGCTTACTGCATCAGTATACATACACCAACTAGAGATACTCCTTATTCACTCATATATGGCACATAATCCACTATTCCCTTGGAATTATAAATCACATCTTTATGGGTCTCTTTAAAAGAACTCATCATAAATGACTAGTACAGAGAGTTAAAACTTCACAAACTAGAATAATTAGATCATACACATATAACCAAGTGGCATAATGTCTCATAGCTTATTAGAAGTAAATCTAGAGAACCTACAATAATAGAGTCCATAACCAAGAATTCAAAATCAATGATTTTGTATTGAAATTAAATCTCAAAAATGTCAATGCCAAAGAAGAAAATAAAAGAAAGTTAAAACCCAATTGGCTTGGACCACACATCATCACTATAAATCTTAGCTTGAACGTATATTGTCTAAATTCACTCGATGGAAAGGTAGCCAAAAATCCACTGAACATCATGCATCTAAGTAAATTCTACATATAAAAAAGATGAAATTTTCATTTTCAATTGAATTGTACATACTTCCTTATCTCTCTCACTCCTTGTACATATTTTATTTTTAGTTACTTGTACATAACTTATACTTAGAAGACATAAAAAATATAACATGTCAAAATATAAAAACATTCAAATATGTCAAAAAAAAAGATTTTTTTTAAAGATTTTATGTATAGCTATGTTTACATTTATAATACTTTCTAGATATTGCATATTACTAGCTATCCTATTATAGTTGGTTTTATCATACACATATACTTCACTTGTTCTTAATGAGTGCTTGTAGATTCTAGATATGACTCCAATCCACTACACTGATCTAGACAATTTATTTTCTACCCATTGGGGGCATTTACACTGATCCAAGTTTATATATTTGATACACTTACCCGTTTGGTGGCATCTCATACATAGTTGTTACTACCGAGTTTTATCTTTATATACTATACATTCTAGTTTATGCATTGATTTATCCTGATATTAATGATGCTATTCATTGATAATATTTTTCCAACTATTACTAGTTAAACTCAGTATATATGCATCCTAACATCTACATAGATTTGTACTACATAGTTATAAATGTTTTCATTTCTAGTTCCTATATTATCCTTGATTGTGTTTCCTATGATTCTTCCATCTTTGATGGAATTTGATTATGCCATTTTTCTTTGGAATCTATACCACTTCTCTATTTGTATGCCTTGGACATGTGCCCATGTCCCTTGTGTGTGTTTTCCTTCTTTTATATGCAAACATTTAAACATGTCTTTCTATGTGGATATACACCAAATTGCTTGTTGTTTGTATATGTGGACATTTGAACATGTCCTTGTATGTATTAATTCTTAGATTTAGTGACATGTGCCCATGTCCCTTATATTGTGGCCCCTTATCCTATCTTTTATGTGTCTCATGTGCTTATATGTTTGATTCCTTGTATGCTTTCTAAATAATGACACTTGTATTTGATTATTTCACACACACACACTAGTTTTTAATTTTATGAGGGATCTCATGCATCTACTCTATCCTACTTGGGAGACATGATGGACATCATGCCCTATCCTCTTAGCTAGTTACTTAGGTTTTTTATTATATACATTGATTACATCTATCTTGACACCCTCGTGCAATGTTAGATTACAACATACATATTATATTTCCTACTTATGCTTAGGTACATTTACAATATGATGTTATGTTTGTACATTATATTAGTATATCATTCCCATATTTTGACTAACATAGTTTGTAAAGCTACTTATTTAGAGGACAATTCTTACACATAGTTCATAACTACCCTCAAAAGAGGGGCATTTACAAGGGTTTATCAAAGAGATTAGGCTCTTACTTTGCTTTTCATATATAAATTTTAGCACAAAAGATCAATTTTAGACATTAGACTCAGGGAAAACATAGAACAAAGATTAAAAATTTAGTCCAAATCACTCAAAAATTAGATTAGGTAGTCATTAGCACCTAGATTGGGACACTAGCACCACAGGGTGCTACTATCCACTATAGGGCATTACTATCTATTAGCCCTAACTTTAGGATAGTCTATACCATTTAGACTAGTGAAACCATGTACAATATAGTTTTTCATAGATATATTCATAGGTTTGGAAGTTATGGTTAGATTTAGCTTAGATACATTAATTTTAGCTCAAATTTATACTAGTTGCTCATATTTTAGGGAATCATGCACAACATGATCAATCATACATTTAGATCAGTTACACAGGTTCAACTATTACATAATTTATTTAGATTCAATATAGTCAGATACCATATTGGGTTTATGTGCGTGACACATTAGTTTTCATATACTTAGCTTTAAATAGGTTGATTAGATGGAATGGCAAACTCCATGCCATTATCTATGTTGTATATAATTGACATCACATTCTATGTTGTCACTAAATTCATGTCTTAGTATATCTATAGTGGTTGGCATTCCTAAGTGATCTAGAGCCACCTAACATACTCAAGTGGTTATGGAGCTGAATAAACAGTTAGAGTATACTCAATTAGATATTATTAGCACTTTATGTAGTATAGTTATAGATACATGTAATTCACATAGGGGACAATAATGGAATCATGACATAATTGAGTTATTTATCCACCTACATGAGAGGGTTAGACAAAATTATAGTCTTATCTAAGGTATTCATAGAGATTAGGATCCATTGAGCAAGGGTGGGCAATGATGGCATCAAAACTAGATTGAGTTCTTAAACCACCTATATGAGGATTGGGCAATCTATCATCTTAGTCCAACCTATTCAATGATATGATCATTAATCACTCTCACACACATAGGTTATTACCAAGTTCATGCATTTTTTTGCATACCCAATGAGGTGTATTCATTCCTTTCCTCTCTCTTTAATTAACTTTACTCAGTTATTTCATTTTAGCAGAGTCTTTTACTTTTGATCATCTCTTAAATAAGGACTGATTTTTGCATGTTTCATTGTAGGACATTGTTTTAGATTATTTTACACATATGCAAACCCATATTCACATACTCAAACTTAGCTACACGTTCTTCACTTCCAAAGTAAGTCCATGAATGCTTCTTTTTTATTTATAATAGTCACTTCACTTTGATGCATTACTAGCATAAAGAGGGGGAATATAATCACCTAAAAGTGGTAATTTGATGATAAGAGTGTCACTTGAGTTAACCTATCCATAGGCTAGCCATAAACCTCTCCTTGAGCATTAGACTTAATTTTCTAATAATTCAACAAACCATAGTTACCTAAAGGAAATAAAAACATAGTCCCCAAACTGTCATCTTAGACCCCAATCTGACTTGCTTAACAATCTATAAAGAGGACATTAACACCACATTTAGGACACTAGAGCCACATGAGACTAGTATCCCCAATTGGGTGCTACTGTCTTTATCCCTAGCTCTTCCCAAAATATAGTTTTTCAAATGCGTGCCACTCCTAAGGTTGGTCTAGGCTCATTTTATTATCTATACAATAAACATAATCCTATAAATACAAGTCTAATCTACTTCTATCCACTAGATGGAAAATAGATGCAAGAACTAATCAAACAAAAGACAAAGTTGAAGAAAATCAAGGTATATGATCCCTATCCTAACCTACTTATGCATACTACCATCTACAACATCCCTAAGCCTAGTTTTCAAGAATTTCAAATCTCAATCACATTTAAGGTATCCAAGGCCACTCTCATTCTACCATTCACTTGCACATACAACAAGAACTAGGTGGGACAACTACATTGGGTTTGATCCCTCTTTGGAGTATTGTTATGTAGGAAACTCTCTACATAGTGGGGTGTTGAGGATGTCTAGTCCATCCTATTTATACACATAAAATTATTGCTCATGCCATACTTGAAAGGATATTAGGGTTTGTACATTAAATTAGGTTTTCCAAGCACAACACATAGCTATAGGTTTCATTCATTTAGGAATAAGACATACATACATAGGTGTAGGTGCTCCAAAAAAATAGGAATAGTCCCACAAAGGGGACATTATCGCCACATTGAGGATACTACACATAGATGGTGCTACTTTCCATACTGGGTACTATTTTTTAGTGAGTAGATAAACACTAGAATCCTATTGAGGACACAGACTACTACTTAGATCTCAATTTTTAGAACCCAGATCATCTTTGGCAGTTAGTTTTGAGATAAGTCTCTATTTATATTTTTTTGATAATTGTATAAAGTTAAATAAATTCAAAGACCATAACAAATCATTACTTAATTATTACATATTTATTTGACTGATTTAGGCATCTCAACCCTTTAATCTAAACATAAGATTTTCATTGTAAAACCCTAAAAGGTTAAATCAGGTTCCTATTTTCATTTATATATTTTTATTAATGTATAAATCTTTATTTTTCTCTTGTATACATTTGGGTATAAAAAAATGATCTTTTGAATTAGATTTTTTTTTTGTGAAAAAATCATGTTATTAAATTTACTACGGGTATACATCATTATGTTATTTAGATCAAATTTTCTATTGAGTATACAACATTATATTCTTTATCATATATTTTATAATGGGTATGCATACTAATGTTCAATTAGATTAAATTTATTTCTAGGCATACATTATTTTATTTCTTTAGATTAAAGTTGATACTAGGCATACAACATTTTCCTATTCTTTTATATTAAATTTATTATTGGGTAATACATTAATTTTTTCTTTATTTATTAACTGTGATATTTGGAATACAACATTATGTTGAGTTAAATTAAATTTTCTATGATTGATCATTTAAAAGTGGTTGGGTGTCTATGATTTTTTAGCTTAAAGTGAAGGAGTTGGAAGGGAAAATAGTGGCTTTGTATTTTTTCCCCGATGGTGCCCCCAATGTAGGGAATTAATTCCTATTTTGGTAGAAGTATATACAAAGTTATTGAGGAATCGGGGATTTGAGATTATCTTTGTGTCTAAATATAAATATGAGAAATCATTTTAAGATTATCTCAAGACCATGCCATGTCTTGCCTTGTCATTATTAGATATGAAGGCCAAAGAGAAACTTGATCAGGTCTTTGATGTCAAGAACATTCCCACCCTTATCCTTTTAGATCAAGAGTGAAAAACACTTTTGCTAACTATTTCAACATAATTAGAAATTATTATGCTAAAACATATCCATTTATCAAAGAAAGGGCACTATTAGGCTTTCACAGTCCTTAGATTCTCTTCTTGTCTCTCCTGACATAGATTTTGTCATTGCCAATGGAGGAAGAAATGTAAGTGAATTTCATTTTATCATGATTTGAGTTAAAGGTTATATTATTATTATGATAATTTTTATTATGATTTTGATAAAGTGATTTTCACTATTTTTTTCACATATATTTTTACTTGTATAAATAATCTAAAATCCAAAAATGATATCCTTATGATTGCATGCAAACAACTTAATTTTAAATATTATTTTATGAATATATACCTTGTGAATAGGTTCTTGTGTTTGAGTTAGTGGACAAGAATGTTTGTCTCTATTGCTGTATCAGTGAATTAATGAAAAATTTGGTTAAAAATTCTAGGGGACATAATTTTGTGTTAATGAAAGCTACATCATAGGTACATAATTTTGGAGTTATTCTATTTTTTTTAAAATTTGGGTGCAAATTTGGAGTCATTATGCTTAAATCATAAATTGTGTTAATGCGTTTTCATTAAGGATTTTATCAATGCATGTTTTTTTTAATTTTTAGGCTTCAAATTTCTAAATATTGTATCAATATTCAAATTTTATAATGTGTAAATTTTGTTATTGAAGTTGGGACAAGTTTTTTCTCAAGTTGGCCATGCTTTGTTATAAATTATGCTATGTAAATATTTAAATGCACCATAACAGTCATGTTAGATGCATGCATTCATGATTTTTTAGTAATTACACTATCTAAATATTGAAATACACCATTACTCTTTTTAAATATTAAAAAAATAAAGTCTTATGTTGATGTCTCTCTTGAATCTGATTATATTGAAAGTCACAAATAAACTTGTATTTAAGTCTCAATAATGGCCATACAAAAGTACCATTATTCCATCCTAATACTAAAAACAATAAAATAAAAGTCTTATGTTGTTGTTTTTATTGAGTCTTATTAATTTCAAAGAAACAAGTAAATTAATAACTACCATACAAAAGTATAGTAGCAACCCCAATGCACAACCTTGTGATAGGTACTCAAGCCACAATATGAACCTTGTTAATTTTATTTTCCCTAAGATTAATTAATATACTAATTTTATTTTAAAGAAATAGTGATATTGTTTTGTTCATTTGATATCATATGTCATTCATGGATTTAACCTCAACTATTAGTTCATGATACATAATTATCTATTATTTTCACCTTTACATATTAATTTGTCTTAGACTCTATGCATTTAAAATTTAACACCATTCTCTAATATTTCATATTTTATTTTTTATAAATAAGAAAATTATATATTTTTTTAATTATGCAAAAGGAATTTATTTGAGGGGAGCCCTCTTTAAATTCATCTTAGTATATTTTATATACCCTTCATCACCTTGCATCACACAATAAACAAATGTTATTGTATTTTGGATAATTTCTTAGACAATATTTTTTTGGGTAATGATTTGAAGAGGACAAAGGCAATTTCATGGGAATATTTTAAACAATTGATGAGTTTAGTAGGAATCAACTTAATTTGACTTGACATAGCTACCATAAATCAAATAATGCCATCAAATCCTTTAATTTTACCTTAGGTCAAATTTTCAAATGTAGTGGAGATCAAATTTCAAGTTTTCATACATGAAGAATCCAATTTTGTGCATGTATTTTAGATTGTAGTTGACAAGATTATAAGATATTTTTAATTTAGTAGTTAAGACATACATTTCTTTGGTTTAGGTATGTGGCTATTGTTTTTTACCCCACTATTCACACCACCAATACAATATGATTTTTATTACATAGATTCCATGTACAAAAAATCATTGCCATTATATCATGAAAAATCTAATAATATTTCAATTTTGAAGGGAGATGATGCCATGCCATAGTGTTTATAGGGGCCCATTGGATGCCTATAGATAAATCATTTGTATACATAAGATTTCATAGCATTTTGTGTTTGGAGATACAACGTATTTCTTCTGGATTTCTTTGTTCAAGTGGGAAAAATAGTATAGATTTTGAATTTGGTAATTACGATAATACAATAAATAATATGAGTATGATCCCTAAATTCCTTGGGATTGAGTTATGGTATATGAGTGATGTGGATGGATTGTCAAGGAAGTGATTAGAAGATGGGCATCACCATGAATTTAATGTTGGATATTTTAAAAAGCCCTAAATTATGGAGATTAATTTAGAGGAAGATATTGACATTAGAATAAATAATGGACTTGAAGGTTTAGGCTATATAAAGGTGATTGAGGTGGATACATTAAATCCATTAGATAAGTCATTAGACTTCTTGGATCAAGGACCCTAATCATGGAATATTTGCAAATGAAGAATGAGTTTTCCCATAGCCAAAGCATAGAAATATGCAATGTCTGATATTGGTAGGTTCTTTGATTAAAAATTCAAAAGTTTCTAATGAAGTAGATAAACAAGTATTGTAAGGAGAAATTTTATCTAAAAATAACAATTTCATTGGGCAATATAATTGTGTATTAGAGGACCCATAAGGTTAGACTAACCATGGGGTTGGATTCAACAACACCATTAATGCTAACAATGATTCCTCAACTATAACATGCTATGATTATCATCTTCACCAATAGATTGAAAAATCATGGAATGCAAGTAAAAAATAAATAACTTTATCATTTCACCTTTTCCAACATATTTCTAACATGTACAAAAACTAATTCAATATAGTGTCCTATGTGATAGTAGGTGGCAACAACATTATACATGATGTGTCACTTGTTAGATGCAAGATCACACACTATTAACAAAAAATTAAAACACCATTACTAAATAAGGGGAAAAGAGATAAACCTAGGTGAAAATTTAATTTTAAACCTAATAAAACAACAAAAATATAATTTTTTAAAAAAACCAAAAAATAATTGGTAGAAAACTTTGCTTGTAATTCTTCTTCAATACTTTTAATCTTTTTTAGTATAGTCTCTGATCTATAAGAAATAATTTTCCATATGTAATTTGAAATAGAAAACAATAAATATTAGATCCATATGGTATTATTTCATGGCATAATACAAAACCACACAAGTTAAAGAAGATAGAGAGGCATCCAAAAATATTGGACACTTAGCAGTTGCACATGAGAGGTGTCATATATGGAACTAATGCCATGCATTATATATATGAACTATAATAATATACATATTATTAATAATTAAAAATATTATATATTATTAAAAAATATTATATAATATAATAAAATATACTAAAATTTATTATATAATATAACATTCTATTATGAATGAATAAGAAGATGGAATGTTCACACAACAAGTAGAAAAATTGCATGATGGGCACTACAAATAACCTAGGGCATCAACATAATTAGTCAAGGAGAGAGCAGTGGTTTAAGATCAAGGAAGCACAATAGGGTCAGAGTAATGGGGAGTGGTCAGGAAATGATCAAGAACATTTGGAGGATGATCAAGGGTTTGTAAAACTACCTCATCTAGTGTATTTTGGATAAAATTGAATCCCATTGGGTAGGAATTTATCTCTAAGTGCTCATCCTTATGAGGGTTTTGATGTAATTTTAGAGATCTACTCAAACCAAAGATAAAGCCTAATGGGGGAAGCTGGATCTTCCCAGTGTTTCTTGCACTCTCTTACCTTTAAAGGTTTAAATTTTGAGCATAATTACAAAACCTTAAAAGACAAGGAGTTAATTGATAAGTTCACTAGCAAAGGGACAACAATTGGCATTATTGAGGCTTGGGTGGCTATAACTTATGGCCCTAGACTTACTCTAAGTTTCTTCTCGAAAGGATTCATTATCATAATATTCTTGTTATAAATAAAGAAACAAGAGATTTTGGTGGGTGGAACATGGATGATGGAAGATTTGGGTTGTGGCTTCAGTCTTGGTTCCCTTGTTTTAACCCATTCACTATAAAGAAAGGATGTTTTCCTATTTCGGTGTGACTCTATGGCCTCTCATTTGAATATTTAAATGAGGCTTATTTGAAGAGGATCAAGTCTATATTAGGGGATTTCATTCACATTGATTCAATAATTAGTGAAGGGGGTTTGGCCATTTTTATGAGAATTTGTGTGCTATTAGACCTAGAAATTCAAATTATAGACTGCATCTCTTTTTTCATCAAAAGGATCCCAGGAGCAACAAATTGACGTGGAGAAAATTCCATTTAGATGTTACAAGTGTTGGATGATCAGACATATTTGTAGCTAATGTATCAATAACATGGATCAACAAAAGTCTGTTTAGAGTTGGATTGCTAAACCTAGTCCTTAGTCAGAGGCTTTCATCCAAATAAACTTCAAAAATCCTCATTCACCCAAGGTGGAAGTAGAGGCCCCTTCTATTATTCTTGGACCCAACAGTGAAGCTAATCTCACTCTTAAAGAAAAATTAGAAATGGGGGTGGCCCTCTCTCCAACCACTATGCTCAAAGAAATTCAATTTATTTCCTCAAATGCTTAGATTCTCAAAGACTGCATTGTTGCTTTGTTGGGACTAGAGAGGAAGGAGGCTTTTCTTGAAGAGGTGATAAGGCATCAATTAGAGGATTCTGGATGGGTTGGATATTTGAAAATTTATCCTTTAATAGGGGTTATGAGTGATGATGAGGATCTTAACTCCAAGGAAGTCATTTCCTTATCTCAAAAAAATTGTATAATATCTCATCCTAAATATGGTTCCAATAGAAAAAGAGGGAGGAAATATGGCAAGGTAAACATAGAGGAAGAAGTTTCAAAAGGTAATCAATCAAACATCAAACTATTTATTATCTCTAATAAGAATGGGGTTTAATTCCCCCCTCATGTGCCATGAAGATATTCTCCTAGAATGTTAGGGGCTTGAGCCATAACAAATGATGTTTGATAAGGTGTGAATTGATGACAAATGGGTTTAAGGTGTTTTTAATAAAAGAAACTAAGTTGAAAAATGAAGTGGCTGAGGATCTTATGAGGAAAGATTGGAGTCATTGGAAGGGTCTTTTTGTGGAATATGATGAGGCCTCGAAAGGTCTTACTATTCTTTGGCCTCCTTACAAGGTGAGGGTTGATTTTTTTAGTTTAGGAGATAACTAGCTATTATGCAAAGTTTTTACATTTTATTTTGATATTTCCTTCTTATTATGTAATGTTTATGTACCTGATTCAAATATCTACAAAGGTCAATGTTGGTCCAAAATTTTGGATCAACTCTCTTTGATTCAAGGGGAAAAGTGTATCATTAGTGGGGAATTTAATGCTATTTTGGATGGAACTGAGAAAAGAGGAGGTATTTGGAGATATTCATAATCTCAAAAAGACTTCTCTAGTTTTGTTTCTAATGTAGGTTTAGTGGATCTACAAATAAAATTTGGATTGTTCTCATGGACTAATTAGAGGGAAGGTTTTTTTAACATTATAGAAATAATAGATCAATTTCTTATCTCTCCAATCTCTGTATCCAATGATTGGATCATAAAAATTAATATTCTTCCTATATTGAGCTTAGACCATGCTCTGATTGAGCTTAAGATTATGGAGGATGGGCCTCCTCCTCTTTGTCCCTTCAAATTTTAGTTGATGTGGTTAAGGGACCCTTCCATCCATGCTCTGATTAAATATTGGTGAAACATGGCCCCAACCTCAAAAGGATCAAATACGTTTTTTTTGAGAAAAAAGCTGATTTTAATTAAATCTTGTCTTAGAGAGTGGAATCTGACATGTTTTAAAAACAATTTTATAGAAATTGATAGGGTGGAAGATGAGCAGGGTTGTATCAATCACATTGCATTGGAACTGGGGATGGATGCAAAACTATATCATTAAGAAAAATACCTATTGGTAGAGCTTTAGAAACTCCACTTGAGAGAGGAGGTTTAATAGAAATAGAAATTGAGAGAGTTATGGATCAAAGAAGGGGACAAGAACACATTTTTTCCATAACTCCACCTAGGCAAGGATATTTGCAAATGGTATCTCGAGCATAAAATCTAGGGAAGTAATGGTGTTGGAGACTAATTGTACTATAAAAAAAGAGGGTATGGATTTATTCCAAGATTTAGTTTATTTATCAAAGGCTTCCCCCTTAAAGGCCTAGGCTGATAGTCTTTAGTTCATCTCTAAAATTATGACTACTTAGTATAATGACAAGTTGATGGCACCCTTCTTGTAATAAATTAGGTTAGTGGTTATTTTTATGGGAAGGGATAAAATAACATGACTTGATGGGTTTTTTTATTTCTTTCTTTTATAGCTTCTAGGATATTATGGGAAAGGAAGTGGTTAGTTTGGTAAATGAGTCTAGGTCTAAATAGAAAGTGGCTCCAAAAATGAATTGCACATTTGTCTCCTTAGTTCCTAAAAGAGAGTCTCAATCCTATTTTATTGATTAATGGCCTATATCTCTCTATAACATGATTTATAAAATCATTTATAAATCCATCTCTTTCTACCTCAAACCAATCTTGGAGTTCCTAATATCAAAAGAACAAGAGGGATATGTACTAGGTATACATATTAAAAAATGAGCAATCATCACCCATGAAATTATTCATTACCTTTTAAGTAATCACAAGGATGGAATGATTTTGAATCTAGATATATGTAAAGCATATGATTGGGTAAACTAGAGGTTTCTCATCAACGTCTTGTTAAATTTGGTTTTGACATCAGTTGATGTAATTGGGTGTTCATCTATATTACTAGCTTGAGGTTTTTAATGTTGATGAATGGGGAAACCTATGGCTTCTTTGAATCATCTAGGGGATATACTAAGGGGATCCTCTATCCACCTTCCTTTTCATTTTAATGGTAGAAACACTAGGTTGGTTGATTTTTGAGCCTTAAAGTCATGGATGGCTTGGAATATTTCACTCATCAACAATTTGTAGATGACATGATCATTTTTGGCACTGCTTCAGTTGTGGAGGCTCACTCCCATAAATGTATTTTGATTAATTATGAGGTTGCTTCTAGGTAGATGATCAATGACACCAAGTCTAAGGTCTAATTTACAAATGTTAATATTCACACTCAAAGGAACATTTCAAACATCCTAAATTTCAAAGATGGTTCATTATTGGCTAATATTTGGGTGTCCCCTTGTTTGGGGTTGCTAGGAAATTAGGACATCGGGATTCATTGATCAAATGCTTCTGTGCTAGATTGGAGGCCTAAAAATGAAAGTGGCTATGTTTTACTAGGATAATTATGCTCATAAAATTAGTTCTTAGTGCTCTGATGATCTACATGATTCCATTCCTAAATCCTTTGGCTTTGATAATAAAATATATTAATCATATCATGAAACATTTCCAATGGAAAGGATCAATGGAGAAAAAGAAAGTTCAATTAATAAAATGGGATAAGATTTTTCTCCATCAAGCTAGGGGAGGGGCTAGGATTATGAAATTGTCTTCCTAGAACCTTGATCTGTGGGCTAAATTGGTATTGGGGTATGATCACTAAACCTTAGGCTCTTTGAAATAAACTTCTACCATATAATTACCTTGGGGAGAATGAAAATATAAGCATCCTTTCTATTCATAACCCTCCCAAGGGATCACATATGTAGAATTTCATTCTCAAGTGATGACATATAATCAAAGATAATATATCTTGGGTAGTCAAGAATGGTATTAAAGTAGACTTATGGGAGGACTCATAGAATGGGCACAAATTGATCTAGGAGGTGAAGGGCCTAGAGGAAGTAAAGGTATTTTTGACTATTACTTGGGGTTCTAGGGTGTGTGACTATTTGGAACCATGCCCCTAGGATGGAATAATTAAATATAAGTATAAGAACTTGAAGAATGTTATAATATTGAACACTCAAAAAGAAGTGCTGGAAAGTATATTGGCAAAATGGAAGGTTTCTATTAATTCCAAAGTTGATGCCACTCAGTGGGTTAGTGCTAAGTCATAGAATTACTTGACCAATTTGGGTTATAAAATGATGAAGTATAAGGATTATTACTTTACTTGGGCCATGAACACTTGGAGGAATAATAATAGCTCACCAATAGTAGGTGAATTTATTTGGTTGGCCACCCAAAGTAATATCTTCACTTTAATCAGGTTGCAAAAAATTGACAATGAAGGCCCTTCTCGCTGATACTTTTATTTTATCACTGAGGAGGATACCAACCATATTATTTTGGATTGCCAATTTGTAGTTCAATGCTTAAATTAGATGTGTGTTATGTTGGGCCCATTCAAGCTCCCTTCTATTGGCATTTTATTCTTGGCTGACTGGGATTTTGAATGCCACCTTTTCTAGTCTATAGGTGGTGATCTATACCATTCTGATCTGGACCCTTTCAAAAAAATGAAACCAAAGAATTTTTGAAGATAAAACCAACAAATTCGAAGATGTCATTCACATAGAAGAATTTTCTATGTCTGAAGTGGGTTCTACCTCTAACAAAAGATGTAATGGGCTCCTAATAGCTTTGGATATGCAAACTCTTACCAATTTGGCTACTCCTAAAGTCTCCCCCAATAATGGGTCTAACATTTTGGAACAAAATGACTATGAAGAAATAATATTCAATTTGGATCCACCTCTATTAGGATTCTTCAATCTCAATTTTGATGGGGTTGCAAGGGGAAATCCTTGTGCTTACAAGGTTAGTTGTGTCATTAGATATTGTGGGTGGTTCCTTATTCATGATACATCTCTAAAATTGGTTGAAGGGACCAATAATGAATCTAAATTTCAATATCTTGTCTTAGGAGAAGATTTGGTAGAGTAATGTGATGTCAAGAAGGTGATATTTGAAGGTTATTCCATGGTTCTGATCTAGGTCCTATAAAATAAGAGGGCATGTGTTTGGCACATTGAGAATATCCTCAACCATGCATACAAATACCATAATTATTTTTATTCCTGAGAGGCTTCTCATTGTTATTTAGAGGATAATTCAATTACAATTTTTTTGGTCAACCAAGGCATCTCGTAGGTTGAGGAGATTAAAATAGATAATTCTTAGAAGGCTTGGTTGGAGGCCCCCTCATCACTTTTATAACATTCAAGCCTTTTATGATGGTTTGGGGGAATGATGAAAGATTTGGTGGTTTTTCTTTTTAATCCTTTCTTGGCATGCTCTCTTTTGATTTTTGGCTTGCTACACACATCATGGAATGGGATTGAAGATTGGTTTTAAATGAGCCACATTCCCTATGCAGAAAGCATTCCATTCTTTCCTCACTACTAAAACCAATCATTAGAGTTATGTTTATGTATCAAATGGATTGCACCATACAACTAGCTATCAATGAGGTATTGATCATTAGGGTGGGAGTAAAAAAATATATATAGCATTTGAGGGTACTGTGAATGAGGCTAGGATCAATAAAGTGTTTATCATCTAGTCAAGCCAAATTTTAGAGGTTATCAAGGAAATTATTAGTATGATTTTTCTTGAGACACCCTTTTGTGTCAAATTAAATTATTATATTTCCTCTCTTTTCATTTCCAATTTATTTTTGTCTAAAAATGATAAAGGATTAGTCAAGGAGGTGGTGGAGAGATTTCTCAAGCCATAGTATAGGGTTAGGTGGATTGAGGCCATTGATGACTTCCTATTCAAGAGAGAGACCTCCCTACCACTCTCTAGTGTTGAAAAATTTAGTTTAATCCCTCTTTTAGTGTTTCATGAGCTTGAAGACTGGTTATGTGTGGGTTTGTATTTTGTTGAATATTTGCATGGACTTCTTCAATATCCTACAATGGGTGGTAGGTTGGTGGCTTGGTTGGATGTGGATTCCCTATGGGATCCCCTCCCTTCCTCTTTTCCATCTAGGGTTTGTAATGTTTTACTCATGTTTTTGCTATAGTACATTTCCTATGTATCATTTATGGGGGTGTCTAATTAATGCTACCTCCTACAAGGTCACCTAAAATTGGTATTGGTACTGAGGTCCCTCCTAGGTGGGCTATTACTAGTGCTATGTGAGCATGTTTGGAATTTTTTAAAAAAGATTCGAGTTTGGGTGTCATTTGAGTGGCCAAGGAGGTGGTGGATGATCATGGTGAATGGGTTGTGGAGGATGCTCAAGGATTGGAATCATTAGATGTTAGGCACTCTTTGTTTTAGGTTCAAGGGCATGGGTATGGAGTTACCCCCTAATCTATCTCTCTCCCCTATGGTCTTGTTTCTTTGGTGCTCATCCATATACTAGTTTTTTTATGCCTAAAATTTCCTGTACTCATGTTCTCTAAAAGGGTATTTTGTAATCTTTTGGGTTATTTTTTCTCCCCTTGGTGGGTTTGGGATAGTTTATTTAGGTTTATGTTTTTTTGTTCCCTCATGGATTTTCATCCAAGGAAAATGAGTGTTATTTTGTATTTATGTTTATTATATGTGTGGGAAACTTAAACCTTCAATTATCTCTCTCTCTCTCTCTCTCTCTCTCACACACACACACACACACACACACACACACACACACACACACACACACACACACACACACACACACACACACACACACACACACACACACACACACACACACACACACACACACACACAACATTTTGTTATAGTTATAAATAATTTTTAAACTATTAATAGCTATGTTATTATTATTGTAATAAAATCATAATATATATAATTATATAGTATAATCACATATAATTATATATAATATATTAAAATAAAAATAAAAATAATATTTTTATTATATATTTTACAATATATACTATTATATATAAAATTAACACACACACATTTAAATTAATAATTTTTTATATATTAAAATAATATTTGACAATAATTATACTAAACAAGTTCAACCTCTATTGCCATCAGATGACCATTATGTAGGAAAGATGAGGACTCAGTTCATCATCTATTTCTAACTTTTCCATTCAATTCAAGATTATTTGATTGGATGTTGAACAAATTCAACCTCTCATGGGTTAAACCAAACAATGTGTTTGACCTCATTAAGCAATGAAAACCACCCTGAAATATCCTATCCCTAGAATTCCTATGGAACTCGGCTCTCTCACATTGGTTTTGGAGTGTTTGAAAAGCTTGTAATGACATAATTTTCTCAAATAAAATGCACCAACCTAAAGGGGTATTTATATGACTTTGACATGCCATAACTGAGAATTGGAAAGCCTTCCCTCCCATAGACAAAAATCTAGGACGCACCTTATCACAACTAATTTTAAGTAATTGAGAGGTGGTTCAAAAGATAAAGTTCCCTTCCAAAGACCTAAATCATAAAAAAATGAGGTTGAATAATCCACTCAAAGGTTGGGTTACATTGAACTTTGATGAAGCCTTAAAAGGAAACCTGATACATATGAGCAAGGGGAGACATAAGGGATTCAAAGGTGAAGCTAATTGTTGCCTATGTAGGCCCCATGGAAACACATATTAATCATGTAGATGAACCTAAGGCAACATTATGGGGCATCCAAATTTCCTCCATCCTTAGGATGGAAATACTTGTTGTAGAGGGGGACTCCCTCAATATCTTAAATTCACTTAAAGGCAAAATAACCCCCTCCCATACAGTAAAATTTATAATTGATGACATTAAATAAAATTTGAGGGAGATGACACAGTTCCACATTGTCCACACTTACCATGAAGGGAAAAAGGTGGTGGATATAATTACTAATATAGGAGTAGGCCTCCCTCTTTTAACTAACTGGCATGTAAGATGCCATGTCCCCAAAAGTGTCTCAACAACCATTCAAAATGAATGTACATCAGGATAAGATGATGATTGGGCAGCCATATACAGGAACCTATCTCATCAAGAGATGGATTTAAAATATTATGATCCATAATTATGAAAATATAAGGATAATTTATTGCATAAGGTGGGAGGAAGTGTGCCTTTAAAGTCTTTTTCTAACCGTTAACACAAAGCTATTTCAGAACCTACTAAACTTCATCCTCAACTCAATAGGCACTTTGGAAATTGGGGTGATAGGGATTGATTATAACCAACCTCCTACTCTTAAGTTTGATGCATAAAGAAAGTATGGAAGAATCTTTGTCATAGTGGGCTTATTAAATTTATGTTGAAGGTAACCAAACATGACACGGGCATAGCGAGAGATTTTGTTACTAGATGGAATAAGAGGGTCATGGAGATGAGATGAGTTAAAATATCAATCATATAGGAGTTAATTAGAAAATATATAGGTATGCCATGTGATGGAGTGAAGTTATATAAATACCAATCAAAAAATTAGGAACTACTTCAGATGTTCTTCCGCACCAATGAATTCATCAAGATAGATAAAAAGGGATTCCCCTGCATTGACCTCCCACACCAATGGCCTAAAGTATACCTGAAAGTAATGAAATACTTAACACTTGAAGGTAAACACACTTTAATTTTCTCCCATCACTTTTAGGGGTATAAAATTAGTCTCCCCTTTTATCTCCTCAAATCTTAGGAGAACACCACTCTCACCCATCAGATTAATAATGCAAACCCTATCCTACACTAGGGCCTCATCCTACTTCTGGTTAAGCATGAATAAACCATGTGGGGTAGGTAAGTTCCTCTAGAGGGGTACTCCACTAAGGATGACTCTCATGAGGAAGAACCTGCCTTAGGGTCTTATCATTCGTTAGCTAGTACCTCCCAAGCTATCCCTTTATCCAAAATTTATGCTAAAGACCCTCCTCTAACATTGATTATTCATAAACCCAAACTGATTCTACTAGATGAGGGTACCTATAGGGAGTTATATGGGAAATGAAAATTTCAAAATATATAGGAGATAAAATACAATAAAGAGTATTTGGAAAATTTCAATAGTAAGCTACATGCAGCCAGGATGAATCTTACAAGATTTATATAGGAATGGAATGCCTTGAACAAACAAGTGGACAAAACAATCCAATTATTTTCCCATTATACTAATGTGGACATGACCCCTATGAAACAACACACGATGGTGGTAGATACCCCCTCCTAACATCCCCAACATTACTCCTATCAAGAGGACCTTGGTGCATGAATAGGTGTAGAAATGACCATGGATGATCCTATCCAGGGACGACATTGAAGGGCCTAAAAAAAGAATAAGGGCTAAAATTTCAAAGATAAAATAAGGTGTGGTAGAGAATAAGACCAATGATGAGAAGGAACCAATGGAGGCCCCTCTCCTAAGCTTTTTTTTGTCTATTTTTTTGCCTTCTGTAGGGGTAGTTAGCTTTTTTTGATACTTTTTATTGTTTCAACCCATGGGTCTTGCTACTCTATTTTATACCTTTTAACTATGGTTATTGGTCCCTATAAAACAAGGTATTTTACTCTATCAAATAAAAAATTATACTTATAAATATATAATATAATTATCTATATAATATATTATATACTATTATATTTTTAATTAGTATATATATTTATATAAATTTTAGAACCTCAATGTCTTATCCTTAAGTCAATAATATTTCATCATTTGATCTATCTACACCTGAGACATGGAGAATGCTATAATAAAATTATCTCTCATGAAGTCCTCATCAACCCTTGACAATAGAAAATGACCAATCAAAGATGTTGACTCCTTGTAAGTTGTATACCCCACTCTAATGGGTAGAAGTCATGTAAATCAACTACCTACCTTGAATTTGGGTTTGGTGTATGATATGTGTCCTCTGGTGTATGATACCACCTTCAATACATTTTCATTTCTCCTTACTATCACCACTCAACTTACCTTAAAATATTTCACCACTTAAATGGTTTGTATGGCTTTGCCCTTCCCCACTACTTTTTTATTTCTCAAGCTCGTGATGAAAAAATAAATTCTCCTCCCTAAACAACACATTGTCATGATGTGTGAAGAAAAAAAAATCTAATTTTACACTAATAAATCCACCAAAATATAAAATTATTTGGCTTAACCCTTCATACAAAAAATCTTGGATGGGGTCAACAGTCATACCGATTTACACTCCTTGGTAAGGGGCAATGATAGGGTATTTTAGGATATGGATTCAAAGAAGTTAGGGGAGTTCCACTAAAGTACCAAGTGTAAATTTAGATAAGATTAAAATTTCATAATATAAGGTACCTTATATTATATTATATTTAGTATAATACACTAGAGGGCCCATATCATACACTGAAGCTAGATTTAGCATAATGTTTAGATTTATATTACCTGCACCAATAATAAAGGGGTTTATAGCTTGTAGTGTGGTGGAATCTTTGGTTATCCTTTTTATATTATCAAGGGTGGATGAGGAAATCATGAGTGCTAATTTTATTATGACACAACTCCACATTTGATGTGTAATGTAAATTAACATTGCACTATTATTGATGTGGGGACAAGATATTAAGGTCCAAGAGTCTATCTTGTAGCTTTTATTCATCTATGATGCCAATATATTGACACCTAAATAAATTATATCCATCTTTAAAAAATATGAGTACACCATACTTAGACCCTTGAAAGAAAGGGCAAAGATATAGAAAACATGCAAATAATGAAATATTTTAAGGGGAGTTGTGCGGGGATGGTGAGAGGTAATGAAAAGGTATTTCAGGTGATATCATACATTAGAGGGCCCATATAAAAACTATAATATAATATAAAATATAATAATCCAATATAATATTAACATCAATGTACATGTTACCATTTGAAAGACAAGTATCTTTCTCTATAGCGATATATGGATATCACTTATCCCATATAATTTACATCTACACATGTCACTACATTAAATTTTAAATGGCATATAAATGTAATAATAATGTAAAATTATGCATGAAATTTATAACAAATCAAGGTGGTGAAATCTTTGATTTGTTGTTTTCTATTATCAAGGGTTGACGAGGACATCATGAGAGTCAATTTGATTGTGATAGAGCTCCACATCTCATGTGCATCTAGAATCAATAATGCAATACTATTGAAGTTGAGACAAGACACTAGAGACCCAAAGTCTATCGTATAGATTTTATTCATCCATGATTCCAATATATTAACACACAGATAAATTACATCATACTTAAAAACATACATAAAAAGCATATTTAGACCCCTGAAAGAAAGGGTGACCATACAAAACATAAAAATAGTGAAAGATTTCAAGATGAGATGAGTAGTGATTTTAAAAGAAAATGACAAGGTATTTATGATGATATATTACACCAAGGGGACCATATCAAACACCAAACTAATATTTAAGGTAACTGTTGGATTTATGTAACCATCACCCATTGCATAGGGGTCCACAAATTGTAAGGTGGTGGCATCTTTGAATTTACATTTGCTATTATCAAAGGTAGATGAGGATGTCATGAGAGTTGATTTAATTGTAAAAAATTTCCACATCTAATGTGTGGATTCAATCAACCATGTAATGTTGTTGATGTGGGGACAAGAAATTGAGGTCTCAAAGCATATCTTGTAGACTTCATTTGTCCATGTTACAAATTACATTGATATATGTGATATGACACTAAAATTTGAATGCATATCTTCTCAAGGTTCATCAAGTTCATCACTTAAAATATCATGTTCACCTTATAATTTTTCACCACTTCTATGTTCTCTATAGCCTTGCCCTTCCCCATCATTTCACCATTGCTTAAGCTTACTATAAAACAAAATGTCTCCTTCCTACACAACACATTTCCATATTATTTTAAGGAACACACAACCTTATTTTTTGTTGTTTCCACTAGGGAAAATTAGATTATTGTTGCATACTACATTTCACATAAAAGGTAAGATGTGATCAGTAGTCATGGATTTTAAATGAGGTACACCTACTAATTTATATTCTTTCTCTTTATAAAGACCTACTTTACTAAAAGAGAAAATTATGTTATCCCTTGTAATATAAGTTACACCTTTAGAACTATTCCTAATTACATTTTATGTTTTATTAGTAGTTTTTATAGGTTGACATAACCACTTTCCTTGGTACAAAGTGGTTATTTATGAAAAAAAATTTAAAGGAAAAAGGTGGAATTGACACATGTAAAGTTAGTCTACCATTTAGCTATACTGGAAAAATATTTGCATTAAAACCTTGTATTAATATTTTTATCTTTGAAAGGGAGTTTAGTGTTATGGTCTTCATCATCTCTACTAGTGATTTCCTATCAATTGGGAGGGCATATATTTTCATGCTTGTTGTATGCTATTATCTACATGGTTTTGATTTTAAGATTATTAAATATTGACTCCTTAGTCATCAATAGGGCTCTACTGTGGGTTTACAAGGCATATAACAAGTCTATTGCATGATGTGGTGGACTTCATGATATATGTGGGAGAGATTGAAATGTCCTCCTTAAATATATTAAAAGAAATATTAAATTATATATTTTGTGTATCATATTGGTCCTCCTAAATTCATGTAATTTTTATAATCTCAAAATTGTTGGTATTACTAGGGTGGCTTTTAAAGAATTGGAGATTAAAGAGAAACTTTAGAAGTGATGGGCATCTTATTGTAGGAACAATTAATCACTTCAAAAATTACTATTGTAAATGTATGATCAGGAGATGGTTGGTAGGTTTGGAATGCCTCCCTCTTTTTCTTTTTTGTTTATTATTTTAATTGTCATCTACTCTCATCACCATATCAAATATATACCTGCTATGAATAATCTAGTGAATGGTGATAGCAGTTGGTTCTTCAAATGTCTCTTCAATTTATTAATACATATGAATGCAATTGGTAAAGGGTTACCCACATATTTTGGTTCATTATTTTCTTTCATTGTTTTATGGGTTGTCACTACCATTTTCCTAAGTAGAATCCATTACATTTGAAACTATGATATCTATTATCTATCTTAGATAATCATCTACCTAAAGGATATCCTGACACAAAGATTCTAGCCTTTCTAAATTATAATATATATCTCTTATTAAGAAAAAGAACAAAACAATGTCCCCTTTCCATAATGCTTTGATGGATGTCCATACCCTGTTCCATAGATTTTCTTAATTTACATTGGGATATGTAAAAATGGTGCTTTGATCACTTTGGACAAGTTCACATAATTTTGTGCCCAGAGGGTAGTGCAAGGAATGTTCAATAAATCCATTTTGTACATAGCATGTAGTCATTACAGTCCAGGAAACTACATCCATTTACAATGAGAAATCCTTCAAGGCATTGTTGTGTCTTTTCATTACAAAAAAGTAAGTTTTCTATGCTTTCTCTGATGATTTAATGTTACTCATCTAGAATGTGGGCTACAAATTCAACTCTTGAATTCTATGGTGGTTTATTACCCCTACAACATGGGGCAAGATTAATCAATTTGTGACTGATGGTTAAGATCAATCTGTAACATGTTAGTAAAATTTAGTATTACTTGATTTGTTAAGAAAAAAATATTAATTAACTTATGTAAATGAAGCATAATTCCAATAATTACATGTATGGCATGCTAGAATTTGGTTTACTATAATAGTTTTTTGAAAACATTATGAATGAATTCTAAAATTAATTTTGACCCTACCAGTATTGGGATTTTGTTTTGTGATGTTTGGAAAATCCAAGGAAGAGCCCCTAAGGTGTAGGGATTCTTGAGACACATATCCTTGGATTGATATAATTTAGTGCTCCTAAAATTCATATTGGTAGGAAAAATGCTTTGAATAATGTACGTATTGTGAACTTCCTTAATAAAAAAGTTTCAGACCTAAACATATATGTTTGTCTTCAAAAGGGCACGGAACTGTTTCTTGGTGTTTCATGTAAAATTTCACTTAATTTTGAAATAAAGAGAGAAAATAAAATTGATATGGGTATGGTTGAAAAACCTATTTATTTGTGTGCACATTGAATCAAAATATTGTGAAGAGCTCCTCTTTGGCTTGGGAGGAAGACCTATAGATAAGAAAGCACTAAAGAAAAATTGTTTGTTAGATAGATAGTTGGGTGGATTGCCTAGTGATGGATAGATCCTAGAATCAAGATATTCCTTAGGGGTTGTCAATCCACATGTTAAAAATAGTCAAGTTGATAAAGCTAGAAAGAAGTTACTTGCATCAATAATCAAAAGGTACTAAAATGAATACAAGAAAACTTACTAGAAAAATAGACTAGAAATTATCTAATTTGTGATAAACTAATTAATACTAGTGCTAACAAGTTAGGGTATGCTTTAAAAAATCTGAAAGGGGTATGTGAGTGGTCAAAAACAAAGAAAAGTGGATTTGATTGGGTGTGGGTGGGTGAAATTAGCTTTCTAGTTTTTCTACCATAGGTGACCATCGGTGGTTGGGCTAACCATTGGCGGTTATGCCTAACCATCGATAATTGGGGTCCAATTGTCAGTATTTGACTATGTATTTCTAGGTTTGATCAATAGAAGATGATGATATTTCACAAAAAAAAAAAGGAATTGGGCAAAGGCTAGACTGATTATGAAATGGAATAAAAGCATGTGAATATTGATAAACAAGCACTTGTCTTACTAGAAGTTAGTTGAGTGGGTGGTTGATGCAGTTAGCCTATTGGTGGAATCTAGCTTGATTATAGCAAAGTAAAAATACCTAAAATCTTGGTTGAGAGGTGATAATGAGTTATATCTCAATAAGATGGTTGATAATGCTCGATAAAATTGATGATATTGATTGACCTATAAAAAAAATCTTGAATGTTTGAGCTCTTGATAATTATTACAGATGGATTTGACCTCCCATACCTCTCTCTCTTATAGGCATAAGTAAGAGGTGCAAGTGAAGGTGTAAATAGGTCATCTAAATATAATTTGTGCATGCAAAAGATCATAACACAAATTAAACAAGTTATATTTAAAAAAGGGTTAGTAGAGCTTGCATGCTCTTAGTGAGAAGGTGGATCCTAACCATTGATGGTCAGGGGTCCCTAAGACTAACCATCAAGGGTCACCCTGACCATCAATGATCAGGGTCCACAAGGATAGGGTCCTAAAGGCTAAGGTTATTTGGTTAGGTGAAATTGAGTGTAGATTGGTTGGTTTAAGCCCAATAGGTGTAGGTTGGTCCTAAGGGGGGTATAGGATAGGTCCAAGGGTATCTTTTACATTTAGAATCATAGGTGTGCCAATTTTTGGTGTCTACATTTTACCCCTTTTTGTTATGTGGCTTGAGTGAACAAGTTACAAAACAAAAAAAAAGTATGGGTCAAGGGTCTAGTTGCCCCAAGAGTGGGAGGAGGTATTCCCCCTCAAACTAGGAGTCATTGAGGTAAAGGTTGAAGTAGGTATAGGTTTGATAAGTGGTAAATGGTGAGTCATGAGGTGGTGACATGAAGTCAGGAATTTGAGACACAAATATGCACATAAAATGTGATAAAAAGGAGTGATATCTGAGATCATACATAAATGAGGTTGCCAATATTTCTAAAAATAAGGGTTGATACTAAGAAGGATAAATGACAAGTGAACTATCTGACCCTCTATAGGTGTGGTGGCTAGGAACACTTGTAAATGAAAGTCTCCTAAGTGATCTCTATATATCTAGTGGGTATCCAAGGTAGGAAGTGCTCCTAAGGAAAAGAAAATGGGTCAAGTGTCATGGGTATCCAAGGTAAGAAGTGATCTCGATGAGGCATAAGTGGGTCAGTATGTGTGAGGTAGTATAAAAATACAAAAGGGTAAATATGGGAATGTTTTTACTATAGTCAAAGGACCAAGCAAAAAGTGTCACAAAATTACACACCAGATGGGCCAAAAGAGACCAATGATGAGGTGATGAGGTTATTGGGTTGGTGGGAGAAAGTCATATCCAAAAGTAGGCAAGAACCTGAGGTAAATTACTTGAAATATGGAGGTTACAAGTAAAAGGTGAAATTGGGTTTTTAGGTTGTCTTGATCATCGACGGTTAGGGTCCATAGAAGGTAACCATTGATGGTAAATCTAACCATCAATGGTAAAGGAAAACCATAAAAGTCTAGGGGGTAAAAGTAAAAAAACAAAAGGCACTTTGTCATTTTTACTTCCATTCTTTATTTAACTGAATTCTAGGTGATTTCAATGCTTTGTAAGGAAGGCTCATATTGAGTTGGGTGTTGCTCATTGGCTAGAAGTGTGTGATAGATTATGTGGGTCCAGGATGCAAGGATCATGAGGACATAGTTAGACGCTTGCATGAGGGCTCAGACCATGGAGGAGGTCATGAAATGAGGTAGGGGGTGCACTAAATTGGTAGATAGGTTTGATTTTATTATTGCTTATGTGTGCATGGGGGGTAGGCCTATAGATTTACTATTTAGGCCTAGATGCCCTAGGTAGAGTTTTGGAAAAATGGGGTGGGTATAAAATCAAATTGATAAGGTGGTTGCATGATTTAGGTAGCATGTGAGTTGGTTAGAGTGTTTAGGCTAGTTGTATTTCAAATTTTCTCACTAATTTAGGCCCTAGGGTTTTAGGTATTCTAAATACCCATAAGTGACCATCGATGGTCAGGTATGATTGTTAATGATTGAAACCCTATAAACTAGGGGTCCCAAACCATTATTGGTTAACATGACCACCGATGGTTAAATAGGATGGGTTAGGGTTGTTAAGAGTGTTTAGGGCTTAGGTATGGTTTTTAAATTTGAAATTTTAATGGTTAGGGTTAAGGTAAGTGATGAGGCTTGAAGTTTGGTCAAATAAGTTAGGTGTAAGGGTTAAATAGGTTATGGTTATGTTTAGGTCAAATAGGTTAGGGTTAGGGGTAAATTTAAATGATAGGGTAGATGAGACTAATTAGGGTCTAAGCCAACCATTTTGATCTAGTGCAGGCTTGAGAGTGGATATAAATGTGCAACTAAGTGCCACAGATCTTCCCTATGATACTTGAGGGGATCATTATTAATGATTTGACACATATGGAGGTAGTAGGGATAGGAGGGATGAGGAACTACCAACATGTGCCTAAGGATGCATCCATGATACTAGTGCTCATCAAGAGATGGGATCCCACTACTAATACCTTTTTGTTGCTAATAAGAGAGATGACTATTCTCCTAGAGTATGTCCATAGGATCACTTAACTCCTCTTATGTGGTGAGGTGATCTACCATATTGAGCAAGATGAACAAGATGAGTATGTTAAGTTTATATATACAGATGATAGTGACTAGGTCCACTGGCACTCTAGAGGATTCAATTATACAACACTATATAAGAGGGCTCCCAAAGAGAGGAGACTTGTGATGATACTGATGATCATTATTACTTACTTTGGGGTTCTAGATTCTAGCAATAGGAAATTCCCATATTTATTAATGGCTATTTTGGTTGAGCTATTGCTTGGGAGGATAGTATTTAGGTGGGTGTTAATGCTACTAGTCTAGATTTATAGAGAGCTATGGGGATTTAGATACCACAAGAGGTATGGCATCAACAAGGGTATGGTTTTGCATTATTGGGATTATGAGCACATCCAAGTTTTGATGCCTATGGGATTACCATAGATGGGGTACACATATATGGAGTTCCTTATTAGCTTTATGAGGTAGAGGGATGACTATGCTACATCAAGGGCTAGAGGTGGATCACATGATGTTGAGTGGTTCAAGGCTTCCCTAGGTGGATTGGTAACTATGGACTTCACATGGAGACCGTACCTATAGTTCCCTATCTTACCAAGATATAGGAGGGAGACCCTCACTATATAGAGATATAGGTTGATAGTGGGCAATTAAGAGGGTGAGGTTGAGTTGATTCCCTTTGACTGAGTACAATGCCAGTTTGGCTTGTCATTGGGTGTATCAAGTCCACATCCATGGTATAGGAGGTAGGTCTCAGAGGTTCAATTACCAGTGGCTCAACCTATTGAGATAGTTTTGGCTAGTGGCTTTATGTTTTTTTGTTAGGGCTCCCATACATGATATAAGGTATATAGATGGATACATGGCTTGATACCAGCCTATCTATGTAGTTGTAGATGTGGGTAGAAATGACAGAGGGGTGGCATCAATGGATGTAGATCCAATCAACTAGAGTGGATAGGTAGGGGTAGCATTGGCCATGGCTCAGGCTCAAGTATAATATCTCTAAGGATATGTGGCTACATTATAGGGATAGATTTAGGCATTATAGGGTCAACTTGCCAAAGTGAGAGAGATCTAATTAGACAGAGGGATGGGGTAGGTGTAATAGTAAAAAAAGGGCCATCAAACATAGTGCCTTAAGTATACTATCTAAATACTAGGGTGGAACTTATATATTATGATGTGATGGTATTAGACCAGTTGCCCCAAGCTATGAGGTATGTAGACTATAGAGTGAGCTTGGTTGGTGGGCCATTGATAGCTACTCCAGGTTAGTGGGCTTCTATAGTGGGATAGACAGGGGTCCCAAGGGGACCACCACTAGGTACAAGTGTAGATGGGGTCAATGGTAGTGGTACAGGCCCATGATTATGTCTAGATATGTTATTGTGATGTATTATTTTGATATCACCCTATATACTAATGTAGTGAAATGTATATTTTTTTTAGAGAGCTGATACATTGTTATATGTATTATTTTTTGATGATTAGATGTATATGATGTATGTTTTTTGATGTTTATGTATGATGGATGCTTATGGTTTATGATTATGGATTATGGTTTCAATTCATGTTTATGGTGTTGCACTTAGTATCTTAGGTATGTGATGTTAAAAAATTAGCTATGATGATCTGATTCTACTCATGGTTATGATAGGATATGTTATGGATGGATGCATGTTATGGATTTATTTATGGCTATATGGGTGAAATGAGAAATGGTATATGCCTTAATGTTTTTCTCATTGATTTGTTTATGTTTGTGATGGTGTAATCACATGCTTATAGCCTCATATGATGTGATTGATATTCATGGTTTACTATGATATGTTTACATTGTGTTTGACTCATTTATGGATAGATGCTATTTCTTGTTGACATAGTTCATGATGTGCATGTTTTTGATTTGATGTTTATTGTTTGTGCACATAGTGATATGATTACATAAACTAATAAAAGATAATAAAATGAACATGATTCCTTTTCATTGGTAAAGACTAACATGAAACCCAAAGTTAGATTAGCTTAGTGAAAATAAGCCTTTCCAATGCTTTACATTAGCATGCTTAGGTTGATAGATAGGGATCCTGATTACATTATGTCAAGTAAGATCATAATCTTGTGCATATGACATGTAGAGGGAGAATGGGTGAAACTAGGACCATTAGTGAGACTAGTATGCCTTTTTTTTAGGTGTCCAAAGAGGTAGTATAAATAAGTCTACATTCATGTATAAAGTGTATATTGATCAATGTGGGAATTCTAATAAGGAGAGCTGATTACGGCTTTCCAAGATTATTTCTTTTATGAGAGTTGATTATGGCTTTCAAAATTGATTTTGTTCTTTGAATGCTAAGGATGACCCATGATTTTTTTTGCTATTTGATATTAATTTTGATAGATTTTTATTGACGTATAATTGCTCATACATGCTTAATGGATTACCTTTACGAAGGTAAAACTAAGTTGACATGAAGGTTTAGTAGGTGAAAAAGAGGTATAGGTGACACCGACCATAGGAACTAATCTCAAAGAGATGGGAAGTACTATGAGAATCATGCTATGGATAGAGCCATGGTATCCACAATTAAATATTAGGATATAATTGTGATGGATAATCATATTATTTAGTTTTGGTTATTTTCCCCTAAAAAGAGGGAAATGAATGTGGTTGCAAGGGATGAGCTTAAGTTAGACAAATGCTGATTGAAATCCCTATCTAACAATAAAAAGGGATGCAAGTGCGAAGTATTGAGAGGATTAGATTATAGTTTGCCTTTGAAAGAGTAAAAATGATAAGCTCATAATTCATACTAATGGGTAATGATGTAGGGTCCAAGCCAATTGAAAGAAAAATTTCCCCTTTTGCTTTTCTCTATATTAGTTACATGTTGGTTTTCCTTGAGATCTCCAATATTTAATTCTCAAACTTTTAGGTGTTTGTTATAGGCATGTTTTATTTGTTCTTGATAGACATAGAGATGGGAAAGGGCATCCAAATGATGCTCATCAAGTAGCTCAATTTGAGCTAAACATTCCTAACAATAGTCATTTTTTGAAATAAGATCATGCAAAGATATGTGAAGAGAAGGTATTTGGACTTCAAGAGGTAATACAACCTCAGCTCCAAAAATGAGAGAAAAAGGTGTAACACCTATAGGGGTTTGGATGATAATATGATATGCCCATAAGGTGAAAGGGATGTGCAAGTGCCAATCCCAACATGAGGCATTAATCATTTTGGTAAGCATGTTGTTAAGGGTTTTTTAGAGGTTTCAGCTTGTGTATTTACTTGTGGGTAATAAGGTGATGAAAAGATAAATTTAATACCAAACACATCACAAAGGCCTTGGACTTGTTTATTTTTGAAGGATTTGTCATTATTGGTAATGATCTTATAGGGAACACTAAAATGATAGTTGATTTGATGGGTAATAATTTGACAATCTATTTAGCTTTTATCAAGACAAGGGGAATAACTTCTACTTATTTGGTAAAATATTCAGTCGTAGTAATGATAAAATGATGTCATTGTAAAGAGTGGGGGTTTATTTCACTAATAAGGTCTAGACCCCATTATGAAAAGGGCCAAAAGTCTATAGAAATGTGAGGACTATTGCTAAGTGCATGATGTAAATTAGCATGTTGTTGACACTTAACACACTTTTTCATATAATCATTATGGTCTTGATTAAGGGTGGGATAGTAATAGCCTAAGAGGAGGATTTACTTAGCCATAATGAGTCCACTAAATTTATTCCTATAGATACCCTCATATGTCTCCTTGATAGCGTGAGAGGCTTCTGGACCACAAAGGCAATAAAATAGGAGGCCATCAAAACCATGTTTGTAAAGAATTCCTCCCATAATGGTGTAATGGAAAGTGCTCTGAATAAGTGTCTAACAAACATTCCTAAGAGGCTTGAGGGAACTATGCAAAGGTGAAGGTAGTCAAAGGTTTGTTGATACCAATGGTCAGGAAAAATCTCTTCCGCACTAAAGATTGTTGGAGTGCTTGATCTGGTATAGGAAGGTTCAGTGAGGTGATGGACAATGATTGATTTTTTGGAGTCTAAGAGTGCTGATAGGATCTGAGAGACAAGAGAAGCTATGGTATCAACAAACCATTTGGTGGATCATAGGGTGGTTTAAATATGGTAGTATTTGAATGAGGCTAGGAGTTTTGTAAATAGTTGTCTATATAGTTGAATAATTTTATTCTTACATTGGTAAATTTCATTGATTTGGTTGACCACAAGTTAGGAGTCACCAAAGATATTGATTGTTTTGACTCCTAAGGTTAAGGAGAATTGGATACCTATTACCAGGGATTCATTATCAGCCACATTATTAGTGCATTTAAAGTTGAGTTTAAATGACAAAGGAAGTGGTTCATCAATAAGGGGGATAAGGATGATACCACCCTCCACCATGATAACATTTGGAACCATCAAAAAACATGGTTATGTGATTGGTGAAATTTACTTGAGATAGACTTATGATTAACTCATCTAGAAATTCAAGAGGGGGAGGTTAGATGTATGTTAGGGGTGTGTCAACCAATTGGTTGACAATGACTTTCCCCTTGATTGATTTATACTAGAGGAACTCAAAGTCAAACTTAGATAAAAGCATGAGCCACTTAGCCATACGCTGGTTTTTCTATGGTTTGGAGTGCATATACTTGAGGGGGTCAGTACTAGTTATGAAAAAAGTTTTATGGTTAATAAGGTAGTGGTTAAGTTTGGTGGCCATGAACACTAGAGCCAAACATAGTTTCTTGGTATGTGTGTACCAAGTCTTGTATTTGACAAAGTATGTAGCTAATGTAATAGATGGATTTCTCTTTGAGTTTTTTGTCTTGATGGGCAAGCATATCCCTTAAGGAATGTTCTATGGTAGAGATATAGAGGTAGAAAGGGTGGTCATCCTTAGGAGGTGTAAGGATAGGTGGAGATAGCAGGTATTCTTGGAGTGCATCAAAGGCCTTTTGACAATCAACATTCCACTTGAAAGAGATGTCATTTTTCAAGAGGTGGTGGAAATGTTGACACTAATCGGAGATTTGAGAGATAAAATGATGAATGGATTGGATCTTCCCTTGCAAACTATGGAGTTGTTTAAGATTGGTTAGGGTTAGCATCTTGAGGATTGATTTAATCATGGCCAAGTCAACCTCAATTCCTTGAAGGGAAATGATGAAGCCTATAAATTTACCTAACAAGACCCTAAAAATACATTTCTTGGGGTTGAGGTGGATGTGATAGTGGATAAGTCACTCAAAGATAATCTTGAGAATGGCTAAATGGTCTTTGTAAAGCTTAGACTTCTCAAGAAGGTCATCTACATAGTCTTCAATGATTTTATCGATAAGGTCATGGAAAATATAGGTCATAACACATTGGTTAGTTTCCCCAACATTCTTAAGACTGAAGGGCATGAATATATAATAGAAAGTTCCCCATGAGATGATAAAGATAGTTTTGTGCTAATCTTCTAGGGAAATCAAAATGTGATTATAACCTAAGAATTTGTCCATGAGAGATAACATCTCATGGCTTACTGTAAGATCAAAAAGTTAGTCAATGTTAGTGAAAATTCATCCTTTGGGTAGGTGAGTTTGAGGTCATGAAAGTCTACATAGATACATAGTACCCATGTGACTTTAGTGATAGGCACAATGTTTGAAACCCATTGGGGATAATCAATGGGTTAAATAAAGTTGATAAAAAGGAGGCATTGAAGCTCTTCTTTTATAAGGAGGGATATGTAAGGATGAATTTGGTGAAGTTTCTATTTGATAGGTTTGGCATCATGATTGGTTATCATGTTGTGGGTGGAAATGGCTGAGTTAATACCAAGCATATTAGCACATGACCAAGTGAATGCAATACTATGGTCTTGGAGGAAGGTAAAGAAGTCTTGTAGTTCCTTAGGGGTGAGTGTTTGGACAAGTTTGATGACATAGGGTTTATCTAGAATTCCCAATTCAATATCTATGGTATATTCACTTAGCATGGTTGAGGTTTTTGGAAGTAAATATTTGTAGATGGAGGAATCTAGTACACCAAAGTCGGTGAGAATAACATCATCATCCTAACACTGAATATTGTTAATGGTAGGAGAGTCTTCTCCCACAAGTTTAGGATGGATCAAAGGGATGGATATATGCACCCCTTCATTTTATTAATTTAGGGGGTTGAGGGTAATCATGTTGATAAAAAAAAGTTAGGTGGGATGATGTCCTCATCTTCACCCATAGGTGGAGGGGGTGTTTTTGAGGAAAGGGTCTCTTCTTCAACAATGGTAGGGGTAATTTTTTTGGATTTGTTCTTATTAGGTAGAATGAAGCTAAGGCCATGCTTCTCATGAGGCATTTGAGTCTCAATTGAGGTAAATGTGTATGGGCTATACTCATATCATCCTAAACCAAATCACTTCCAAGAATACCTATGAAGGTATAGTTTGGTGAAGTTTGGGTAGTCCAAATAAGAGAAGGTGGAGGTGAATGGTTGAGGTGGAGAGGGTGTGGTATAAGTGTTAAGTGGTTTGTCAATTCCCCCATAGATAAAGTGAGTTTGATAGCTTAAAGGACCCAAGGGGGTAATGGCTCCAATGTTGGGGTTATAACCTAGTTGGTGGTTGAGTTTCTCATATTCTTGGGGAGTAAGGAGGGAATCAAGTGTGAGGAGATGATGTTATCCAAGGGTAAGGCATTGTAAAGTAGGTTAAAAAGGATCAATGATGGGTATCTAGTCTATGGGGATAGTCAAATTGGTAGATGCCTCAGTGGAAGGGGAAGAAGTAATGGATTCAACTTTCATGGTTAAGGGCTTGATGGTGGTTTTTTGTAGTGCTTTGGATGGAGGTAGGAGAATATCATTAGGTTAGTAGGTCATATTTCATGCTATAAAAGGGCTAGGGTCAGCTTGTATAGTAAAAAATTGAACTTCATGTTCAAATTTGACACAACAATAGAGGGTGGAAGGTACACAACCCATGGTCCAAATCCAAGGTATCCCTAGTAAAACATTATACTAAAATTCACCTTTGACCACATGGAAGAGTTTAGGGAGTATACGAGGTCCTAGCCAAATATGAAGGATGATGGTTCCCAAGGTAGTGGTCATAATGTCATTAAATGATCTTAGGATGGCTCAAGTTTTAAACATGACATTATCTGGTAGCTTAAGTTATTCATACACATGGGAAGAGATGATGTTGATACTGGTTCCCCCATTGATCATAACCCATTTGATGTGGGTTTGGTTGAGGTGGAATATAATAAAAAGAGGGGGATATGAGTATTTAGGGTGGATAGAAGGTATCTCTGAGTCCTTAAAGGTAACAAGGGTGGAGAGCTGGAGAGTGCTAATGAATGCCTCTATAGGATGGGAGTATCCTAGTCTAACCTCAATGGCTTGCATAGCCTCGATCATGGCCTGGTAATGGTGAGGTAAGGTAGAAATGATCTTCTAGAGGATCATCTTAGCTAGGTTCTGGTAAAGTTGTTTAAGGATGACCTTATTAATAGATTCAAAGGGGTTAGCCTCTAGAGTGCCTAAGATGGTGACTTTGGGCTTAGCTACAAATGTGAAGGTTTGGATCTAGTTTGGTTTAGGGTGAGTCAGTGGGTATGTACATGGAATGGACACTTTATCCTTCCCTTTATCTTTTTATTATGATCTTGTGACTAAATTACTAGTATGAATTGAAGGGCAAGGTGCGATGGGGGGTTGGGTAGATTCTCTATCACTCTAAGGTGAGAGTGGGGGATTAGGAATGTGTTGGTGATTAGCTATTGGGTGTAGTAGTGGATGAATGGATAGAAGGTCATCTACTAAAAGATCATCCTCATCATGGATTTGTTGGATAATGTCCTAGAGAGATTTGAAATTCTTTGTGTCATGACCAAATCTCTTGTGATAAGAGCAAATTTGACGGTCATTATACTAGGTTAGCTTCAAACTAAGAGGATCGAAAGGTTTGATAGGAGGTAATGTGAGGTAGAAGGTCTAAAAGAATCTTTGAATAATGGTGATATATGATTATATAAGAGGTAAGAAAGTTTTAGGGATCATGGTTTGGGTTGGTAAGATGGGCATATTAGTGGTAGTAGGTTTGGTGAGAGATGGTTTAGGTAAGGTGGTGTTTCTAGTTGATGGTTTTGGTCTAAGTATGTTGGTAGTTGGGATGGTTGAGTTTGATGGTCTAACTATTGGTAATTTGAGAAGGACTATTGCATCAACTAATTAATGGTCTAGTGTAATCAACATCAATGGGTGACATATATTAAAGGGTGGTTATTTTTTAAGCAAAGTGGAAGGGTAAGGCCCTAAGATAAAGGGTAAGGTAGAGGGAGGTATATTCTTAGTCATGCATCCCTTTAATGTTTTCATCATCTTAGTTGGTGTGGGTCAAGACCTAGGTATAGGCTTGGGTGAAGTTAAGTCTACTTTCAAGGATGGGTGAACCAAACTCTGAGTAGGGAAGGCACCAAGAGTTTTGAAAGGTTTGGTTGGTGATGTGGTGGCTCTTTTGGTTGATTGAGAAGGTGGGGGTTAGTAGAAGTTTAGATTGGTTTAAAATGTGGTGGAGGATGGATTAGTTGGTTAGGGGCATGATAGAAGGTTTAGGTTTGTTGATGGGGGGAAGCCCTAACTATTGACATAAAGTGGTTTGATCCATGTCTAGTTTTGTATGCATACCTAACTTTTGAATGAGTTTGGAAATAGGTTTGTATACTGGTCTAACCTCTAAGGTATTAGGTACCAAGGAGATACCTATGGGTTGAGGAGGAGGGTTGATAGCCTCATTTGTTTCCTCAAATAAGGGAGGTAAGTTTGGGCTAGGTGATTGCTCTATGAGGGGTGTTTGTGAAACATTTGCTCCCCTGAGCACAATGTTCATAGTTATGGCTTAGACTAGGAATGGTTGTTTGTTTAGGTTGGATATCCAAAGAGGTACTTGATGATTCCAAAGCCTCTATGAGCAAAGCTAAGGAAAAAGGAACCTCCATAGTTTGGGACTCCAAAAGAATGGAAAGTGACTTCACCACCTCAATAGATGAAGTGGGGGAAAAGCAGGTAGATTGGATCATAGGCACATCAAGGACTATATTGATCATGTGGGAATTATAAGAATATTTATCCTGTTTGTCCTTGACTTTGATAGAGGCATGATTGGGAAAAGGTTTCCTAAAGATGTTAAGAGCTTGATTTTGAGGGGCATTGGGATTATCTAGCATGAGTTCCCCTTTGTCAATAAGACTTTGAAAAACATTTTTGAAAGTATTACATTGACTAACATCATATATAACTAATCAATGAAAATAATATAGGTCATTCTAATTATACCAAATGTTAGGTTGTGGAGCTAAAAGCTTCAACTTGTTATAGACATGGAGGAGGTTTCTGAGTTCTAGAGATACCGGCGTTGGCAGTGGGACCGATGTCGGTCAGATTCAGTGCAGAAGGCAACTGACATCGGTAAGAAGTCAGCTGACGTCAGTCATCTCTAGTCAGACAGGGACTGACATCGGTCGCTTGTGTGTTCTAGAACTATTTGTTGCACAAACAGTTAGTTTTTTGAACTGATTGTTTACATGTAAAGGCTATTTCAAGTCTTGAGCTGTGTGTCTATTATTAGTAAACTAAGAGTCTAAGTTATTATTTAAGTCTAGGATCTATTTATAGACCCATTGACATGTATTGTAATGATGAGCTAAAAAGGAAGGCATGGAATATCCTTCCATGGTAAGATCATTTGAGTTGCAGGTTGTTGCAAGCTCATAGGAGATCTACATGTGTAAGTAAGGTCTGTTGAATTACAGGTTGTTGCAGGTTCATGGGAGATCTACTTGAAGTACTTTAGAGTACTTGTGTACTGGCAGGGTTATTACTGACTGGTTGGAGGTGAACACCAATTCTGTGTGTGAGTTGTGTGTTGGGACCATTTTTGGTAGGAAAGTGAACTCTTGATTGAGAATTACTGGGAGCCCTTGAGGTGTGGGAAGCCTCTGAGAGGTGGAAGAAGTGTCATCTTCTTTATTGTATTTTCTTTCTGGATAAGTATTAATACAAGATTGTGTATTGTCTCTCATATTCTGTGCTATTTGTGAATTCTAGTTACTTGTACTTCTGGTTAATTCTGCATGTTTAATTGCTTGTATGTGGTAATCATATTGTGCTCTTTCTGAGGAGCAAGATCCTAACAAGTGGGATTAGAATAGGTGTGTTTTTCTAGATTCCCCATCAATTGGTATCAAAGCTTTTGGTTGGGATACTAATAGGTTGTATCAGATCTGGTTAGTGTGTGTTGATTATAAGTTACTCACAGGGGTTTTTGTTTGAGTGGGAGTAGAGCAATGGCAGAAGAAAGTAAGCTAAAAATGGAGAAGTTTAATGGCAAGAAATATCAATTATGGAGGATGCAGATTGATGATTATTTATATCAAAAAGATTTGTACTTACCATTGGGTGGGGTTGATTGCAAACCCCAGGATATGAAGGATGAAGAATGGGAGGTTCTTCATCAAAAGGCTCTGGGATCTATAAGGTTGAGTCTTGCATCATTTGTGATTTCCAACTTATCACAGGTGAAGACAATGGTAGAGTTGATGGAATCTTTGGCAAATTTATATGAAAAACCCTCAGCTTCGAATAAGGTATTTCTTATGAAGCAATTATTTAATTTGCAAATGTTGGAAGGTGGATCTATACATAGTCATCTTAGTGATTTCCATGGTTTGGTAAACCAGTTAAATTCAATCAATATTGTTTTTGATGATGAAATTAAGGCTCTCTTAATCTTATGCTCATTACCTGAAAGTTGGGAGAGTTTGGTAATGGTAGTTAGTAATACTGCATCTGCTTCAAAAATCTTAAAAGTGGATGATGTTGTGAGTGTAATCTTGAATGAATAAATTCATAGGAAAAGCACAAGTGAATCATCAGGAAATGCTTTGAGTGTGGAAAGTAAGGGAAGGCAAAGAGAGAAGATAGAGCATGGGAGATCAAGGTCCAAGATAGGTAGGAGATCCAAGTCCAGGTATGGCAGAATAACCTGCTGGAAATGTGGAAAGCAAGGGCACTTAAAGAGAGATTGTTGGTTGGGTGAAGATCAGCATGAAGGACATGAAGAAGAAGCAGATGTTGCAAAGTTTGTTATGCAGGATGCTCTGGTATGTTCCTTAGATAAAGTAGAATCTTGGGTTTTAGATTCTGGTGCCTCTTTTCATGCATCCCCAAATAGGGAATTTTTTCATGAATATGTCCAGGGAGACTTTGGAGAAATTTATTTAGGGGATGGCAATCCTTGTTAGATGGTTGGCAAAGGGAAAGTGAAGCTGAAATTGCAGATAGGTAACACATGGGTATTGAAGGAGGTCATGCATGTCCCAATTCTAGAGCAGAATTGGATTTTTGTAAGAAGTTTGGGTGATGAGGGTTGCATAGTAACTCTCACAGTGAACTCTTGGAAGGTTACCAAGGGTGCACTTGTTGTAGCAAGAGGTAAGAAAGTAGGTACGCTTTATCTATCTACTTGTATTACTGATTCTCTTTCTGGGTTATCTACTTTAGCTGTAGATTCAAAGATGTGGCTTAATAGGCTTGGTCACATGAATAAGAAGGAGATGCATGTTCTTGATTCAAAGGGTATGCTTTCAGATTTGAAAAGCATGAATCATTGTTTGTGTAAGTAGAGGAAGAAAGTGATGTTTCTTGAGAGATTCGATGTTAGTGACAAGAACAAGAAAGCCTTGGTTTTTAAGGAGAAGGTGACAGATAGAGATCAACAAAAGGGGCTGAAGAATTCTGAGCAGAGCAAGGTTGATTTGGACAAGGGTTTGATCCAAAAGGAACTCATGGGTAAAAGTCATTTCTCACAAGAAAAACATAGAGACTAACGTCAGTTAGAAAACTGGCGTCGACATCCAGATAGGGACTGACATTGGCTATGTGCAACCCAACGTCGGTGACTCAGGATAGATAAACACTGGTGTTATTTAGGGGGAACTGATGTTGGCGATGAGGTAGTCGCATGGAACTAACATCGGTCGGGTACAGACTAAGATTGGACCGACATCGGTCACTAAGACAAATTTTGGGTGGACAGCAAGTTGTGAAGGAGTCTCAAGTGCCCATATGGAGGACTTAAAGGGTAAGTAAGCCTCAAATTCATCATTTCCCTTCTTTACACTACTTGTTGCTCACTGATGGTAAAGAACCAGGAAGTTATTAAAGAAGCAGAGCAGGTAGATCTAGGAAATAGTGGGAGCTTGGCATGGATGAAGGATGTGATTCCTTGGAGAAGAACCAAATGGGAGTTTTTGGTGGAGTTTCCAACTGGAAGGAAGCACTGAGAGACGAATGGATGTTCAGGATAAAGAAGAGCGAGAATGGACACATGAGATGGAAGGCCAGGGTATATGGTCTTGAATAAGCTGTAAGACAATGGAGGTTTGACCATTGTGTTTCTCTTTACCAGGTTGGATAATATTAGCTACATTATTCTATTATTGTATTGTGTGCTTCTTGCAGGGTTACACTTACAGGGAGTTACTGAACTAAAGGTAAAGCTAGTTCAGAAGTATGCCATGAGGAATCTGGGAGCAACAAGATTATTTGGCATGAGTGTGTTCTAAAGACATGGAAGGTCACATGTTGACTTTGTTTCAGGATGATTGTGTGAAACCGGTTTGCACGCTGATGGTTGGACAGTTCTATGAACAGTGTCTTGATTCACATAATGAGGTTAAGTGCATGGTATGTACTAGACCTGAGTTTTCCCAAGCAGTGGGAGTTGTCAGAAAGTTAGGAGGTAATCTGGGAAAGAAGCACTGGAGGGAAATTCATTGGAGTCTCAGGTATTTGAGATGGACCAGCAGCAGGTGCACATGCTTTGCAGGGTCAAGTTCTTTTCTACATGGGTTTGTAGATGCAGATGTGGCAGGTGATTTGGATGATAGGAGGTGCACCATAGGTTTTGTGGTGGTTGGTCTTCAAGGGTGACCTTGAAGAGGGATACAATGCCAAGAAACAAACTAGATGATGTACAGGTACAGGTACAGTTGTAGCTATTTATCTCCAAGTGGGAGATTGTTAGGTTGTGGAGCTAAAAGCTTTAACTTGTTGCAGACATAGAGGAGGTTGCTAAGTTTTAGAGATACCGGTGTCGGCAGTGGGACTGACTTTGATCAGATTCAGTGCAGAAGGCAACCGACATTGGCAAGAAGTTGGCTGACATCGGTCAGCTCCAGTCAGACAAGGACCGACGTCGGTCGCCTGTGTGTTTTAGAACTATTCATTGCATGAACAGTTAGTTTGTTGAATTGATTGTTTGCATGTAAAGGCTATTTCGAGTCTTGAGCTGTGTGTCTATTATTAGTAAACTAAGATTATAAGTTATTGTTTAAGTCTGGGATCTATTTATAGACCCATTGGCATGTATTGTAATGATGAGCTAAAAAGGAAGGCAAGGAAGATCCTTCCATGGTAAGATCATTTGAGTTGCAAGTTGTTGCAAGATCATAGGAGATCTACATGTGTAAGTAAGGTCTGTTGAATTGCAGGTTGTTACAAGTTCATGGGAGATCTACTTGAAGTACTTTAGAGTACTTATGTACTGGCAGGGTTATTACTGACTGGTTGGAGGTGAACACCAATTCTGTGTGTGAGTTGTGTGTTGGGACCATTTTTGGTAGGAGAGTGAACTCTTGATTGAGAATTATTGGGAACCTTTGAGGTGTGGGAAGCCTCTGAGATGTGGAAGAAGTGGCATCTTCTTTATTGTATTTTCTTTTTGGATGAGTATTAATACAAGATTGTGTATTGTCTCTCATATTCTGTGCTATTTATGAATTCTAGTTACTTGTACTTCTGGTTAATTCCACATGTTTAATTGCTTGTATGTGGTAATCATATTATGCTCTTTCTGAGGAGCAAGATCCTAACAAGTGGGATTAGAATAGGTGTGTTTTTCTAGATTCCCCATCACCAAATAGGTGCTGGATGAGAAGAATCAAACTACTAGGGAGGTTTGATGGGTGGAAGTTGTATAAGGTTAGATTTAGTAGCTTCTTGAGAATTGAGGTATAAGATTCTCCAAGTGGAGTGAATTATTTTTGGTTGCTTTGGTTTGGCTTCCTTATATTTTGGTTAGAGGTAATGGGAGATTTTTATTGATTGACATTGGGTGGAGGGGAGGTTTTAAGGATGATGAAATTTATTGTTCCCTTGGTCTTGGTTCTAGTATTGACTTGGCTACCTAGTTTGGAGGAAGAGGTTTCATTGGTTTTGAAGGTAGAGTTCTTATTTTGTAACTTCATTTTACCCTCATCTATGGCCTATTTTTCTAGCTTACGTGCCATGGTAAAATCTTCATCAAAAGTTCTAAGGCTTTGGACATGCAGTGTAGAAGATATATGTTTAGCACAAGCTTGGATGAAAGGTTCTATAAGTTTAGGTTGATGTAGGGAAAATGAAAGCTAATTAATCAAGCTTATCCAGTGGGTGAAAAAATTGGAAATGGACTCATCATCAAATTTCTTGATAGAATAGAGGTTCTTAATAGAGAATTTCTTGGAAATGTTAATGGAAAAGTGATCTAAGAAGACTTGTGCTAGTTGGGTGAAATAAAAGATGGAATACTTGGTGAGGGCACTATACTACTCGAGTGATAAGATAGATAAAGACATGAGGAAGGTTTGAAGGATAAGGGCATGATCATAAGAAATCATGTAACATGCATGCCTGAAATCCCTAAGGTGTTTTTGGGGGTCCTCCTCACTCTGAAATTTGGTAAATTTCAAAAGCTCCCATTGAAGAGGGTAAGGTCTAATGGGGACAAAAGGATGAATAGGTTTGTTACAAATCTAATCATAGGATATAATGTGATGAGCCCCTAAAATGGATACCTCAAGGTTGGTCATCTTATCCATGAACATTTTCATTAGGTTAGTTTGAGGTGGTGCACCAAAAGGATTATAAGGTTGATATTATGGTTGAGGTTGGGCAACATATTGGTAATTGTTTGGTGGTTGAGAGGCTACCACATATTGGAATGTGGATGCTAGAGGTTGGGTAGGGTAGGTGGATGATAGTGGTTGGGTAGTGGGTACATACCCTTGTGGGTTAGGGATGTATCCTAGATTAGGTACAATGGGTAACTGCTGAGGAATCCCTATGGATTAGGTATGGCTGGTAGTTGGGTTGGTGACAAGAGGTGAGGTAATGACCTTTGTGCTAATGGGTGGTGAAGTAGAAGGGATAGATACCCTTAATCTTGGTAAAGGGGTATTGACTAATGGGCTAGGTTTGACACAGGGGAGGTTGGTAGTGCCTCATATAATATGCTATTACATATAAGCTAATGGGTTTAGATTGTCCATATAACTAAACATGACTAATGTTTCAAAAATTATATTTTATAGAACACCTTCAAAATATAATTATTGTTTCCATTCATTGAGTCGAAGTGAATTGATAATGCCCATGAAAAAGGAATGAAAATCATCAATGTGTGAAAGAGGATGACATTTAGTGATATCCATTGTATTCCCAAGAAACAACACCATGTCTCCTACTTCAGATATCTATAGGGTTTGCACATTTTGTAGCCTTCCCTCTCCATAATAAACATCATGCATAAGAAACCTTGGAGAGATAATTACATTCACAATTGTTGGATATTTGATCCAAGTGTGTTTATTTATTATGTTTCTTATATTAAAATAATCATGTTTGGGGCATGCATCACTTTATGTGACACCCCCATAGTTAGTATAATTAGTATTTAATTTAATTTTATATATATTTTTTTGTAATAATTTTTTGGTTCATGGGAATTTTAGTTATATCCCATAACCACCCATGAAAATCTTTTAAAGATTATCAAATCTCTTTGTAAAATCATCCAAAAATAATACTTTATCAAAGTTTGTCAAAAAGCTTCGTTCCAAGATGTAATTTTATAAATTTTACCCATTGATAGTAGGCCAACAGTGGTATCAAATCCCAAATAAAAAAAATGATATTCAGTAGACTCAGAGAATGCACCAAAGATCATGATGAAGAAAATAACGCATTTGGAGGGAGACCTTGCTAATGAAGGTGGATCATTTTCAATACTTGGAGTCACTAGGGTTTGATAGTATTTTATATGGATTTTTCATCACCAATGAGAATTTGGGGTGGTGGCAATATAGCTAGAAATTTATGAATAAATATGTATGGTGTGTGATATGTTTTTTTCTAATTTTGGCTGAGTTATGTTTGTGTGTTCTGATCATTAACTTGAATGGTGGTTGAGATTGAAGAAAAAAATTAAACAACTCAATACAGTGCTTTAGAAAAAAGGTCAACAACAAAAAGTGAATAAGGATACATCATTTGGGAACCATACAATGGTTCCTTAGCATGCTTCTATAGAGGCATGAACTACATACAATAACTAAACAATTTCTTTGAACCAATTAATTTTTTATTCACCAATGCATCTAATCCATAAAATACCCACAAAAGAGACACCAATTTTATCTTGCATATCAACACATAAATATAATGGAATAAGCTCTCATTTTAATTTCTTATATTTTGTGGGATCACCCCTAGTAAAGTGTTATTATTTTATAAGTAAAAGATTAGGTAACATTTCTATGCTGGAGATTTTAACTTTGGTTTTGCTTTCACATCCCAAAATTTAGAGATAAATAAGATATTATCCATTTATATATCTTAATTAATGAAGGGAGAGTTAGATAGCATAAATTTTTTTAGTCTCTTTTTTGACAAAGAGATCAGGGTTCAAAATCGATTGGTCAAAATTATTAATTTTTGACATCTTTTTATAATGGAGCAATAAGGGTCAAATCGGCGATATAAGGGTGTATTTTTGATTTTTTGAGACAATTTTTTTACTATCACCTTTTTGTGCAGAAGTAGTCATGTGATCAGGTGATATTCATGGTTTTCAACATTATAAACACATTATAATGGTCAAATTTATGTTTTGGAGCCTCATTATGTGATTTTTATGCCAAATGTATTGAAGATAATATTGTACGGGTGCATTATTGGTGGAATCTGACATGCTATCTTTACAAAATTTCTCCAAATGCATTGTATACACTAAACTATGATTATAATAATGTGTCCCATTGCTTGTGTTTTTGGTGACAATGGTGTTACATTTTGGTATTTATAGGTCCTTGAGGATCTAACCAACTAAATAGAGCCAACTGGAGGTTGGAGGATCCAAGAAGGTTGGAGGATAATTTCCCTTCTCCAGTCATTATTCACTCAAAGTATGGGCTCATTACTAGGATAGAAATTTTTGGTTTATGTAATTTACTTTTAATTTTAATTTTATTTTAGTATGATAATATGATTAGTAAGGAGCAGACATAGTAGTTTAAATTTGTTTTTATGCTACATAGCTTCTCACCTCTTGCCTAATAGGGGGAAGATATTGCATAGTGGACTTTGATTAGTCATCAATGATTGTATGAGTCAGCATTAAAGTTGATAGCATTTTGAGTTTTGAGCAAAGGCATACATGTGATGTTGGTGATTTTTGGGTATCTAAGAGATGTGCCATACAGAGTACTGGAGGATTACTTGGATGGGTTCCTATGTGAGACCTTATGTGGGTTGATGTAGTTGGATAGGATATGATTAGGTTATACTATAATATAGTATGATGATCATAGGGAATGAGCAAACCTTGATCATGTTCATCAACCTTTTATGCCACAACTCGTAGGGCAGGCTTATTTATAGAGTGACATCAATTTTGATCAATACCATGATGTATAGTGTGCTAGCTTGTAGAGTTAGTAGAGATTCATTGATGACTTCATAGTCATAGCTCTAGATCTTCATCATCTATACCCCTTTGGATCAAAGGGGTTTGTTGGATATTTGATCCAAGTGTTTTTATTTATTATGTTTCTTAGATTAAAATAATAATGTTTGGGGCATGCATAACTTTATGTGACACCCCCATAGTTAGTATAGTTAGTATTCAATTTTATATTATGTTTTGTTTGTAATAATTTGTTGTTTAATAGAAATGTGAATTATATCCCGTAACCACCCATGAATTTTTTTTAAAGTTTCTCACCTCTCTTTGTAAAATCATCCAAAAATAATACTTTATCAAATTTTGTCAAAAAGCTTTGTTCTAAGATGTAATTTTCCAAATTCCCTCCATTGATAGTGGGTCAACAATAATAAACCTCTTTCTAATAGAATCCATATTTTACACATTAGATTCTACCCAATTTATCATACTCATAATATGTTTTTATGTGCACTGATTCACTATAATTTGTGTATGATTGTATTTCTGAGCTATTAATAAAAACTACTATAAATATCAAGTTTAACCCAAAAGCACAATAACATCAAAAAGAGAAAAATTTAGGAACAATGAAAAGTTTAGGAGTGAATCCTTACATCACCTTTCTCCTAGTAGTTTCTCTCAAATATTTTTCAACTGATTCCAATTCTATTTGACTTGTATGTGGATTACTTGATAATAGCTTCAAGATAGCTTTAATGAATTCTTTGGATGCTTGAGTGAATTTTAAGAGAGTATGTATGCTTTAGATGGTTGGTATCAGTATAGAAGGAAGGCTTAAAATGAATTTTTAATTAGCTTAGCCATGTTTTAAGCATGGATATTTATAGGTTAGTAGAGGGAGTTTTAAGGGGATTTGTAATTATTTAGAAGCCTCTAGTTTGGAGAGTTATAGAATTTTAGAGAGGGTTCTCTTGATATAGATAATTTTAGGTTAGATTAAGGGTAATAGGGATTAGATGGGGATTTAATGGGGTTTAAGGCTCATAGGTATGTAGGAAAGGCTAGGGTGGTAGCTTGGCTAAATATGAATTTTTAATTTGTAAGTGGGCTAGAGGGTAGTTAATGAAGTAAGATTAGTAGTTAAGTAAAATTTTTAGTAGGATAATGAGGTGATTAATTGGTCATGGAGGTGTAGAAATATTCATAGGATGTAATAAATATTTGATAGGAAATATAATTTTAATTAATTAATTAGGATTATGGTTTTAGGATAAAATTAGCGAGAATAATAGAATGATTAAAATGAGTGAATTTAGGTGCATGCATTTTGCCCCTCTTTGAAAGGGAATTGTAAGTGGACAAAGTGTAAGGAATAATTGTCTTTGAAAGAAGAACCATTTTGTGGATAAATTAGAAAATGATCTTAGTGGACATAATGCCCCCTCGATGGGACATGTAGGGAGGAAGGAGTTGGATGACCTCTCAAAAAGAAATACCTTTAGTGGGATAAAACCCAGACAATGAGGGGGTTGGGATGTCTTGAGTGTTTTTTGAGATATGATTGAAATGTCCCACGTAGAATTGCTATGGGATAAAAATTATCATCTTAGAAAGATAAGTCATAGGCAACAACCAATGCCTATAAGGGAGGAGTTTGATTGAGATGATAATAAGAACTTATTGAGATGTTGACAAAGGTCTAGAGAATGGATATATGAAATAGGCCATGAACTAGAAATAATTCTTGAGTAAGGACACATGCAAGGGATAGCTATAGTCTAATAAAGTATATTTGATAATAGACAACTTTAATATAAAGTTTATATTTGAATATGAGTTAATAGATTTGAGTGATCCATAAGTGACAGGATGATATTGGACATTAGTAGTGGCCAAACTATCTTTGGGAACTAAATAGTGGCCAAGTGTTGCCTACATAGTCGTAAGAGACCTCAAGATGATCTAGTTCTAACTTGAGATGTTAGATGTGAAATGGGGAATGGAAGGACATGTCCTAAAAAATAATTTAGAATGACTTAGGGATGAAAAAAATGTGAGTAAGTGTGATAATGGGATGTAGAAAAGGGTTCAGGGATCAAAAGTAGTTGATTTGGATGGGATAATGTAATTAGAAGGGGTTAAACAGGATGAAGTGGGTAAAAAATAGAGTTAATTGGGGGTAAAATAGAAGAGGGTGAGGTAAAAAGAGTCATTTTTAATTTTGGGTATAGTGAATTTGTGCTCTAGATACAAATTTATAGACCACCTTCCTTGATCATCATACTACGTAGAGAGTCTGGGAGTACTAGAGGGAAACCATTATAGGACTACTAGTGAGTATCCCAACACTAGATAGTTGATTTTGTCCTTTTTTCATTTATCATGGTTATTTATTTCTTGTACAACTGGAGAAGGCAATACCACCTTTGGGATCATTTCCCCTAGTTGTGGTATTGCCACTGCAAGCTATAGTCTTGAAAAATCATAAGGGGAAACATACTATTTCACAATTCTATGTCAAGAAATATGAAAGATTAAAATAACATGGGAGGGGAGAAGAAGTTTTACAAACCACAAGTGGTGACTTGTGATTTTATAAAACCATGATTTGTGAGATACAATATTGTCAAAGCCACAAGTTAGGGTAGAAAAAGACATGCAGTATTAAGAAGATGTATATTAAGGTCGGTTAAGGGGTTATGAAGGGAATGGGGGAGGGTGGATAGGGTAGATGAAGGTGTTAAATAGATAATGGGGTAGGGGATAGGATATTTAGGTTAGGTTAATTAAATGTGTAATTTAGTAGATAAATTAGATAGGTGGAAAATTTGTTAGGAGGGTTAGTTTGATAGGAGTGATTAGTTAGATAGGGAAGGTTTAGTGGTTGGTTAGATTAGTAATATAGGTTAGTTATATGGGTGATCAGGTATATCATAATGGGTGGGGTAATTAGTGAGATGGGGATTAAATGGGTGATTAGATAGGTATGCAATAGTTAGATGGGATGGGTAGGATAAACATACATAATTAGATAGATAAAATAGCTATGATGGGTTGTATGGATAGAATGTGATAGATTAATAGGGGGTATGGATTGATATGATGGTTATTGGTGCAATAGGACTTAAGAATATTAGTGTCTAAACTACATCACCCCTTGGTGATTCATGAGATGCACAGATTGACTCCTGTAGATTATGGAGTGTTAGAGATAATTGGCCTCTATTGTATTATGATAATGCCAATTATCCATATAGATAGAGTACTAATCATAGATTTCATGGAACAATGGGATTATGAGACCAATACCTTCCATTTTATGATTGTGGAGATGATAGTGACTTTAAAGGATGTGCTATGGATATTTTAGCTACCTATGAGGGGTGACTAGATCTATTAGCGATCTCAAACCCTTAGTGTGATTGTGTGGGTAGCTATAGATCAGTGTATGGGATGCCTAGATAGATATTGATAGAGCATTTAGAGAGGATACAATTGATAGGTTGACACTAGTTGTGATGTCTCTTGTCATTGGCATACTTTTTACAGATAAGAGCAGGTAGTGATTTTACGTTGGTCTAGGAGATGTGGTAGCCAACATGATGTAGGACTATTGTCCTTTTTCTTAAGGTCTCATGGTATTGGCCCATTTTTATAGGGAGCTACACATGGGTACATACAGAGGGGAAACTATCATTTTTCCATCTTTGTTATTGCAAATTTAGAGTTGGGAGTATATTTATATAGAGAGACCACTAGGTACTTGGGGAGATAGGGATCTTGATTAGCCTCTGGTGTTTAGGTGTTGCATCATTCTAAGAATTCAAAGAATGCATGCTGGAGACATGTAATTTTATAGATAGGCTTTTGATAGTTTTAGGTCTAACTAAATTACTTGGATTCCCTATAGATAGGTCTAGTGGGGACAGGATGAGGATGTATATGTGACATGGTTCATGCTTATAGAGTGTTATTGGACTAGCCGATGTGACTATATCATTGAGAGATATAGGCTTGAACAGGTTTAGTAATAGTTTGATAGATAGTGGGATGTACTAGGAGAGGATAATTTGCATGCATGCAATGATAGAGAGAGGCCTCAGTGGGGACCTAAAATAGATAGGTTGTTAGCAAGATCAGATTATATAAGTATTTACCTAGTTGTGTGGGATTATTAGTCACCCATAATGAATCCTAAAGTGACACTTGTATATACAAGTTGGTGGGCCTTGAGATGACCCCATAGATTATTAAGGCATACAATAAGAGTGAGGAGGAGAGGAGAAATATGGGGGTTAATATAGACACAGGCCCATTTGGGGAGGAGGTGATCTCAGAGGCCACACCCCCAGGTATAAAATAGATAGGATGAGTAGGTGGGGCTAGATGTGCAAGATGGGGATGGCCTAGTAGTGATGGTTATTGATAGTGGAGATTAGGGGGTTAAGGGAAGAAATTAGGCCATAGGTGGATATGAAGTAGGTATAAGAGTGGGTTTAGATGATATGGGGCCATCTAGGCCACCTTTGAGTGTAGATGACTAGACATTATTAGATAGACTGAGGTGAGAGGTGCAGGCTTAGGTGACAGAGGTGGTAAGTATTACTTATAAGAGGGATAAGATGGTGGCAGATCTATAATGCCAGATCATACAATATGATAGTCATATGGTGTGTGTATTGGGACATGCCATAGGTTTATTGGGATAGGTTGGAGTGTGGGATACACATATTTCATCCTTATAAGGACATCTTACATCATTATAAGGATAAATGAGTTAGATCTAGGCTCAATATGTCCAAATTATGATATTATAGAGGTAGATCTAGTCCCATGATGCACATATAGTGTCATTATAGGGAAGATTTCATAGCTTCAGTTGAGACTAAGGAAAAAGGAGGAAAAGTTATAGGTGGTCAAGAGGACCAACGAGGAGGATAATGTTATATTAGAGAAATAGGATATGGGGGCTATGATGAGGCAAATGTCTTGACTAAAATGTGAGGCCTAGTATTATAGGGATCTATACGAGGGAGCAGTACCACTAGGTCAGTGTGCCCCAACCTTTAGAGATAGTATATCTTCGCAGTCTATGCATCAACCTACTAGGAGGCCACTTGGACAACATTGATGTAGAATTATATTTGTGAGACATAGTGCATATTCTGGACATGTATTATTTTAGTACATGGATGCCCATGGGGCTCTTTTTTATACCTATATATTTTTACATAGACTGTGATGGACATTATGGACTGTTTATATTTTTTATTTTGATTATGTTTTATATGATTATGTATGGACTAGTTTATTTTTATGTAATTATTGGTTATGGATATATGAATCATGGATGATGATGTATCCATTTATATTATGCCATTGTATATTTATGATTATGGTATTTTTAAACATTAGATATATGATGTTGATGTATGGATTTATAATATATGTGATTATGGACATTACTTATTCATAATGATCTCGATGATTATCTTTATTATGTGTTATAGCTTAGAGATAAATGACATGTGCGAGGAGATAGATAAATAATCCATTGATTTAATCACATGTCTCAAAAACTGATTTTGGATAAAATCCTCCTGCACCAAGGAGGCTAAGGGAGGGGTTTAGTTAGTAGACTAGGATAGTTAAACAAGCTAGTGGGATGGTTAGGGGAATGGATATGGATTTATGGGGAATTGAAGGCATTGGATATGTAGATAGTAATATGTTACTTTTGAAATTTTATTTCTAGTGTACCTATGACATGAGGATAGTCAAAGTCACATTTGACTCAAAGTGCATGGGGACTTGAAGTGGGAACTCTATTAATGATGTCCCCAATTTTCCATATTAGGTAGTAATTTAAGGCCATCCTCATTCCCGTTAATTAAATACAACACAACATGACAAAAAACAACATTATTTACAAAAACTTACATTTAAAATGATGATATAAAAGGATATATAAGAACATATTCATAGAACAAAATGATTATTAATAAGATAAACTAATGAAAATATTTACATGTGGATACATTCATTAACTTGTAACAATATAACATATACAAAGACTAACACTTAAGAATACAATATAACGAGACTATGACAAAGTGATGATGCAATAATATTAACAAAACCAACTCAATGACGTCTAAATATCTACATTGACTCATAACAAGAAACTTAATAAAATGTGATCTAAATGATTATGAAACATAAGGTACAAGGACAAATAAACATTTTAAATAAAAGGATAATTATGATATTATTTATAAAATAACCTAATCCCTAAAATGACTTAATAAAAAATAAAAAATGATTTCTATGTTTCAAAACAACCTAAAAGGTCACTAAAGGCATAGGAGAATAATGATAAATAGGTACAAGATGTCCTAATCAAAATTAAACCAAGATAAATGACTTTAGGGTTATGGTTAAATGGGTATTTACAAGGGTAAATTATGCTCAATAATCTTTGTGACAATTGAGACAAGGATCAAAACTAGTTATAACAACAATCATATGATTTAGAGTGAACAACTAGGATTTGGTAATATACAAAACATATTATAGATCCTAGAGTATAAATATTGTATAACCCTTATTTAGTGATGAGGTTAGTGGGTTCATGTGGATTTATTCTTAGGGGATGAATGGGGATGGAAAAATTAGACATGATTGAGGCTGATAGGAAGAAGAGTTGCCTATGGGGATGCGATTGGGATGTGAATTAGGATGTCATAATGGAATTAGTATTTGTAAAAGTGGATTAGATGGTTTAAATAACTCTTCAATAGGTATCCTCTTTATATTTTCAGCAATAATTTTCCTAATTTCATGTCTCCAAATTTTTCCCAAGCATATATTTTGTAACCACTATTAGGATCAAGGTCATATAGAAGTGACGGGATGGGATGAAAAGATGGGAGAAGTGGAGTGGTAATGGATGGGTGTGTCCCCAAGAGTGGGGACTTATTGATGGAAGATATTTAGATACTTTAAATTATAAAAATTCTTTAGGAGAATAATATTCATGGGCTCATAAAGATCATCCCAATCTAAAGTAGCTAATTTATAGGCTCATGATCTAAATTTTGCAATAATAACATAGGGACCAAGCTAATTTGCTTCAAATTTACCCTTCTTTTCTTGCTCAACATTGGTGTTTTTTTAATTCTCTTTGTTGGGCCCATTTTTACCTAAGTCTAGACCCCTGTTAACTTAGTAGACATCTTGATATAGCTTAATCATATGGAATAATTGCTAGTTTGGTAACTTTTACACTAGTTAGAGGAATCAATGCTTATCTTATGCCAATTGCCAGGTAGTTAACTGGTACCTAGATTTTGTGGGGCATATTTTTTAATATCTACACATGAAAAATAAAGTGCAATGGGTAAAAAGTGATGGAGCTGACAAAATGATCAACCAAGGCTCCAGCTCAACACTTGGTGTGTGTCCTCTACCCTAGTGAGAATATGCTCCTAAGTGATATAAAACCAAGCTTGAGCTAGTAAGTAGAGAGACGTGACTTGGAGATAGTGAATCTCTACAAAATTGGTCTAGGAATAGCAAAGTAATCACCATTAAAACATAGTTTTAGCATGGATACTTGTGAAGATCCACCCTATAGTGCCCAAGCTTGCCTTTGAGGCTCTAGATCGATAGTTGTTTAGATGATCATGTGCCTTATTTCTTTGAATGCAACTTGAATGTAGTAGTTATAATAGTGTAATTTTTATATATGACTATGTTGTTAAGAAAAGTTTTATTTTAATTCATTAATGGCATCTCTATGCTAAATAATGACGTAGACCTAAACTAAAAAATAACTTAAGTGTAGGAAAGGGAATGCACTCAAGCTTTGTTACCTGTATTGGGTGCTCTAACTTGAGCATGAACCCATTGATATAATTAGTTGCTTATCTACCCAATAATTTGAATGATGTTTAGCTTAGTAACACAAAATCTTACACCCTTAAGAACCTATAACTAGCCCAATATAATCTTGCACCCCTATGTATAGGTTGAGTTCCCCAAATAGGATTTGTGCCTATAGATAGTTGGGCTTCACCCAAAATGTCTTGTGCCAATTAACTTACCAATGACATTGTGCCAATGACCAAGCCCCTTGAAGAATGAGTTACACCATGGCATGACTATCCTAATGTAGGCCCTAGTTCTTTCTCTGATATGCTTCAGGTGAGTACATAAGGATTGTGACTTATGTGAATTGATGTTGGTGTAGTAGAGTGATAAATGTTGAGCACTATAAGATTAGTCCATGTTTGTGCCTAGTTGTAACAAGTCTAGAATTGACTTGGACAACCAGATAAGCACCTGACTAAGGAAATGGATTAAACAAAATAAATTTTCTATAACATTTTGGTTTTATTGTCGAGACCCATGTTAAATTTTGTTTCTATAATGGTGAAAAATAACAATGCTTTAACTCTCCCTCAAAAACATCGAGCACTAGCTAGAATAGGTGGAAGATAGCTTTTCACTAAAGCATCCATCTTGTAAATAATAGAATCCAAGAAGTGGGTCTATAATAACCTATATTATGCTCTATATGAGGTATTATTTAATGAACTACTTGATCATGTATACTGATGGTTGGTTTTTTATGTGACCCATAGAATATGAAGCTATAGACATCACCTTGAGTGGATGAAATAGTGCCTAGAGAAGCTTGAGCACTTTGATGCTAGTTAGACCAAAGCTATAAAAAAATGGTGGCAAAGAGTACTTAATAATTACATGCTTGAGTTTTTAGGATTGACATAATCCTACCCTAAAGAAGTAGAGTATTAATTCTTATATGATCCTAGAGGCATGTTTGTGAAAAAAATTGACACAGAGATTAAGAAGATGATGGTGGATTACATCTTTCAAACCATAATAATGGAAGGCTAACAGTCCTTACATGTATGAGTAATGTAATGGGGAATAAGGGTATGTATAGGTGAAGCAAAATGGAAGGGTATGAGTAGATTGACACTTGAGGTCTCAAAATATAGACTTATAATAAGAGAAGCCATAGACTGATAGAAGATTTAGAACCTAGAAGTGTTGAGATAACTTGTAGTGAGTGGGAAGGACATGAGGAAGGATCTCTTAAATTATAGTAGTGCAAGAATAAGAACAATGAAGACATAGATCAATTATTGATGAGTGAATAATATGATGGGTCCCCATAGAATTTGACCATTGAAGATACACCAAAAAGTGCCTAGCCCTTTTAAACTTATGGTGCTAGCTCAAGCATTGGATCTCCCTCAAGAATAAAGAAGAGTTATAATTGACCCTATTGTCCATATTGACTTTGATCGGTTTGTAGATTTAGAGTATAATTTTGAGATTGAATAAGTTATCTCTTATGAGGAGCTAAGTGAAGGTACCTCTCGGCCTTTGGGTGATATCTTAAAAACATAGAATGTGAGTGTAAGAATTATAATTTAGCAAATGTCAACTACATAGATTGGGAAATATCCCACTAGAAGTGTCCTAACACCAAAAGTGAATAACATCACACCATAAACTTCAATAACACTAATTAAAACAATATGGTCAACACCCAACCTAGTGACTAAAGGTGTTAGAGGACCATTGCCAGGACAAGTACTAAGGGGGTAAGCGTCTCAGATGCTAGTGTCACCAACAAAAAATACATTACAAAATGGTAAAGAGCTTGACATAATATTATGGTGTAGATAATGTCATAGAGCATGTGTTAAAATGTGAGCTTAAATGTCATGCTCAAGGTATAACCCAATTAGAGTGTAAGGCAACCTAATTCATGATAACTCTACTTTATTGTGCTAATATCTAGTATAGGAAATTTGATCCTAACTAGCTTACGATTGATTACGACACATTGAAGGAAGCATTTTTGAAAGAATTCAACATTATTGAGTTTGAATAATAGAGCATCAAAATGCTCAAGGAAATTATCCAAGGGATTTCAAAGGGCATGCATCTATATGATGCTAGGTTTATAACTCTTCTTTCCAAGCTTCTTTTTGACATTCACCCCTACCAGCACATGCAATGGTTAATTGGAGGATTACTAGTACCATTTAGATGAATGATTTTTATGAAGACATTCATAGATATTCAAGAAGAACTTAAAGCTACCCTTAGATCTGAGGTAGTTAGAAGTGTCAACACTAGGATCAACCCATTCATGGAAGCACATATTACATTCATGGCTATCTAGCTCCAAAAACTAACTACTAGTTTGTTGCAAGATGCTCAGAGTAGATTATGGTACAATGAATATGAGATGGAAGGCCATAATAGGAATAATTACCCTCAAAGGAATGTGTGCACAATTATTCAAATATATGAGGTCTGTTGTGAGGCACATGATGTTTAAAACTACCCTTTATTTCAAAATGCTAGTCAAGTTAACATAACCATATATTATTGGTTGTGTGATGCTTATACCCATACCACAACTGATTACAATGTAATTGATGAGATGTGAAAAAATATAGAGAGAGTTGCATGATAAGAATCTATAGTAGTTGGAGAGTAGACAATCTAAGGAAACGAGGGCTATGGTTAGTAGAATATAGGATATGGCTAGTAGAATCCAGACTATAGGATGTAAAGAGGTGTTATAAGATGAGGTAGATAGCTTGATGGAGGAATATTCCCACCATGATCATGTTATAAGTGTGGATCGACCAAGCACTATTAGCATGAACTCCCTAAACATCCAATGTGTAGGTAATATCAAGGAACACATAAGGTTGAGGAATGCCCCAACTTGTATAAAAAGTTAACCTAAGGCCATCCTGATGTAGACAAAGGTACATGAATGATCTAGTGTTAGCCAAAAGTGGAGAATTAGCTCTGAGGGTGTAACCAACTAGCACCAATAAATTTAAGTTATAGGTGACTACTTGTAGTGGGATCACCACTCAGCCACCAAATGCACTAATACTAGAATTATGCCTAAAATATAGGGAATCGATTCACACTAAGCACATCAAGAGGATATAAACTAAAGATGCACCTTACCTTGACCTTGTGTGCTATAAGGATGTCTTGTAATAGGCCATGATCATTATTCAAAACTTATAAGGAGAACTCGAACTAGCATGATATCTACAGGTGTAAGCTGTTGCCTCCCACAAGGAGAAAGATAACCAAAAGGCTAAGGTATAAGAGCTAATAGAGATCTTGCACCTCTTATATATTGAAAGGATGCTACCCCTATTGAAGAATTTTATTTTATAGCATGCCAAATAGAATCCAATTGAAATTACTATGCCACACATGGAAAGGGTACTAGAAGTTAGGCATACAAAAAATGTAGAGTATGATCAAGAGATACTAGTGAATGCCACTATTAATGGATGGTATGTATGTGAGGTCCTCATGGACATAGGCCTCAAGGTAAATATATTGATAAGAAATACATGATAGAAGATGGGTATGTTAGCCTTAAGGCTTTCCCCTCATGCTTTTCATGGCCAACAAATCCAAGACATAACCAATTAGATTTATAGAAGATGGATGCTACATGAATAATGCTGACATGCACTTCAAAAAGCACTATATAACCTTTGAAAATGATAAGGTGAGGGTCATAAACCCCTCTCAAGTGACCAAGGACCCCCTTATTTAGAAAGTGTTGATCTTGAAAATGAGATCAACCATATCTACAACATCATAGTATAAGGCACTGAAACTATAAACCCTAATGACAAAGGAATGATTTCTTGGGATGATGGATAGTCATCCTCAAACACTACCAACATAGCTTATGACCAATGATTTAAAGAACCTTATGAAACCATTAGTCAGATGTGTTGTGTAGTGAGCACCAATATGCCAAAACCTATGAGACTGGTTGGGTCTATATTGATCACACTTCATAAAGATGGGTCCCTTGTAATATGAATAAGGGAAATAGAGTGTTTTTACTAAGTAAAGGTAAACTTTTAGGACTCCCACAATATAATGGGATAAATATTATATAAGAATATGTCTGCAACCTAGAGTCTTACATCCTAAAGGAAGTATATAAGATGGGTGAACTGGTGTATACTTTGAGAATCACTACCACTCATTGGTGGGAAACATAGAGGTCTATATTACCAATTTGGAAAGATGTAAAAACATCCATCTACACCAAATTTTTTAAAAAATAATGAGGACCTAGAAATTTTTGCATACTCTAGTGATTTAGATCTAATATCACACATACTCTTGTGTGAAGAAACATGGTCTGACTATCGTGCAAATGCCCTGAGAAACTTGTGGGTGCATGCATTCTATATAAATTTGAAGAAGTGGGCATGATCTTAGTATGTGGTCAGCAAAACGTGCTAAGAGACATCTATCTAGGATGTCTTGAAGGATAATTTTGTGCACACCTCATTTTCCTCACATAACCTAGAATTGATTGAGCCATTGTAAGTCATTCAAAGGGTAGTGTTTGAGGACTTTGAATCTTAGAGGAAAAACAACAAGATATGTTAAGGGAGAAAGGATTAGTTCTCCCAAATTTATTTAAGGAGTAGGCACTCAATAATGTCTCAAGTGATGAAGATATGGATGTTTGGAAAGCAAAAAATTGGACATAATTAATAGGGAAGAGGAAGATCATGTGCCAAGTTAATGATAATGCCTCTAATGAGGAAAAACCTATTCATCTCCACATAAAAAAAATTTAGGGGATTAGGCAAGTTGAGGACACACATCAGGAGAGAAATGAGCCCTACCACTTGTAGCTCAAGACCACATAGGTTGCTATAAATGTGGAAGGAGAACCAATGGTGGCTAATTTGGGCATATATTGGTATGATGCTGAGTTGGCACAAATTATAGATCTCCTGAAGGAGTTTCAAGATTTTTTTCTACATAGTTACCAGGACATGAAGGGAACCCACCCATCCCTTGGAAAAATGAGCATAAAGTTGGTGAATGACATGCAACCTATCAAAAATTTCCCCTATAGAATGAACCCCTCCATGCCAAAATCAAAATAGAGATTAATGGTATGATGGCTATAGGAATGGTCTACCTAGTGTAAGAGTCTAAATGGGTGAGCCCCATGATTATTAGCATTAGAAAGTTTGGGTGCATCTAAATTTACATGGATTAATAACTATTAAACACTACCTATGGCATTGACCCCTTCTAGACTCCATTCATTGATGAAGTCTTCGATGGAGTTATAGGTTACAAAATCTATACTTTCACTGATGGTTTCTTTGGATACCATAAAGTCTAAATTGAAGAGGATAAGCCTAAGAAAACCTTTGCAACAGAATGGGTTTGTTTCAATTATAATATGATGCCCTTTGGGATCAAGAATGTGCCATCTGTATTCTCTAGAGTGGTCATCACCACATTCAAGGATTTTATTCATAAGTTCTTCCAGGTGTACCTTGATGATTGGACTGTGTATGGGCTCATGAGAGACCATTATGATAATTTATGCCTTATGTTTGAGAGGTGATGATAGCTATATATATCATTGAACCTTAAGAAGTGCATATATAAGACACCATTTAGAACCTTTCTTGGGAACATAATCTATAAATATGGTCTACTTGTTAACCCCATGAATATTACTATTATTCTATATCTCTAGACCCCTTCCATGCAAAAAGATGTTCAAGCCTTTCCTGGCCATTATGGTTATTATAAATTTTTTATAAGGAGCTATACAAAGATCACAACACCACTCAAGGATATATTATGAAAGGATGACCCATTCCATTGGGGCACAACACAAGAGGATACCTTTAAAACTCTAAAGCTTAAGTTGGCTAGTACACCTATCTTTTAGTTTCCCAACTAGACAACTCCATTCCAAATCCATGTTGACATATCTCACTCTGTAATTGGTGCCATTTTGACACAACCTAGTGAAGGTAAGATGGATCATCCTATCTCCTTCACAAGTCACAAATTGATCCCCATAAAGTGAAATTACATAACTACCAAGTGTGAGGCACTGGCCATGGTCTACACCCTCCATAAATTTATGCAATACTTTTTAGTGACCCCATTCATATTTTTCACTAATCATGAGGCACTTAAGTAACTTGTGAATAATCCCAAGTTACTTAAGTGTATTTGTAGATGGATAGTTTTATTTCAATAATTCCAATTCTCAGTTATGGTAGAACATGGGAAGTAGAACTTGGGACTAGAGCATTTATCTTGCATTGAATCTAGTGATGTGGTAGCATCCATTGAATATGACATGCTAGACATGTAATTATACAAAGTCTAGTGTGTTCTTGAAGACTTGGTGGAAATATCAACATTTCTAACATTTGGGTTTACACCCCAGACCATGACAACCATAAAGAAGTAGTTTACCATTCACATCACCCCCTTTCAAATCATTAGTGGGGAGATGTATAAATTAATTTGAGATGAAGTCCTATATTGATGTGTTTTAGAACATGAAAGGGAGTCAATTCTACATGAGGTGAATGAGGGGATTGTTATGGTGGAGACACAATGACACACAAAGTATTACAATCAGGCTTGTGATGGCTAAGAATATTCCAATATTCAAAGGATTGTGCTAAGGAATGTGACATATGCCAACACATATGGAATCCAAACTAATGGGATGAGATGCCTCTCATCCCCATTCTTGACTAGACAACATTTAAAAAGTGGGCCATTTATTTTGTTGGGTCGATCACTCTTACATTAACATGTATAGGTGTAAGGTATATTTTGGTGGCCATTAATTATTTCATAAATTGGGTTGAGGTAGCACCTAATAAAAGTACATAGCCACCACAACTATAAGGTTATAATGTGAGAAAATTATAAATCACTTCAAGTGCCCACTTAGTTTAACTAGCAATAGAGGCACACACTTCATTAATGAAACTATGTAGATCCTGCTGACAGAATACATAGTGGTGCATGACAAGACCACCCCATATCATCCCTAAGTAAATGTCACCACTGAGGCATTCAAAAAGATACTAGGTATTTGTCTAATGAATATATGCAATGTTGGACATAAATATTGGGATGCTTGAGTATCAATAGTTCTATGGGCATACCACACAATTTACAAGTACTTAAACAAGGCTACACCATTTCAACTAGTGTTTGGAATGGAGGTAATTATCCTAATGGAGTCATTAGTTCCATAATTTCACATTGCATAAATTGGGTGGTTGGATGACCAAGAATCATTAAGTGCAAGGTTGGAGGACTTGGAGCACTTGGATGAAGTGTGTGGCTAATCAAGGTGGAGCTAATAGATAGAGAAGGCATGCCAAAATATGTGGCATGATAGGCATATTAAGTACACGATACTGATTTAAGGAGCATTGGTCTTACTCTATGACTCCAAGTACCTTAAGCACTTGATAAACTATAGATTAGGTGGATGGGCTCATATATCATCCATAGTATATTGGAAATTAGTGCATGTAAGTTACGCATGTTGTCAGGTGAAATACTCCTTAGGTATTTTAATGGCAATAGATTAAAGCCATATAGGTAATAAGATGGTACTTATACCATTAGACACTAACTTTATAGTCATAAGTTGATTGTGTTATGCTAACCCAAATGACGTTTGGTGTAATCCAAATATTTCCTTTTATTTTATTATTATTGGTCTTGTAGAGTGAATAAGTGGCAATTTCAGGCCCACAAGAGAAATATTTTAGTGCTTCTACATATAACTCCAATTGCGTGAGTTGAGAAAGGAATTTTTTTAAAGTTATAGAGGTTAGACACCTAAGTTTTTGGGTGCATGAAACTCATCAAATTTTTAAATATGAATACCAATTAACAAAGAGAGGTGTACAGGATGTAAATGTGCAAGATGTAGAAATAATATGCACACTATGATCATGCGTAAGAGATCAAAATTAGAGAGTGAATTAATAGAGGGATAGTGTAAGGGATTTGTATGGGGTAGGATGGGCCAAGGCAAAGAGATGAAAACACATAAAAATAGACCAAGATAGGAAAGTGTGATTGAAATGAAAGTATAATAGGAAAAGAAGATGGAATCATGGAGGTTGAATCATGCACATGTGAGGTGTTATACTCAAGTTGCCATAATGAAGGTGAAGGTCATGCTAAGTGAATAAATCATATGAGAAGGATCATCAGGACACATTGACATCCACTCAAAGTGAGGTGGGAAGTGACTCTTTGAACTATACATCACTTCAACAAAAATATCATTAGAGGATTTATTGAGGTGATGATAGAGGCACAAATATTTGTTGACGCTGGAGATTGCACTCGGTGGCAAGAAAATAGGTTCCTGCCCTCTCCCCACAACATGGAAACTCCTCTCTCACCTATGGGATGGTGAAGTAGGAGAGGAGAGTCTTTAGATATGGGCTAGTTCCCTCTGGTGTATCTTGTTTGTTTCAGGCAGTGTAAAAATACATACATACATACATATATATATATATATATATATATATATATATATATATATATATATATATATATATATATATATATATAGCTATAAACTGGGGGGGAATGAAAAGGGAAGAAGATGCAAGAAAGCAAACTACCTACTCTAAAGAGGTGATAAACCAAAATAAAGGTTGACCCTCCCACATCCACACTCAGAATCAGAGCAAACAATATGACATGCACTTCAGGCTTGGTAAAGAAACTAGTTTACAAGAAAAGACAGGAAAAGGTCCTCAGAAAATAGAAATAGAGACTCACCAAGGTGTTTTACTACACACACTGTAAGTGACTTCCCTTGTTTTTCTTCTCAAAATAACTCTTCTTTTGTGAGCTGCGAATTGGAGCCTTATAGATGGCTGGTATGTTGGCATTAACCTGTGAAAGCATCGAAGATAATGACTAAACACAAATAATATTTAGGACACACATAGAAAATCTGTTTAAGATGGAGGCAAAAAACTATATTTTATTGATTTAGGTGGAAAATTTGTAGAGCTGTGCTCTTTAAAAAAATGGAGGGGCCCCTTAAAATGACCAAGTTCGCTAATTTATATGGAAAATCCAAGAGGAGTATCATTAGCATTTTGCTTGCAAGTGGCTGCTTGAGTCTTCATTGGGAAAGGGGAAAACGCTGTAGATGACATCAAAAAATTGCTGGGACCATGCTTGCTATTTTGTCTTTTTCCCATTTTGTCCTATCTGCTCTACAACTTGCCTTTAATGTCTTGTCAGGGTTTGAAAGTCCTGCAAACTCGTTTGGGCTACAGCAAAGTTTTCCTCATGGGATTTTTCATGGGTCCTGTAGACTGTTGTGCATGGTAGTTTTACCGCTGACTGTTGTTCATAGTCATTTTACCACTGAGGACTATTGTTCCCATTAGGCGGACATTTCTTGTTGTATGCGCCCAACTCGACTCCTTTTTTCCATGCAGCCTGCCTGCTAGAATCCCTTCGTGGCTTGCTCAGGCTGGTCTCTCAGGCTGTCTTTATTCTTCTCGGTGGGCACCTTTGTCTTTTGTGTGCAGACTCTGTCTTAACCTTACCGCGGCCTGCTTGAATGATTTACGGCCTGCTTGACTATTGGTGAGCTTATATGGACTGTTAGCGGGATTCATATTGACCCCCGCAGACTTGTTAAATGTTTCCATGAACTTGAAAGTTTTGTGGGCCTTTTTTTTGCCGCTCGACTACCATGCGCAGTGAAATCACCACCGACTGATACCGCTACCATGCTTTGAAAGTTCTGCATGGCCATTTTGCCATGTTCTGCTGTGCGTGGCCATTTTGCCACTCACTGCTGTGAGCGGCCATTTTTTTGCTCACTACTGTGAGTGGCCATTTTGTCGTGTTCTACTGTGTGTGGCCATTTTGCCGCTCACTGCTATGAGCGGCCATTTTGCTGCTCTACTATGTGTGGCAATTTTTCCACTGTTCTAAGCCATGAGTTTTAACTATTAAGTTTTTTAACGCGTATGACCCTTTTTGCTTTTGTAAATGTTTGCCCTCCTTTTGCCTTTTCTTTTGTGAGCGTTTGAAAACTCTACCTTATGCTACCGTGAATGCCAACGAACGAGGCCGATGAGCCAATGACCCAGGCTCGTCTAGAGTTGGGGAAGAATGAACCAAGTGAAGATAAATCAAGGGGCCAAACCATTGAACTAGGACAATGAACCAAAGCATTGAATTGAGCTGGAACAAGGCCATTAGACCTTGAAGAAGATAAAGCAAATAAAGTGAATGCTGATAAACTGACCATTGAACCAAATGACTAAACCAATCATGTTGAAACAAGCAAAGAAATGCTGGCATTGAACTATGTAACCCAAAAAATGATTGCTTTCAAAAGCAAGGGGAGAAGGTGAATGATTTTTTGCCTGTGGGAAAAATTGGTCAACAAATTGGCGACTCACAGGGGAAGCTTGCCTGTTATGCTTAGGACCCAGTTGCCTTTGAATATCCATTGGGTGCGGAGTCGGTGCAGCTCGAAAAGAATTAATAATAGCCTAAAAGATCCCAAGATCAAATACACAGAATTTACCCCCACATGCAAAGGGAAATACACAAGACTAAAAACAACTAACTGTGCAAACTGCACTTAGGGAAAATAGGAAAAACAAGGGAAACTATGTACAGACAAGCCAAAAATTAGTGGCAATGCTTTAGATGTATCTCGTTAACTGGGATACACAATTTTTTGCTGTCCAACCTAGAAAGTTGGAATGCATTATGCTACTTGCATTGAGTGATCATGTAAGGACCGCTCCACAGGGTATCACATTTTACATGCTTTCCAGGTTTAGCTCTATCTTCATCCCATTTCAAAACAATGTCTCCTTCAGAAAAATCTTTTGACGAAGATTTCTTGTTGAAGTGTTCTTTTATTTGCTGCTGGTGACTAGACATAGCGGCCATGGCATGATCCCTTATCTCTTGGAGCTCCATTAGCTCACATAGTCTAACTTCCATGCTGGTTCCTTCTTCTAACTGCAGCTGATGAGCGAGGTCCAATGCTGGCAATTTGAGTGAGATGGGAAGCCTTACTTCCCCTCCATACACAAGCGTATATGGAGAATTTTTGATTGCTCTCTTCGGAGTGATTCAATTGGCCCATAGAGTTATCTTCAACTTGGCATGCCAAGTTTTTTGATTTTCCTCCATGGTCCTCTTTATAATCCTGATCAAATTTTTGTTGGTGGACTCAGCCAGCCCATTCCCCTGCGGGTAATAATTTGACAAAGTGCTAAGGTATATACCATACCTTAGTGCCCATTCACTAGTTTTGGTTCCCAGGAAAGCCAAGGCATTATCTGAGATTATAGTGGCCGGGACCCCAAAATGTGTCACTAAGTCCTCATAGAAATCCAAGACTGCGCTTTCATTCACTTCTTTCAAAGTAATGGCTTCCACCCACCTGGTGAAATAATCCATAGCAGTCAGGACCCATTTATGTCTGGCATTGGAGGGAGGATTGATCATCCCTATGAAATCTAGGCCCCACTACATGAATGGTTGTTCAACTTGAATGGGCTATAGGGGCATGGCAGTCAATCACTACTTTCCATCAAAAAGTGCACACTTCTGGCACTTCCTTACCCAGGTATGGGTATCCTTAAAAAGTGTGGGCCAAAAATAGCCAGCTCTCATTATTTTTGCTGCCATGGTCTTAGGGGAAAAATGGCCGCCTATTGGCCCATCATGAAACTCAACCAATACCTTGTCAGCCTGACTGGGGTCAATGCATCTTAGGAGAACCCCGGAGAGATTCTTCCTAAATAATACTCCATCAATCAAAACATAAGGAAGGGACTAAAGTTTAAAATACCTTCTTTCGGCCCTATCGAGACCTTATGGACATTTACCCATAAGAAGGAAGCACCTCATGTCTAGCATCTAATATCTTATGACAGCTGGTTCTTCTACAGTGGCTACGTCATGGATCAACAAGCAGTCTTCACCCTTTTGCCTCAAATCTGCTGCTAGCTGTTCACATAGGCCCCTTCCTCTCACCAACTTGGAAATTTTGATGTCTATGTTGTACTCCATCACTTTGGTGATCCATCCCACTCTTTTCTCATTTAAGTCTTGATTGGTCAAGAAATCCTTGATGCCAGGATGTGGAACCATGAGATGGATCCTGCTGTTTGACAACATATAACTAAATTTCTTCAGGCTGCGCACTACTACCAGGACTTGCTTCTCTACATAAGTGTACCTGATTTTGAAGTCCTCTAACCCTTGGCTAAAGAAGGTGAGTGGTTGCTCGAGGTCATCACTATTTTCTTGAGTAAGCATGGTAGATATCACTTCTCCATTGCTGAAGGTATAGAGATTGAGGTATTTATTCAAGCTGGGGTTGATTAGAGTGGGAGCCTGGGTCAAAGCCTGCTTGATGGCTTTAAAGCTATCTTTTCTTGGCATTTTCCATTTGAATTCTTCACCCTTCCTCAACATATAGGTTAGGGGTTTGACTATCTCAGCAAAATTTGGAATGAACCTCTGAATGAAATTTATCTAGCCAAAGAAACTCTGTAGGCCTTTCTTGTGCTTTGGTAGGGACATCTCTAGGATGGAGTGGACTCTCTCAGGGTCAATAAACAAACCTTCTTTGGACATAGTGTGGCCAAGAAGTTTCCCCTCATGAATAATAAATACACATTTCTTTAGATTTAGAGAGATGCCAAATTCCCTACACCTATTAAAAATCTGCTTGAGGTGCTCCATGTGTTGTCCCTCCTCCCTGGAGAAAACTGTTATATCATCAAGGTACACCAACATGTTCTTATTTATCAAACCCCTAAAAGCCATGTCCATGGCTTGCTAGAAGGTAGCACCAGTATTGGATAGCCCGAAAGGCATCTTTTGGTAGGTGAATGTTCCCCATTTAGTGGTAAAGGCTATTTTGTATTGGTCACAGCTTCTTACCAGAATCTGATTATATCCCGAATAACCATCTAGGAGGGAGAAATGTTTGGAACCAGTTACCTTTTGGAGGATATGCTCCATGTTTAGGAGGGGATAATGATCCTTTAAAGAGACTTTATTAAGGTCTCTAAAGTCAATGCACAGCCTGATCTCCCCATTTTTCTTTCTAACTGGAAACAAATTGGCCAACCATGAGGAATGTTTGATCAGAAATATAATGTCAGACTCAATCAACTTGACCAATTCTTTCTGCATAAGGAGTTTGATCATCGAATTAATAGGCCTCTATTTTTGTGTGACTAGTTTTACACCTTCCTCTAATTCAATGGTGTGTTGGGCGAGTCTTGGATCAAAGCCTTTCAAGTTGCTATAATTTTAGGCAAAGACATCAGCGAACTCCTGACACAACAGAATGAAAGCTTGCCTTTCTTGAAACGTGCAGACCTTACCAAGCGCTAGCAGCTTGTCCTTGAAGATTTCAACTTTTTCATAATTCTCTTCTCTGGTAGTGATGCATGCTTTTTCATCTCTTAGTTAGTCATCTCCATTGAAAATACTCTCAAGTGTGACCAGACCCTTAGGGAGTTTATTTTTCTTCAATTAAATAACCCGATTCTCGTATTACTGCTGTAATTTCACTTGATTGTGGACTGCGAACTCAGCTTCTTCCTATAGGAAGAGAGCTATCTGATGGTCACTTTTGAAGACTTGCCAATCTGTAATGTTGTCTAGAATTGAAGGCTGAACCACCACTTTTAAATGGTGCAAACCACAATCCCTACTTTTCTCTTTTGAAACATCAAATTGGTCATCAACAGCTACCAGCCTGTCATCCTTCTTATTCTATTCCTTGGGAATCGAGGTAATGTTAAGAGCAAGGAAATCCTCCATCAAGTCCCAGAATCTATGCTTGTAAGACCCCAGCAAGGAGTTCTTGGTCAGGTTTAGGCCTCTTATTTGGTTCACAATTAGTTCACTGTCCCCTAGGATTTGCAACTCCCTGATCCCTCTATTTCTTGCCCACTCAAGTCCATGAATCAAGGACTCATATTCTGCAACATTACATGTGCAAGAGAACTGGAAATGAAAAGCTGAAAAGTACCTTTCTTTAGAAGGTGAAACTAACATTGCCCCATCACTAGCGCCCAGTTTACTTTTGGAATCGTCAAAGTACAGCTGCCATAGGCCAAGGTCTTCTTTGTTTTCCTTCATTATATTGGGCATGATGGTGCCTTCTTCATGCAAGCAATAGACACCAAGGTCTGCTTCCTCAATAAACTTATAAGGATCATGCTCAAAGTTATCACTTCCCCACTCATCCAAGAGTAGATCTGCAACTCCTTCAAGAGCAGAAGATGAAGATTTATTTGTCTAAGACTCTTTTGAATCGATGATAGTGTAACTAACATTTGCTACCTTGGGTGAATAGGGCTCTAGGTGGTCCTTGTAGAGCGGCTCAGATTCAATTTTCACTTTGGTCCCGTACTTGGTTCTGAAAACCAGATATGACCAATTCACTGCTAGATAACCACCTATCTTAGACGTAAAGTCCCTAGACAAATAGATTGCAAAATATGGAGGAACATCCGCTACCACTATATCATGGGGGATTGAGAATGTCGGGCAGGCATGCAATGTTAAACTCAATCCTTTCAATATTTTGACTGTCTTTGTAGGCATCCCATCTAGTTGGAAGACTCCTTTGTTCATTGCTTCATACTTTAATCCCATCTTATCAGCAATGCACTTGGGCATCACTGAAGTGCTGGCCCCACTATCGATTATGCAATTGTGTACTAATAAATCCCCTATGATCAAAGATACATAAAAGGGGGGAGTCCTTTCTTCTTTCTTTACCTGACCTGAAGTAGAAGGCTGCCCATTCATCATTAGGACATTATTAGTGTCTGCTGGGATGGCCTGTCGATCTAGTTCATGCAATTTTTTCTTCAGTACCTCCTTTTGTCCTGGAAGAGACAATGAATCCCATAGAGAAATGCTCACATGCAATTTCTTCATTTGATCAACTATAGTAACTTGGGGGCTGATTCCCTTCGTGCTTTCCTTTGGGCTGATCCTGGCTGGAGCTGTAGACTGAGGAGCTAGAGGTGCAGACGGTTGTCTAGAAATTGGGGCCCTTTGAAATGGGTGTGATGGAGGATTCGTTGCTACCTGAGGGGAAGCCTACGCTTCTCCAACTACTCTTCTTTTAAATCTCGTGTTGGCTACAATGTAATCAACCTGATTGTCTACAGCACCCCCATGATTAATTGCACAGAGCTCACCCTCTTCATGATTTATCAGGGTAGAATCTGGTTGAGTTTGATTATTACTCGTGCTGGGCTGAGTTGGGAAATAAAAAAACTGGGAATGATCAGCAACCTAGTTTTTTGAATTTTGGAAAAAAATTAGCATGTCATTCGTATGGACAGCTTGCTATTGACCATGTCCCATGGTCGAACAGCTAGGTTGTTCCTATACAAGGTTATTCTGAGTAGGTACCATGGCTTTAGATGACAAAGAGGGGCCTAAGTTATAATTTTGATAAGGCTTGGTCTAAGTAAGCTAACCCTGTCCTTGATTATAGCCTTGCAAAGGGTTTTTAGGTGCTTGACCATAATGTTGATAACCCAGATTTGGCTTGTTATTTTGAGCTTGTTGCCTTTTAAGAGCTACAAGTTCATTTGACATGTTTTGTAATAGGATTTTAACCTCATGTAGTTCATTTGATGGAATAATAGCTAGCTTCTCAATGCTAGGCATAGGGGCTAATGTGGGTGCAATAGTTTGGATAGGGGGCAACATCTCTGGGAAAAGTGGCATGTGGGGCCTAGAGGTGATTTTTCCAGCTTGAACCAAGCAATTTTTGGCTGCTATGGCAATGTCATAAGAAGCTGGCAGTATATGTCCTCCCATAGATTGGATCATCACTGTAATGTCACTGTTTAATGCTTTTAAATAGTACAAGAAAGTGTAGCTGGGAGTCAGCCTTACCAGGATGGGAATTCTATCCCAAGTCTTTTGAAATCGAGTGTTGAAGTCCTGCATGTACTCGTGCGGAGCTCTCTTTATAGTTGTCAGTTGCTTAGTAAGTGAGAGAACATCACTTTTTTCCCAAAAATGATCAGTTAAGTGGGTGCCCAATTTGTTCCAAGAATGTATGGAATTCACAGGCAAGGTTTTGTACCAGTCAAGAGCCTTGCCTTTAAGGGACAGTGCCAACAATCTGATGACAATATTTTCCTCTGTTATATTGTGAATATTCCAAAGGTTGGCAATATTCTTGATATGCTCAACAACTGTAATTGGCCCCACTCCATCAAAAGAAGGCACATTTTTTAGAGCTATTCTTGGAATCGGATCATAGCATGGGAGGTTTAAGGGGCTCTCACCGCGAAAAGCTACAAAAGGCAATGCCATGGCTAGAACGGGTTGTAACTGTGGCTGAGCTGGGTTGGTGTTCCTAGAAACAAGTCTAAGAGGATTTACTAATGGATAAGGGTGAGTTCTTTTAAACCTGAGCCTTTTAGTAGAGTTTAAAGGTAGCTCAATGAAAACAAAAGGGACCCTCCTCGAAGCTGACCTTGTGGTGACTTTTGGCATAGAAGTTTAAGTGACTGGTCTTAAAATAAAGAACTAAGCTCTTACCAGCGGAGTCGCCAGATGTTAGAAATATTTGAAATGACTATAGTAGGATCACCATTAATCCTGAAATACTACTGCATTAGAAACTGACAACATTACAATTATAGTCCCACCGGGCATGCCAAAACTATTGATGCTGGAGATTGCACCCGGTGGCAGGAAAATAGGTTCCTACCCTCTCCCCGCAACATAGAAACTCCTCTCTCACCTGTGGGATGGTGAAGTAGGAGAGGAGAGTCTCTAGATATGGGCTAGTTCCCTCTGGTGTATCTTGTTTGTTTTAGGCAGTGTAAAAATACATACAGATATATATATATATATATATATATATATATATAGCTATAAAGTAGGGGGGAATGAAAAGGGAAGAAGATGAAAGAAAGCAAACTACCTAATCTAAAGAGGTGATACACCAAAATAAAGGTCGACCCTCCCACATCCACACTCAGAATTAGAGCAAACAATATGACATGCACTTCAGGCTTGGTAAAGAAACTAGTTTACAAGAAAAGACAGGAAAAGGTCCTCAGAAAATAGAAATAGAGACTCACCAAGGTGTTGTACTACACACACTGTAAGTGACTTCCCTTGTTTTTCTTCTCAAAAGAACTCTTCTTCTGTGAGCTACGAATTGGAGCCTTATAGATGGCTGGTCTATTGGCATTAACCTGTGAAAGCATTGAAGATAATGACTAAACACAAATAATACTCAGGACACACATAGAAAATCTATTCAAGATGGAGGCAAAAAAATGTATTTTATTGATTCAGGTGGAAAGTTTGTAGAGCTATGCTCTTTACAAAAATGGAGGGGCCCCTTAAAATGACCAAGTCTGCCAATTTATATGGAAAAGCCAAGAGGAGTCTCATTGGCATTTTGCTTGTAAGTGGCTGCTTGAGTCTTCATTGGGAAAGGGGAAAAAACTGTAGATGACATCAAAAAATTGCTGGGACCATGCTTGTTGTTTTGTCCTTTTCCCATTTTGTCTTATCTGCTATATGGCTTGCCTTTAATGTCTTGTCAAGTTTTGAAAGTCCTGCAGACTCGTTTGGGCTGCGGCAAAGTTTTCCTCATGAGCTTTTTCATGGGTCCTGCAGACTGTTGTGCATGGTAGTTTCACCACTGACCATTGTTCGTAGTCATTTTGCCACTGAGGACTGTTGTTCCCATTGGGTGAACATTTCTTGTTGTATGCACCTGACCCAACTCCTTTTTTCCACGCGGCTTGCCTACTAGAATCCATTCACGGCTTGCTCGGGCTGGTCTCTTAGGTTGTCTTTATTCTTCCCAGTGGGTGCCCTTGTCTTTTGCATGCAGACTTTGTCTTAACCTTACCACGGCCTGCTTGAATGGTCTGTAGCCTGCTTGATTGTTGGCGAGCTTCTGCAGACTATTGGTGGGCTTTATATTGACCCCTCCAGACTTGTTAAATGTTTCCACAGACTTGAAAGTTCTATGGGCCTTTTTTTTGTTGCTTGACTACCATGCATAGTGTAATCACTGCCGACTGCTATCGTTGCCATGCTTTGAAAGTTCTGCATGGCCATTTTGCCATGTTCTACTGTGCACGGCCATTTTGCTACTCACTGCTGTGAGCAGCCATTTTGCCATGTTCTGCTATGCGTAACCATTTTGCCACTCACTGCTATGAGCGGCCATTTTGTGGCTCTATTGTGCATGGCCATTTTGCCACTGTTCTAAGTTGCAAGTTTTGAACATTAAGTTTTTTAACGCGTATGACCCTTTTTACTTTTGTAAACATTTTCCCTCCTTTTGCCTTTTCTTTTGTGAATGTTTGAAAACTCTACCTTATGCTACCATGAATGCCAATGAACGAGGCCGATGAGCCAATGACCCAGGCCCATCTGGAGTTGGGGAAGAATGAACCAAGTGCGGATAAATCAAGGGGCCAAACCAGTGAACTAGGATGATGAACCAAAGCATTGAACTGAGCTGGAACAAGGCCATTAGACCTTGAAGAAGATAAAGCAAATAAAGTGAATGCTGATAAACCAACCAACTGAACCAAATGACTAAACCAATCATGTTGAAACAAGCAAAGAAATGCTGACATTGAACTGTGTAACCTGAAAATGATTGCTTTCGAAAGCAAGGGGAGAAGGTGAATGATTTTTTACTTGTGGGCAAAATTGGTCAACAATATTTGCATTAAATGCATAGGTGGCAATGGATTTTCATGTATTTCATGGGATTTTATGACTTATAATAATTCTAGATACCACCATGACATTAATAACTTGTAATTAAGATGGTAGATGAAATTAAGTGTATAAAGCAATGACAAGCTGACTAGTTTAGGTTACAAACCTTGAGATAATTTTCACCCAAAATGTAGACTAGTGAACTAAAGCCAAAGCAAACAACTACTACCAAAGTGAACCTTTGAGTACCCATAGATGCCAAAAGTTAATTATTAAATAAAGAAATGCATTATGTTTACTTTAAGACTAGCATAGGGAAGTGTGGGGCATAAATTATTCAAAAACTAGGCCACAAAAATTGGAATAATGCCAAGGCTGCCATTAACAACACGTGAAGCTCAAGATTTGAAGTCACAGTCATAGACCTCATGACTGTGAGAAGAACTAAAAAAAATTAGAGGCTTTGGAAAATTTAACAAACTATGCTTCAACACTAGCTAATTTAGGATGGTAAAGAAGCACATGAGTTCTAGTCTATAGCAAGTGTAGAAGGATGCCATGAAGCTAAACATAGTAGAATAGATAGCTACTATGAAGATGAAAGTGTAACACATTGTAGGAGTATGTGTCATAAAAGCAGACATAGAGGCACTTGAAAAAATATTATACCAAGTGATGCAATTTCCCCTAAAGGTCTTGGTAGGTGAGAAATGGATGTCTTTCATGCACACATACCAATTGAAATAATATAACCACCATACCTTGAGCCATGTGAAAGATCTAGTGTAAGACTAGATGGTGAACATAGGGGCCAAAATAGAATTAGGTGTGATGTTGTTTGATGTCTGCATTTGATATAGACTTGTGACCTCTGATACAACCCAACTCTATGAGTTGCCATGCTTTGGGAAGCTAAAAGAACTCATTTAGTTACTCCTCTCATGCATTTATGAAGATCACATATTTTTTATGGAGGCACATGTAGATATTAACACACTTAATGGCCATAATTATTAGACTCCCAGAATCTAGTGTAAACATCTACCTGATGATGGTGGAAGATGTAGAAGTTTAAAGGGTCATGAAACTCCTTGGGTACTATAAGGGAGGATTCACATTCCCTATAAAATATATTGAGTACCCTAGTATAAGGGTGGTAGCATGCCTCATGAGTTGAATTTTTTAACCCAATGGTCAATGGATAGACATCACCAAGTCCTACTTGTGCATCACCTATCATATGACACAGGGGGTTAAGTTTAACATCACAATATTAATTATGGAAGAAATGATAAACAACACACCAAAGTGTCATACAGTGTGGGAGACCTTTAGTTAGGGGTCAATATTGATTTTGATAGTCATGGAGGAGATTAGTGTGCATGATGCAAATGAAGATGATCTCTAGGTCTTTCGAGAGCACAAATACTCCCCAACATAGAAGTACCAAGACTTCACTTTCCCCCTTACTTATTTTCAAAGTATGAGATCTAAGTGATGGGGTGGTGCATGCAGTATATCAAAGCATTTTGACTAGAATGGTGTATCCCTAAGGAGCTTCCCCAAAACATGTTTGGAATGGTGACATTATCCATTATGAAACACTTCTGTGTAGTGCATATGTCACTAAAAGATGGCAACTTCTCAGGTTGGATTAACCTTCCTTATGCATTCTCCATGAAATAATTCAAGGAGGTGCTAAGAAGGTTCCCCAATATACAGTAGTTGGACATCCCAATGAAGGATTTGAACTTGGAGAAGATAATGTTGTGACACTAATATGTGTGCCCAAGAGGGAAAACCACTAAGGATGCGGAGGGTGACTCTGATCAAAATGACATCCATACCCTATAGAAAGAAGTGATTCTTGGGAACATCCATATATTTATTATGAGATGAGGCCAAAGAAGAAGGGCATGAGCTCTGAGAAGGATGATGACCTCCCCTTTTAGATCGATGATGAAGGGAAGTTGACACTAATAACATATAAGAAGTCTAACTAAAATTAAAAGGGGGGGGGGACACTTGAGGAGATACAATAACACTTATAATTAAATATCACCTCCAGTGATAAAGCAACTCACTTTGCACCAAAAAAAATCACATGGCCTTCATGTTAGGGATTGCTTCATCCAAGCAAAGGGATAAGAAAAAGAAGTCAAAGGGGCCAGTTTTAATGACCATAATAACCTTGGTGGATATGGAGGCATAAGAGGTGTGTGAGGAATTGGAAGTGTAAGAGGTGCATGAAGATGGAGGAAGAAGGAGGGATGAAAGTTTACATCATCCAAAAAGAAATAGTAGAAGAAGAGCCAAGTGCTAAATAAGTTTAAAAGGCCCTCCAAGGTACTACTACCACCATAGTTAGAAAGATAGAAATGTTTCCTGGTGCCCCATTCAAAGATCCCTCCATACAACCTCTATAAACTAATGAGGAAAAGATAAGTTGGTGAAATAAAATATGCCTCAGCGAAGCACACACACACACACACACATGAACTACGAAGAGATTAACAAGGTTAAAGCCAACAAAATAAGGGTTAAGGAAGAAAAAGACTGTGACAATAATAAAGAGGAGGAAAGAAAAGAAAAATAAGTCCCAAGAGAAAAGGGCCAAGAAAGAAAAGGAAGAGAATAAGGTTACCACAAGTGTGGAACCAATGGAGGAGAAAGTAGCAAAAGTGCTTAGCACCCCCACCAGCATAGTAGAAGATGTTGCCCCATAAGCATGCCTAAGTAATGAAGGGGTGATTATAGATAAGGAAGGCAATACTGGTGCTTTGAAAGACAAAATGGATAACACTAAAGAAACCCAATAGAAATAGGAGGGTGAAGCTGGCACCAAGTTAAAAGAATAAATGGACCAAGGAGACAACTCCAAAGTAGAACCCTTATTAGAATAAGAAGAAGGAACCTCAGAGGGAAGCATTGAAGAGAGTGTTAGTGCTAATGAAGAGGAAGGATAATAGAGGGAATTGGACATCACTAAGGACAAAGGTCTTGAACCAAGTCTAAGATAAAAGGGATGGATCAATGAATATTACTACATGTTTGAGTACACGTCTGTAACTACCACAATTATGACATGATAATATCTATCATTTGATTTTGATAGTTATAAGGATGAGCCTTATTTAAAATTACCATAGAAGGCCATACTAAGTGTAAAGACATTAGAGGAAGGGTATGATTCCCTTCTTATAAACCCTCACTCATTGAACCTAGCTGGGTCAACCAATGCACTCATCTAGATGGCCTGCAAAGTAGCATGGAAGAAGATCATTAATGATGTTAGAGATTCAAGATGGAAGAATATCATGATAGAAATAGAAGAGGAAATAAAGGCCATGAAGTTCAAAATGCAACAATTGGTTAAGCATGTAGAGGAAGCTAAGACATCCCTCTTGGAAGACATTAACACTTTGAATATTTTAGAGGTTGATAAGGTTTGCATGCTAGTGGAGCAGATTCTCCTAAGGTTTAAAGTAGAAATAAAATAAGAAGAGGAGGAATACCCTTGCACCATCCTATAGAAGGAGATAGTAGACAAGCTCAAAGAGGTGGAATACCTCTTCACATAATTATAAGGCACAACGGTAGTCGATGCCATCTTCATGAACTTCTCCAACCAAGCATTGGTCATCAATACATGACTCAAGCAGGCAAAGGGAGAGAGGCAAGAGCTGATGGCAAAGACATATACTATTAGTAGGATCAAGCATGCATAGATCATGGTAAAATTCAATACATTGAGCACCCACATTAAGAACCAAGAGCAAAACTTGGAATAACTCTTCCATGTCTTACAAATAAAGGTTGACAATCAAAGGGAAATATTAGATAGAGGAGTGATGAGGGAAAAGGAAAGGCTAGAGGCCTTTAGAAAATAGTTAAAAAAACTAATGTGCTTGTGCTTAGTGCCACCTCAATAGAGATTGACAACGCTATTCAGGAAATCAAGCTCACCATCAAGGGATTTGAGGAATTTAAAGATGAATTAGAGGAAAATATGTTGGAGTTTTGTATACCTAGGGAATTAAAATACTTATCCAAGGATGGACTAGTAATTTTGTATGGGGTAATGTTGGGCCCCTTTTTATTGAAGTCAAGACCATACCAACTCATTAGACATCTCAGTGTGAGGAAATCATATGGAATGATTACTAGCTTGGTATCTTTTACACCAGTTGGAAGAATCAATGCTCATCTTATGCCAATTGGCAGGTAGTTGATTGGCTCTAAAATTTTGTGGGGTATCTTCTTGATTATTTACACATGACAACTAGAGGAAAAAAGGGTACAAGGTAATGGAGCCAATAGAATGATCAACTAGGGCTCTAGCTTAGCACCGATATACACCCTCCACCCTAGCAAGAAGATGCTCTTGAGTGCTATAAAACCAAGCTTGAGCTAGTAAGTAGAGAGAAATGACTTAGAGATATTAAAACTCTATAGAATTGGTTCCAACCATAACAAAATAACCACCATTAAAACATATTTTTAGCATGGATACCAATGAATATCGACCTTATAGTGCCTAATATTTCCTGTGAGCCTCTAGGTCGATAGTTGTATAGATAAGCATGTTCCCTATTTCTATTAATATGAACTATATTATTTGAACCTTGGTAATTGAAGAATGGAATTGCACCTAGTTGTGTATTGATCTAGTTTATATGGTTATGGCAAGGTTATTTGAATGTGACTTGAATTTAATAGTTATAGTAGTGTAATTTTGATATATGAATGTGTTTTTAATCAAAGTTTTATTACAAGTCATTAATGACATCTATGTGCTAAATAATGACATTGACCTAAATTACAAAATAGCCTAAGTGTAGGAAAGGACATGCACCCAAGCTTTGATATCTATGTTGGGAGTGTTAGCTTGAGCATGAACCCCTTAATATAAGAAATTCCTTTATCCACCCAAGTTCTTAAATGATGCTTAGATTAGTAACACAAAGGATTATACCCTTAAGAACCTAGGACTAACCTAATATATGCTTATGCCCCTATATCCATAATGAGTTCCCTGAATAGGATTTGTGCCTATAGATAGTCAAATTTCACCTAGAATGGTTTTCACCAATGAAGTTACCAACACCATTATGGAAATGATGAATCCCATTGAAGAATGAGTTGTGAAATGGCATGACTAGCCCAATGTGGGACATGGTTCTTTCTTTGTTGTGCTCTGGGTGAGCACATAAGGCTTGTGCCTTATGTGAATTGATGCCGATGTAGTAGAGTGATAAATGTTGAGAACTATAGAATTATTACATGTTTTCACCTAGTTATAAGAATTCTATAAATGACTTGGACAACCAGATAAGCACTTGAATAAGGAAATGGATTAAGCAAAAGAAATTTTCTACAACACTCTTTAAGGAATAGGTCACCAACTTCAAATTATTTAGACTAGATATTTTTGTGATATTAATCCTTAAGCTTATTCTGATAAGCCCTAAGGTGATCAAGGGAATTTTGATGCTTTCTATATAATATTTATATCTCTTATAGCCATTATTGTCTATATTTATTACCAGTCATCATACCCCACAAAGATATCCATAAAGAGAGGAACTTACCTTCTATGGTCAAGATTGATTCTTCACCATAGAACAAAGAATATGGATTAGCCCCAGTAGGCATTCATATGCTAGTTATATAAGACCAAAGAGCTAGATATAATTATAAGTGTAGATCTCTACCAACATCATTAATAATTTTATTAAGAATCTTGAGAAGCATTTTATTGGTTTCTTTTGCCTATACATTACCCTAGGGATAGTAGGGTGTAGATAAATTCTAATCAATGTGCTAATGATTGCACAAGTATTATACTTATTTATTTTTGAAATATTTGTCATTATCTAATATGATTTTGGCTAAGATTCTAAAGTAGAAAATAATCTGATTTAGAATTAATTTTGATATCTATATACTTGTGGCATAAATTATAGCATTACTTTCAACCATTTAGTGAAATAATACATAGCTATGATAATGAGTTTATGTCCATCTGATGATGTGGGATTAATATTTTCAATAAGGTATAGTCCCCATATTGAAAATGGCCATAGGTGCATTATAGGTTATAGTTCTTGTGTGGGGGCATGGATGAGATTGCCATGCTTCTAGGAGGATACACATTTACGTACATATTGGTAGGCATCATGATCCATTATGGGCCAATAGTATCTAGTCTAGAGTAACTACTTGTCCAGGGCCATCCCACTAACATGACCACCACATATACTATTGTGGGCCTATTTGATTGTGAGAATAGCCTCCTCTAATGTTAGGCATCTTAACAAGGTCCCATCATAGCCTCGTCAATAGAGTGTGCTATTGAGGATGGTATAAAAGGATGTGTGATGAATGAAAGATTTTTTTGGGTGGTAACTAAGGTTTAGTGGTAGTATGTTGTTTCAAGCTAAGTGTAAATGTCATGGTACCAAGGTAGACTAGGGTCAGGTATAATAAAAATTTGATAATGAGCCATCACTTGATGAGCCAAAGATAGTAATTGTTCAACTAGAAAGTTGCCTTCAAGTACATCTTCTATAAGATCTATTAAAGAATTAATAGTGGCCATTGAATCGATGGCTTTGTTACTTGCTCTAGGAACTCACTCAAAATTTATTAACTAAATTTTTTCTTTAGTTGATCAATAATTTGTTTATAAGGAATTAATTTCTCGTCTTTTGTGTAGAACTCTTCATTCACCTATTTTATAATCAATTAAGAATCGCTTAAGACCCAAAGATGTTAGATATTCCATTGGAAGGTGAGTTATAATTTGGCCACTAACTTTTCATATTCAAAAATATTATTTGTGCATGGGAAAGAAATTTTAAAGGCTTTATGGATTAGGTCACCTTGTGGGGTTACCAAAAGGATCCTTACTCCTGACCCATGCATGGTAAAAAATCCATCAAAATATAACTTCTGACTTGTTGATTCCTCAATTGTCTTAAAAGATTCATTTGGGAAATCCATGATTAATGGTTTAGTGTTTGTGATGAGTGCTACTTCAAGTTGATATAAAATGGCTTACCCATTAATGGCCTTTTGATTCACATATTTGATAAAAAGTTATCATAATAACAAGATCCTTTTGGCCATTCTACCAGTTAGGGCTGATTTAGATAGCATATATTTGATTGGGTCAACTTTAATTATGAGCTTGACTTGCTTTTTCAACATATTGTGCTTGAGGTTTTATGAGATGAAGACTACAACCAAGAAATATTTCTCAATAGGGGTGTAATTATGCTCATATGAAATTAATGTTCAACTTAGATAATAAATATCTCTTTCTTTACCTTCATCATTATGATGAGCTAGTAAAACCCCTATAACATAAAGTGTAGTAGAGATATATAAAAGCAATGACCTTCCTAAGATAAGGCTAATAAGACTAGAACATTACTAAATACTACTTCAAATTATCAAAGGACTTTTGACATTCTGAGTTCCACTTAAAGTAAACTCCCTTCTTTAAGATATGGGTGAAGGGACGACATTTATCTACTAGTTGTGATATAAACCAATGGATGGCTTGTAGTTTTCCTTAAAGGCTTCATAATTTAATTAGGTTCTTAGGAGGAGGCATTTAAATAATGGGTTTCACTTTATCAGGATCTACTTAAATGCCTTGGATAGAGACTATGAACCCCAAGAGTTTGCCTGATATGACTCTGAATACAAATTTCTTAGGGTTTAGTATTACTATATATTCCTTGAGCCTTTCAAAATAATTTATTAGGACCATTGGATGCTATGATTAGAGCTTATAATTTCCTAGTATGTCATCTACATAATATTCTACAATATCATGTAGCATATCATGGAATATAACTATCACGGCCCTTTGGTAAGTAGATCCCATATTTTTGAGATGAAAAGACATTACTTGGTAACAAAAGGTCACCATGGAGTGATAAATGAAATTTTGTGTTGATATCTAAGAGCAATTTTTTTTTGATTATTGATAGAGAAACTATCCATGAGGGAAAGCATCTCATACCATATGGTAGAATCAATGATCATGTTGATATTAAGTAAGGGAAAGTCATCTTTAAAGCATGCTTTATTTATGTCCTAGAAGTCAGTATAGATTTTTATTCCTCCTTGCTGTTTGGCCATGGGGATATATTAGATATCCACTCAGATTAGTCAATTGTTTGAATAAAACCAACTTCCAAGAATTTTTATAGTTATTCTTTGACCAACAACATTACCTTAGGGTTTATTTTGCATAGTTTTTGTTTAACTAGTTTGGCATTCAGATGAAATATTAAGTGATGTACCACCAATGTAGGGTCCAACCTAGACATGTCAGAATAACTCCATGTAATTACATCTATATATTCCTTAAGAAGCTCAATGAGGATTTTTTTCTCTTCAAATGTGAGAATTGCTCCCAATTTAACAATTATTGGATTTTTATTTGTCCCAATATTTACTTATTTTACCTCCTTAATGAGAGAAGGTGATTGATCCTAAAGATATGTTTGGGGTGGTAGTAATTCTTATCTTGAACCAAATTATTCTGGAAGCTCTACATCTAATTTTGGATAAGACTCTTGTTTGTTAGGAGTTGACTGAATTTCTTCCATAGTTGTAGAGGGTTAATTTTCTTCATATTACTCTTCTTTGATTTAATTTAGTGACACTTGTTATTATCCAAAATATGCAGATTAATATAGATTGATAGAGAATTATTTCTTGTGGTCTCTTGATGGCATAAAATCTCTAGCTCCCAGATATTCAATGATGGCTTCATAATTTTGGAAAATATCAAAATATTTCTCATTCTTCTAATCCTAGTCTATGAGTGTGGAAGCTAAGTATTCATATAAACTATAGATATAGTTCATATCAAATTCTTTATCAAAGATAAAATCTTCAAGAATTGAAGAATTATCTAGAATAATAGTGTTTAGGTGAATGCCTAGTGGTTTGTATCCTAGTCCAAGTCATTTTGGATGTTTCTAAAGCTTATTATGTTCTATCCTAGCTTGCTATTTTTTATTAGTCATTTGAACTTATAGTTCATGTTCTAAAGCATCTTTTGAAGCTTGGGATATTTTTTCTTATGAAATTATAGGGTCTCATCTTTAGGAATAAGCCATGAATCACCAAGTTTTTTAAAGTATTCATTTGATAACATACCTAAGCTTGTGAAAGATGTAGACTCAAACTAATAGGTAATGGGTTTATCTTGACTCATAGTAGGGGACCCATAGTTGCATAGGGATAATGGTATATTTTTGACATAGAGTTTTGTATTCATACTCCACACAACCCTTGGAAGTGATTATGAGGTAAGCAATGTTTGGGGATTCAGATGAAATGGATGATAGATCATCAGGGTGGATATATTTCATAGCTTTGGGGTTATAAGAGGAAATATGGGTGCTAGGGAAATAACAAGTAAGGTTGGATTGTTTAATTTGGTAGCTATGAAAGTGTTTAATTTTCCCTATAATTGTGACCTCCATTCTAGAATGTGGGAATTTTAGACATTGGTGGAGGGTCGAGGGCACTGCCACCATCTCATGGATCTAAGGGCATCCCAAAAGTAGGTTACATGGGATATCGACATACACTATATGAATTAGGGTTTGGTGGACTAAGGGTCCCACAATGATAAGAATATAAATTATGCCTTTAGATGGCCTCTAATTATCATCATATGCTTTAATCATTATCAAAGTATGCCCTAATGAAGATTTAGAGTACCCCAACTTCTTAATAAATTCAAGATTGCATAAATTTAGGGCTGATCCTCCTTCTATAAGTACTTATGGGATATTATGATTGAAGATATAAATCTCAATGAATAATGGATAATTATGGTGAGGGTCTATAGGTGGCATGTTTTGGGCACTAAAAGTAATCTATTAGGAAGGGGATAAATGACCCACCAAGGCCTGAAATTGACTTATGTCAATATCCCTGGGGACTTTTAATTCATTTAGGACTTGATTATCTCCTAATGTACATATGATGTTTTAAGAATATTCATGAGAGAGATTTAGGATGGATTCTTCTCAAGCTGTTGAAGGATATCATATAGCTTGTCAAAAGAACTCAAGACCTTCTTAGGGATAGTGACTTTTTGAGATGTGGAGGTGGATGGGTCCTTTAGAGGTGCTCTAGGGAGTGTGATCTTACCACACCTTGTAGTAACTACATAATTAGCTTTGCCTTATTGATTTTGAGGATGGTGGATGGTGGATATGTGGGATCTTGGGGGCCTTGGATTTTAATGGTATTAAAGTAATGGTAGGGGATGGAGTGATAGTCAGTTCTATTAGAGGTGGAGGCTTGAACCTAATCCTTTGGTGATTTATTCTACCTCTAATCATGCTTAAGTAATGGGTCCTAATATATACCCAGCTTCTAATTTTTGGATTAACTTGTTGGGATCTCCCCTTTAAATTTTAAATCTACTTTCTCTATTAAATCTTGGATGAAGTAATGTAATTACATAAATTTATCTATATCATGTCCTTTGACTCTATGATATTGGTAAAATCCATCTTCTCTATACTAGTTTGGTCGTGGCTTGTTATCATTCAATGGTTAGATTTTAGGGAGAGTGATCATATTATAAACAATTAGTTATTGTAGGACCATTTATATGGGTACAATAAGACTAGTTATATGCCTCTTTCCCATTTTTGGCTTTGGTTTTCCCCTTGGTACCCTTATACTGGAGATATTCTATTTGTTAGTAGCAGGGGATATTTTTTCACTATTTGTACATGTTATAAGTCTATGACACCATCCCCTACAACATTTTTATTCTTGTTGAAGACCTTAGGTTTACCCAAAAAGGTATTATCTTGGTTTTGACATTGTTCATTTTGGGTATATAATTTAATTGTCCCTTATAGATGAGTGCCTTTTCAGTCTAAATACGTTATCTATAATATCATCTAAAGATATAGCACACCATAGTTAAATTTGATATTTTAATTCAACATTGAGCTTAAAAATAAATATTTTATCCAATTCTTTTTTAAGGACTATGCAGTAGAATCTGCTAGCAAGGCTTCTCCACCATTGTAAGAATGATGCTAAGTTCTCTTCATTTCTATATTTGGTGTTGTAAATATATATAATAAAAATGTCATGCTCAATGTTAAAGGAGAATTATCACATGAATTATCTCTCAAAAATTAGAGATGGAACCTTTAGGTAGATGCATGAACCATTCTAGTGCAATTCTTGTGAAACTTTTAGGGAAGAGTCTAAGCAGGTAAGCATCATCATACGTGACCTCATGGCATGCCACATAAAATTATTGAATGTGGTCATGTGGGTCTTTTTTCCCTTTATAATTTTTAAAATTTAGAATCTCAAAGTGTGCCAGGAAGGGTACTTGTAAGATGCTCATATCTAATGGAGACATATAGAAGTCTTCATACTTATATCTCATCCCCTGAGTACAAGGGTTAATCTATTGAAGAGTCTCTTTCAACATCCTTAACTCTTAGGAAAATTAAGGGTCCATTAATGGATTATAGGTTTATGCTTAACTTGTTATTGGTCTTCATGGATTGGGATTGGTTTTTCTAATGGTTTGTCTTAGTGAAGAGGGTCCTTGGTTTTGAGCACAAAATTATGAGGCAAGGGAATTAATTTGTTAAGTCAATTGGTCTAGGCGATCCTCCAAGGAGGATATCCTCATTTTATCCTAATGTGGTTATTCTATGGGGGTTCTTATTCTTGCTCTAATTCTTGTTCATGATCTACAAAGCTATCTTCTTCATGTTCTTGATTAGTGTTATCTTGATGATAAGTAGTATTAGGTCTAGATGATGGGAAAATGAGGTGTTTTAGAAGACTTGGATCAAATGTAGGAGGGAGTGTACCCCAAATTAAAATGACTTAGGTGAGAATTTGATCATAGTTATCATAGATGTATTGGTAAAACTATGCCCTAACCTCATCACTATTAAAGAAGTCATTTTTAAACTAGTCTTCTTCTCCAAGGGTGTGCATTTCACTATGTGTTTCTTCATTATCCCAATTTTTATCACCTAAATTCCCATGGATATCATTTTCTTGGTTTGATCCTTGTCCCATTCTTAGTATTTAGACATAGGTTCTAATAGGCATGGTGGATAGTGAAGGTGATGTAAGAGTGATTCAGTGTTGTTTTGATGTAGGATGGGAGAGAAAGTAACTTTGGATACTAATTTTTTATTAAATATGATATTAAAGTGGTCAATATATGTGATTAGATGTGATTTAGATTTGTATTTAAAGATTAAAGTTAACAAACATTACCAAGGTAACAACCTTATAGAGGTTTAATCTAGTAAGGAGACTAAGAGATGATTGAATACCCTTTTCACACTAGCAAGATGATGATTGGACGGGTGCTAAGTATGAATAGGTAAAATGATGAGACAATGGGGTGATAGACAAAACTTAACAAGGTTACAAAATTTGACAATGTTTGATCAAGGATAGGTAATGAAGTGATGACTATGATAGAGAGTGACAGGTGACCACTAAAGTTTTGGTTCCAAGATAAAATCTAATACTCAAAGGTGTGGATGATGATATGAATATGAAATAGTTTGGTTTGGTTCTAAGATGGGGTGTGTGATAAAGTGTCTATAAGTGTTTTTGGTAATAAAGGGATATGTTGACTTAGTTCACAAATAGTATAGCCTTAGCATAACATGCACACAAGCATGCCCAATCACAAGAATTATTATTAGTTAACCAAAAGGGGTTGTAACCTAATGATTGTACTATATAATAATTTTGTGGGTGAGCCTATAGACAAGTACCCATTATAAAATATATGAAACCCTCTCAACCCCATTTGCACTTGATAGTCACTTGGGAGCTAATATAGACTCTGGAAGTAAGTCACCTATTATAGATGATAGGTCCTAAACTAGGTATACACAAAGGTGTCTAGTGGTGTCCCCAAGATACACAAAGGTACATGGGGCTCAAATCCATATAGGGTGATATATAATGCCTAGTTTAGAGAATTAACTCTTCCCCTTCATGGATGACCTATATGGGGTCTACCAATTAGCCTAATGATAACTATCCCTGATATTTATACTCTATTAAAACATAGAGTTTGGTTGAATGCATATTTATGGAATCCACATCAACAACCCATAGTGTCTAGGCAAGTATGTGGGGATGAATTCCATGTCACACGTATTTCTATAAATAAAAATGGGTTAAAAAATAGGGAAACAAAAGGTTTATTTATCTGACTAGTTAACTATGTGAGAAAATTAAGCAAAAAATCAAGCAAATAGAAGTATATATACATTCAAGATTAAAATCCTAGATTAAGTATTGATCTTGCAATACAATGTGTTAGTAAGTTGATCTAGGATCTACCACAAAGGTTTTCTACAAGGAAAATGATTATTAGTTTCAAAATGATCAAAACCACTTCTAATCCTATAAAACCACACTTACACAATCAATTAATACAAAATCAATTCTAGAAAGCATAAAATGACAACTCTTAGGCAATAACATAACTTGTTAATTGACAATTTTACTGACAGGTTATTAGATTTAATAATGTGATTAAGAAATACCAAAAGTAATCAAGGCAATAACACAGGTCTAAGGTAATATCATAAACCATGATGTGTAATTTTACCTACTTATGGAAAATACAACAAGGTTTAACAATAGAAAATAAACTATGCACAAAGTATTTAAAGACAATTAAAGAATGTTCAAAATGACTAAAACAAAGTTATTTTTGATACTTGAGTAGGTAGATGTAGTTTTAAGACCCTAAATCAAAAATGATTATATATGTTCAATACTGACTATATGTAAACTATCACTTTTATTAAAATGTGGTATTGAAGATTAAAAAAAAGACAATAAATTATGAACTTATTTACACAACATTCACAAAGTATGAAATATACAAAATTATTAAAAGATTTTTAGACTATTTTTAGAAGCTAAAATAGATCAAAATGTAATATTTGAAAGATAATGTATTGCCTAATCAATTTAAGTTAAAACTTCCTTTTTTTATGCAAAGTCACCTATGGAAAACAAAAATGCTTCTCACAAAGTATGATATTATGAATAATAAAAAACCTAATTAGATATTACGTAATAGAAAAAAGTCTGAAACTATTTAGGGATAAAAAATATGACCTTTATTTATATTCAACTAGATATTTATGGCTAACACAAAATAAAATAACAAGTATTATATATCTTCCTAAAAAATCAACCCTATAACTTGAAAAACCATAATTATTAATCAATATCGCATCTAAAGATGTGAAATATTAATCTAGCTAGTCAAAGGGAGTTTATAGAGATGTTTTGAATCAATCTAGTTAGCACCTTCTTCTTCCTATGAGAAGATGATAATTAAATAGAGACAAAAAATTGTCATAAGGCTAGAGTTAGTGGTGTAAATCAATGATTTTAATATAAAAGTTAAAATATCCTCTCACAAAGGTAATAACACAACTATGTCTCAATACCATGACTAAAAATAGGTGATTTTGTTTACTATAAAATAACTATTAATGTTAAGATTGACAAATTTTAACTCTAACCCTGTAAAGGCAAAACTAGTGTAAACCTATAGAAAGCAAAAGGGTATGCATAAAACTCTTTTTTGACTATAAGATTATATTGTTTCAAAACTACAATTTAATAGTCAAAACCATAAATTAAACAAAAAATTCACCTATTTAGAGATGTGGTATTGTAGAAGATCAAGAACCTACCAAAATGGCTAGTTGTTAGCAGTTAGATGGTATGGTTTGGGTAAAACTACATCTACATTCCTCAATACCATTGATGAAAAATAATCATTTATAGAGTAAAATTGCCTTTCACCTAAACATAAAAATTTGAAAAAATCTAGAGTTTTCTCTTCATCCAAACAATCTTGAAAGCTAATCCAACACTTCTAACATGCAAAATGGTTAATTTGAAGGAGTTCTCCCAATGTGGTCACGAATGTGTGATTGTATTTTTGAGCTATTAATCAAAATTATTATAAATAACAAGTTTAACCCAAAATCACAATAACATAAAAAAAGAAAAATGTAGAAACAATCATTAATCTAGGAGTGAATCATTACCATCACCTTACTCCTTGTAGCTTATCTCTAAGATTTTCCAACTGATTCCAATGTTATTTGACTTATATGTGGATTACTTAATAATGGCTTTGAGATAACTTAAATGGCTTATTTAGATGCTTAAGTGAATTGAAAGAGAGTATGGATGTTTTACATAGATGGTATGAGGATATAAGGAAGGCTTATGAAATTTTTAATTAACTTATCCATGCTCCAAGAATGTCTATTTATATGTTGGTAGAGGGAGTTTTAGGGGAATTTTTAATTATTTAGAAGCCTCTAGTTTGGAGAGTTATAGAATTTTAGAGAGGGTTCTCTAAATATAGAGAATTATAGGTTAGATTAAAGGATAACATAGATTAGATGGGGATTTAATGGGGCTTAAGGATCATAAGGATGTAGGAAAGGCTAGGGTGGTAGGTTGGTTAAATATGAACTTTTAATTTGTAAGTGGACTAGTGGGTAGTTAATGAAGTATGATTAATAGTTAAGTAGGATTGTTAGTAAGATAATGATGTGATTAATTATTCATGGGGGTGTATAAAGGTTAGTAGGATGTAGAAAATGTTTAATATTAAATAGGATTTTAATTAATTAACTAGGATTATGGTTATATGATAAAATTAGCAAGATTAATAGAATAATTAAAACAAGAAATTTTAGATGCATATAATTTGTATGAATTTTCCAAAATATGCCAGAGATAATGGAGGATTTAATAAATTTATACCTATTAAAAATATATAATCTTGGCCTCATCTATCACCATTCTAACTCTGTGATATCCTATATCAATTTTTTTCACCAAACATATTTAATACATAGCCATTTTGAATTTTAAAAATTTGAAATTGTTTTATTGGGCGCCATTACAAGGGGAGGTAGGTAAAGACAAAACAAGAGTGATAAAAAGGTGTAAGAGAGAATGCATAGCAACAGTTGGAAGAGACAAAGGACAAATATAGAATATAGAGAAGAGGAAGAGTATATTTGCCACAATAGTCAAAGAATAGAAGATGGAGAAGAAGTGAAGGTGATGGGTTTCATTAATCCGTTCATTTAATCAACTCTCTGTTGATGTCATATTCAACTAGGGCTGTGTCTAAATCTATATGCAACAAGAAGAATCTTAGAGATTTAGTAATTGATTGTAGGTATTTGTATTTTTTTTGTTTTGGGGGATCTTTAATGTCTTAAGGACTTCTTGGTTAAAACTTTATTAGAATCGAACTATGAAAATATGATCAAAATAAACACACATTATAGAAATGAATTTGCTAGAAATAAACACACTTTGTAGAATTAAATTTGCTGGAAATAACACACTTTACAGAATTAAATTTGCTAGAAATAAACATACTATTTAGAATGCTTGGAAAATGATTGCAAAGAAATGAGAATTTAATCTAAAACACCTGCAGGGACAGATCTACAACAAATTTTAACTTAAGGAGTTGAAAGAATTTATAAATTTAATAGAGCTACCTATTTTCTTTTGAAAATAAAATATAAATACCAACCAAAAATGAAGATCCTAGTTCTTAGAGGAGTGGGCCCTTGCTCTGCCTAGACACGCGATTGAAAAACTTAATTCTCTCTCAAATAGAAATGGCTATTTTATTGATAAAATGTTATGTATTAAAAAAATGTACTAATCTATCCTTATCCCTCTATTCTTCAATTTTTACCCTTATTCCTGTATTCTTTACGTCTGTACATATATTCTTTTTCTTGTGGTGCATTGATGGTTGTAACTATTTTATGGATACGATGGAACTAAATCGTGCCCAGAATAGATGTTGAATTAGAACGTGACTAGATGTCTAGTTGTGTGATAAGTGTCTTGGATCTACAAGTATGGAAATCAGAAGTCTACTCTTGATTAATGGGATCATTGATTTGATAGTTTGCCAACCATTTGGAATAGATATTTATCAGGTCCAAAACTTTAGAAGAGTTCTAAAACTAAAGGAAATCATTCCATGTCTAACCATGAAAGTTTTGGAGCTTATCTGCAGGAGTATTGTAACTAATTTAGATAATTATGGAACTAAATATAGAGTTTTGAAACTAAGTCTGAAAATGTGACATTACTTGTAATAGCATGGTGGTGTTATGAAACTAAGCTGTATTGACTCCAATGCTTCCAAAAACATGTAATCTGCTTCATATTTGTTCTTCAGTGTAATGATGACCTATTTTATTATAAAACTTTGAATTTTTCAAAACACTTGTTAGGAATTACAAAGATTTTAAACATTAGAATCACAATCAACAAAAGATGGAAAATTACATCCTAACACATATCAGATCAAAATAAAAGTCACAAAATGTAGTCAAACTTAATAAAAAGAAAGAGTAAAATGAGGTCATTTATTATACATTTAATGAACATATCATGGCCTCATCATTTCCTCCATACTTACTTGTTTGTAATTCCCTTTACAAAATTTAATCTTCAAATATGAGATTATATATTCTACATTCCATTTAATTTCTCATATCAAATCGATGGAATTGAATATCAAAATACTTTGATTTGGGTACTATACCCTACTCCTACTTCTACTTTTCTTTTCCATTCCTCAAATTGAGTGGGATCTTGAGATTCTCTATTTTGCTAAGGAGATATGGGGGTGAGACATAGAGGTGGCCTTGTCTGCATTCCTATCCATATGCACATGAGAGTTTCATTGATCTGAGGAATTATTGTGCATATAGATTTTACCCTTTCTAGACTTTAGATCAAATTTGAAGGGGATATTACTTCCCTTCTTTTCAATACCATTGAGAGAAATTCCCATCTTTTCAAACATGCATCATATATATTATCAAAATTTTCCTTTTCATAAGAGGTGAAAGCATTAATGCTTTTCTATAAATTGGCAAGATAAGGTTCCTTGAACCTTCCATTAAATGCATGGGATTAGAAATGTGAAGCAAAGGTGAATGGGTTGCCATAATGAATTCTCATATAGAGACCAGATGAACTAGCCTTTAACAGATGCTCTGACTCCCTCTCTTTCCATGTAATTTGATTTTGAAGAATAGAGATAAATGCATTTAGCTAGCTCTCCCTTACATACAAATTGATAATAAAACCTGTATTCTTTTCTAGCATGAAATTGTAGAGGTAAAATTCATAGAGAATATTTTTCTATTCTGCATTGGCTAAAGAGTAGGCTACCGAGAAATCAACTTCATCTTTTATTTCATGTGGAAGGCCACATGCTATCCTTACCAACTGCCAATGAATGAATTATTCCTCTAAAAACATACTATATGTAGGAGAAGGTCTTCTCCATGCAAGTAATTTCTCACTCATCATGAAAACTATTTGTATTTTCACAAGATATTTATATTTATCTTTTTCCTCGTTGTAGAATTTTTCTTCCCATTCCTTCCTTACTTTCTTTTCTTCCTCCATTTTGATTTTCAAGTCCCTATTGGATGTCTTGACTAAACTAATTTCTCAACATGTATCATCCCATAACTGCTTGAGTGGTAGATAAGTCAATTTAGTCTATGCAGAGACTGTTGACACAATGGTCTGTCTCCTAGAAATTTTACATTTTTCCTCTTTCTCCATCAGCTGCCTTTTAATCTCTGCTAATTCCTCAGTCTTGGCTATGAACTAGTTTGCTAATTATTTAAGGAGGATTTCTCTCTATTCTAATTTGATTTTTAGTAAATTCAATTCCTCATCCTTTTTCTTGGTAATGAGCTCTACTCTAGACAAAAATAGAGCCTATTTAACCTACTAATTTTTTTTCTTTTTCTAAAATTTCTTGGAGAGTTAAGCATTCTTCTTCCACCAGAGGGGATTTCCCTTTCCTTTTTCAAGATTCTTGTTCATATTTTTTATGTGATGGTGCTATTGACTCACCCATTTCTTAGAAAACTTGCTCTTCAAATATTTCATCTTCTTTTTCTTTTTTTGTTTGGCTTGGTCTAGGAGGAGTCATGGCCATGCTACCCAAAATATCAGCAGCTTCAGTTTCCAAATCTTCTTGTTCTTTCATCTCCTCTAGAATTTATTTAGACATTTTATGACTTCTCCTTCTTTGAGGAGCCTTAAAATGTGTAGAAATGGGTCTCCTCTTATAGCTTCTTTTGACTTTCACATCTTGCTTTTGCCTAGGTGAACCGTCACTGTCAGAGACAGGGATTAGTACTCCTATAGCTTCTGTAGAAGGAGTTTCTTGAGAAGGTACACTAGGGTCTAAAATTTTAGCTCTTCTTGCATATATTCTTCTTTTTGGCATTTCCTCTTCCCCTAGTTCTTTCTTTTCCTCAGCAGTGCTGCTAGTTTCCAAATGAATTGAAGGGGTAGGAAGAGTTGCTATTACTCTTCTAAAAATACCAGGGTTCTACCCAAACTTGCCAAGAAAAATTTCCCACATTTCTTCCCCATATTTTTTTGAAAGTAAATGGTGCTGGCATACTAAATGCATTAACCCATGATGTCTAATTATGCCTACACCCTAGGAATACCTTTAGACCATTGTATGGATGGAGTCAAAAAGAAACCCTATAAGGTTTACTATATATTCTAGTTTTTCAGCTCCATATCTAAGATATATGAGGATTTTCAAGACTTCTTTTCCTACTGACCCAAATTATCCATCACAGGTTAAATACTTAACTATCCAAAATGCTACTCTATCAAAGGGTTTGGGCAAGCTAGCCCTTCTGACTCCTTTGATGATTTTATTTGTGTTGTAAATATACTGGGGTTCGGCTTCCCCCTCTTTTAGCAGGGTTTTAACTAGGTCTTTTAATATCCTTTTGATGGGATTTGGGACATGCACCATTGGTATTCCCGATATCTCACTTATTAATTCACAAAAAAAGGAATGAAAACCTTCCTAATCTTTATCCTTATTTTCTCTAAATTGATAACAAATTCTCTTAATAATTCATCATTATATTTGAGGAATTTCCTCAAAAACTCCAACCATCTTGCCTGTTGAAAGATAGTTTCTATTTCTTCATCTGTAAGGAGCTAGGTATCATCCTCTGGTTCTGAATTCTTTTTAATCCCCATGATTTGTTCTTATTTAATCTTACGTAGGTTAGCTAAAGATTGCTTCTCTTATCAGTGGAAATGATGACTTTGGTTGCAGAATTGGTGAATTTAGCTAAGGAATTACTGTACTCAACTATGGAACTAGAAAATTTAGCTATAGAATTACTATACTCAGATGTGGAACTAATGAATTTAATTCACTGTATCTCTCTTGAAGTTTTTATGAAGCTAGTTTTTACTTTGTCGATTCAATAATAATAATGATTCTTTATAACTATGATACCAATTTATTCCATCATCAATATTCTTCTAATGATTTCTCACATTTAATCATGATGTACAATAGATGACTCATCATACTAATCTTTTTAAATCAAGTCTAATCACATATGTGAAATTTCAATCTAACCTTTAACAAGTTAAAAACATAATTATCATCCTTAAGGATGTAATCCCTCCATTATGATGACTCATCATTCTTAAAAAGTGAAAACAAGGAAAACAGTTAGAAAATAGTTAGAATTCTAAAGAAGTTTTTATTTTGAATTAGACATTAATTTGAGAAGATCAACTGCCATTGCTGGTTTTCAATTGATCTTTGAGAGATTTTTTTTTGGGAAGAGAATGCCATTTACTAGTTTTCATCCTTTTCCCTTTATTCTAGATCTATTCATCTGATTATTTGATCATTTTAGAAGATGTGGGTTCTTCCATATATTAAATCCTTTATTTGATTCAATCTACTTCAAGCATTCATCCTTAGTAGGAGGCTTCCTATAAAATTTTAGCTTGTGTCCATTGACCAAGAGTATTCTTCTGCTGTCATCAATGGGAAATAACTAGATAAAACCATTGTCAAATATCTGCTCAATCTGATAAGGTCCCAACCATCTGGTTCTCAATTTGCCTTTGAATTTTTGGTACTTAGAATCAAACAACAATGCCCAGTCTTCTACTTTGAATTGCCTTTCCTTGATATGTGAATCATGTCATTGTTTCCTTTGATCTTGGATTATCTTTGTCTAGTGAAGTGCTTCTGTTCTTAATTCATCTAACTCATTGAGTTGAAGGATTCTCTCCTTTTTAGCTACATCCAATTCAATTATCACCTTAGCTACTATCCTCAATGTCTGTAGTTCAAACTCAATATGCAATAAGGGCTTTTTCCCATAGACTGACTCATATGGTGAAAATCCTGTTGTGGTTTTCCAAGTTGTATTGTAAGCCCAGACAGCTTCAAGTAGTCTCTTTACCCAATCTCTTCTTTCTACTTCAACTATTTTAGTGAGGATGTTTTCTAATTCTCTATTTTTTACTTCAACTTGTCCAGTTTCTAGTGGGTGATAGGGAGATGACTTCTTATGGTTGATCTGATAATACATTGTGAAAGCCTAGATCATATTGGACATAAATTGTGGTCCCTAGTCTAAAACTAAACTTTTTGGCACTCCAAACTTTACCATAATTCTATGCCAAAGGAAATTAGTAACTACTTATTTAGTGGCATTTTTTAAAGCCTACACTTCTGCCCACTTTATCAAATAATCAGTATGCACAAGAATGTGTTATTTTCCCCATGAAAGAGGATTAAAGGTTCCAAAAAAATCCAATCCCCATCTCTCAAATGGTTCAATCACTAATTGAGGTTACAGAGGCATTTCATTGGTAAATGTTGGCTATCCCATCCTTTGACAAAGATCACACTGCCTGATATATCTCTTCACATCTTTTTATAGAGATGGCCAATAGTAACCAGTGCCAAGTATCTTGTGAGATATTCTTTTCATTGAATAGTGTCCTCCACTTGGTTCATCATGACATTCCTAGAGGATGTGAAAGATTTCATCTTCTCTTACACACCTGCGTAAAACCAAATCAGGTTCACATTTAAATAGCATTCCATTTAACCATTTTGATTAACTTCTTTATTTGTTTTTTAGTGAAAGGATAAAACTTCCCTATTTCAAGATAATTTTCCATGCTAGCAAACCATAGTGTATCAACTAAAATAACAAACAATTGTTCATTTAAAAAGTTTTCCTTGACTGGATCCTGCTCCCCTGTAGTGGTCAGTCTTGACAAAAAATCAACTACCACATTAGATTTGCCTAGATTGTCCACAATGGTAATATCAAATTCTTGTAGAAGTAATAACCATCTAATTATTCTACCTCCAACCATTAGTTTTTTCATTAAATATTTAATTATTGAGTGATCTGTATGTACAAATATTTTTTACCCTATGATGTAATGTCTAAATTTATTAATTACATATATCATAGCCAAAAATTATTTTTCAGTGGTAGTTTAATTTCTTTCAGTGGGAGTAAGATTTTTAATAAGATAATAAATAGCATACATTTTTCCTTCATCTTTCTATCCCAAAACTGCACCAATTGAGTTATTTGAGGCATCAATTTGGATGTGAAAAGGTTTCTCCCAATTAGGCCCTCTCAATATTGGGGTAATTACTAATTTCTCTTTAATTTCTTCAAAATCATGTTGACATTTTCATCCCAAGGAAATTCACAGTCCTTGATAAGCAACTTAAACATAGGGGCAACAATTTTACTAAAATCCTTGATAAAACACCTATAATATCTAGCATGCCCTAAAAATGACTTGATATCTACGGGGGTTGAGGAATAGACAAGTCTGAAATAATCTTGATTTTGTTTTAGTCAACCTAAATTCCTCCTTTTAAACTATGGTGTCCTAATACAATCCATTCATCAACCATCATCAAACATTTCTCATGACTATTAGACAAGTGATGTTGTTCACATCTTGTTAATACTTTGTCCAAAATTTTCAAAGCATCATCAAATGTATCTCCATGCATAGTAAATTCATCAATGTATACCTCTACATAGTCATTTTTTAGGTCTACAAAAATTGCTAATACAGCTCTTTGAAAGGTTACTAGAGCATTACATAGTCCAAATGGCAATACCCTATAAGCAAAGGTACCCCATGGACAAGTAAATGTAGTTTTGTCCTGATCCTCAACAACAACTCTGATTTGATTATATCCACTAAATCCATCCAAGAAGGAAAAGTACTATTTACCTGAAAGGTTATCTAAGACTTGATATATGAATTGTAAGGGAAAATAATCTCTCAAGGTGGCTTTGTTTAGTTCCCTATAGTCAACACAAATTATCCATTTTCTATTATTTTTAGGGACAATTATAAGAGGATACACCCACTAGCTATCTAAGATAGGGTAGATAAAATCTACTTATAATAGTTTTTTAATTTCCTATTTGACTATATCCCAAGGCTGGATTAATCCTTCTTGAGGTTGCCTAACTATTATAATGTTTTCAGTATAAATATGATGGGTACATATACTTGGATGAATTCCCTTCATGTCTCTATAGTTCTAAGCAAAAGCTTTAGTATGATCCTTTAGAACATCAAACAATTTGGCTTTTTCATCATTCTTTAACCAACTATTAATATTCAAAATTTTACTTGGGTGAATCTCAACATGTTTGGTTCCAGTATATGATGAACTGATTTGTTGAAAGGGTTCTATTAAGGTGTTTAGTGGACATGCATGTGGTAACAATATATGATATGTGGCAACATATCCAAAAGTTCCTTGAGATAGAATGCTAGACAAAGGACAGCAGGAAGAGTTATGATACTTATCTTATTGTAGGTCAAACTCCTCATTACTACTATTTTCTAGAATTCTTCATCATCTCCTAATATCTGTAAAGTTGAAGCTACAGATCCTTCCTCTCCCCAAGAGAAATCTCATTCCTCAAGAGAAAAATTAGCTTCATTTATAGGGAATTGTTGTTGATGTGGTTCCAAAACTAACTGTGATGTTTCTGGAATAGATTTTGTAGGTTATGAAACTAATCCCAATTGCTCTAATGACAATTGGTGTACATTCAATGGAGGATTAACCATATCTTCTATTTCCTATACATGATCCTGAAATGTTATCATAGCCAAAGAAGATATATTTTGCTCATTAATATCAATATTATCAACCCGTAATTTCTCTTGATTATCAATAAAAAGGTCATGCAGAGAGATATAATTAAATTGTCTTAGAATTCTTACCATTTGAAATAGTCATATCACATGACCTGGAATCAATTAAGGCAGCAACTATAGCTAACCATGGTCTACCTAAAATAATGGGATAACCAAGTGTTTTACCTTTTGGCTGCAATATAAGGAAGTCAATTGGATATTCCCATGACTCCACCATTACTGCCACATCTTCAATAACTCATTCTAGTTTTGCTACAAACTGATCTGCCATCTTCAATATGGTGTTATTAGGTTATATGCCTTTTAATGGTAATGCTTTCAAAGTGTCCACTATCATTACATTGATAGTTGCTCCCAAATCAATCAAAATGTTATGTATATTTTTATTCCCTATAGAGACAGAAATAACATGGCTTCCAAGATCTCCATATTTGGGAAGTAGGAGTTTTCTTACTAATAAATCAACAAGTTTCCCATCTACCTTAATAGTCTTGGGGTACTGCTTCTTTCTTCCAAGTTTTTTAAAACATAATAGTTTGATTAACTTGTTCAACTCTAGAATATCCTTGATTGCTTGTAACAATAGTATTTCAATATTCATTCTTTGTATTTCCCACACCAATTTAGATTCTTTAATTTCTATGGCTTCTTTAAATCTTTCTGGAAATAGAATCTCAGTAGAGTTTCTTTCTGGTTCCTTATCTTTTTATTTTTCATCTTCCTTAGGTGCAACTAGACTAGGGGTTTTAGCTTATTCTATCATATCAGTGATATAATAGGTAGACTACAAACTATTTTTCTAGATCTAGTTTGAATGTCTTTACAATCCATTGCATTTATATCAACTAATTTTTCTAGTCCTATTTCATATACAGGAGTTATTTGTTTGTTTCTTGGGTTTGCTACTGGTTGTGCTAGCATTTGTGTTTGGACTACATTTTTAGCTTATGGATTTTGTGTTGGAGATCCCATTATGGCTTGTTGGTTCTGATTTGGATATGTTTTCCCTTGCACATAATTACTAGGGCCACATCTAGGTTGTGGCCAAGCATAAGGATTTCCTTGACCAACCCAAGGTTGCTGATGTCCTTGAGTATACCAAGATTGAATTGACCAATCCTAAGGATGCCATGTTGGTTGAGGGGTCCAAGGTGGCTGTCCCCAACTTTGTGGTACTATTTGAGCTACCCATGGCATCATCCAAGGATTAGGAGCTGGTCTTGGCATAAACTACCCTTGGTTGGGTTGTCTCTGAACAAAATTCAATTATTTTATGGTGGATGATGTACTAGTTTATTTGAGATGATTTTTTATGAGTGGAAGAAGAGAACAAGTATGAGTATCATGTTCTTTAGATTCATAGACAAGACATACTTTTATTTTATCTAAAGGACATTCCCTTATTGCATGCTTCATCCTGCATCTAGGATAATACATGGCTAATGGTTCAATTTTGGCATTTGATTTAGCTTGCAATCCATCCATAGTGGAGGTTAATTAAACTAATATGTCTATTTTAAAGTTTTCCAATTTATCCATTAGTTTGTTCATATTTGGATTCAAAATTTTAATCATTTTTCCTTTTTGAGCTCCACCCATTGTCTTTGAATAGTTTCTACAAATTTCTATGATTTCATGCATTCTTTAATTGAGCAATGTTTCCACTGCCAATTAAATCAAGGGTTTCCCTAGATTCATCATCCAGACCTTTGAGAAAAATGGTTTTACTTAATTCTTATTGAAGTACAAATCTACATCTTTTACTCACAAAGAGGAATCTGTCCAAATAATCTTCCATATTTTCATCCTCTTCCTGTTTGATTTTGAAAAATTCTTCCTTTCAATTTCTTCCTCTACAATAATCTTGATATTTGTCTAGGAAGATAGTTTCCATTTATTCCCAATTGGTAATATAATTAGATGCTAATCTCATAAACCACCTCATTGCTGCATCCTTTAGAGTAAATGGAAACCACTTGAGTTTTTGATTATCTGTCTTGTAATCATAAGTCTGACATAATACTTTAAACTCAAACAAAAATTGGTTAGGATCCTCAAATGACATTCCTCTAAATGTGGGCAAGTGTGAAAGTGAAATGTTATTCATAGTGGTTTCATCATCCCCAAACTAAATGGGATAGGTAAAGGTTCTCTCAGGTTCTCTTCTAGCTTCTCATGCCATCTCTCTAGTATTTTCTAGTCTTAGCTCCCAGTCAATGTGGTATGTGGTCTACTTTGGGGATGGTAAAAAGTCAAGAGTAGGAGGTTGACTACTCAATTGAGAATCAAAAATTTCCCTCAATAGATATTGAGAAATAATCCTCCTCCCTAAATTTCTACTTCTGGTGATTGATCCAAAAATTCCAAAGATGGCAACTCTGCTTCTTGTCTTGTAGGAGATAATGGTGCCTCCAATTCTTGGTCAAATTCCTTATTTAAACTAGAGGATGATGGAGATTCTTGTTTAGATATTTTTGGGAGGAATCTATCCTTGGAGTCTCTTGGTCTACTCATAAATTTTGTGATAACTTAGGGAAGATTTATTCAATTACTAAATGTATGATTGTTGCTCTTGTTGACACCTAATTAGAAAATTCCAACTAGTGAATCCTTGGAAATGGTGCCAAAAATGATGGGTGTCATTATTCCCTTCATTTAATCAACTCTTTGTTGATGCCATATTCAACTAGGGGTGTGTCTAAAGCTATATACAACAAGAAGAATCTTAGCGATTTAGTAATTGATTGTAGGTATTTGTATTATTTTTATTTTGTTTTGGGGGATCTTTAATGTCTTAAGGACTTCTTGGTTAAAATTTTATTGGAATCAAATTATGAAAATCTACTAGAAATAAACACACATTATAGAAATGAATTTGCAGGAAATAAACATACTTTGTACAATTAAATTTGCTAAAAATAAACACACTTTGCAGAATTAAATTTGCTAGAAATAAACACACTTTGTGGAATTAAATTTGCTAGAAATAAACACACTATTTAGAATGCTTGGAAAATAATTGTAAAGAAATGAGAATTTAATCTAGAACACCTACAGGGATAGATCTACAAAAAAATTTAACTTAAGGAGTTGAAAGCATTTATGAATTTAACAGAGCTACCTATTTTCTTTTGAAAATAAAATATAAATACCAACCAAAAATGAAGATCCTAGTTCTTGGAGGAATGGGCCTTGCTCCACCTAGAAACAAGATTGAACAACTTAATTTTGTCTCAAAATAGAAATGGCTATTTTATTGATAAAATGTTCTGTATTACAAAAATGTGCAAATCTATCCTCATCCCTCTATTCTTCAATTTTTACCCTTATTCCTATATTCTTCAGTTCTGTATATATATTCTTCTTCTTCTTGTGGTGCATTGATGGCCGTAACTATTTTAAGAATATGATGGAATTGAATCGTGCCCATAATAGATGTTGAATTAAAACATGGTTAGATGTCTAACTATGTGATAAGTGTCTTGGATCTATAAGTATGGAAATCAAAAGTCTGCTCCTGATTAATGAGATCATTGATTTGACAGATTGCCAGCCATTTGGAATATATCTTTATCAGTTTTAGAACTTTAAAAGAGTTTTGAAACTAAAGTAAATCGGTCCATGTCTAACCATGAAAGTTTTAGAGCTTATCTACAGGAGTACCATAACTAATTTAGATAATTTTGGAACTAAATATAGAGTTTTGGAACTAAGTCTGAAAATGTGATAGTACTTGTAATAACATGGTGGAGTTTTGGAACTAAGCTGTATTGATTCCAATGCTTCCAAAAACATGCAATCCACTTCATATTTTTTCTTTAGCCTGATGATGACCTATTTTATTATAAAACTTTGAATTTTCCAAAACACTTGTTAGGAATTACAAAGCTTTTAAACATTAGAATCACAATCAACAGAAGATGGACAATTACATCTTAACTCATATCAGATCAAAATAAAAGTCATAAAATATAGTAAAAATTAATAAAAAGAGAGAGTAAGATGAGGTCATTTATTGTACATTTAATAAGCATATCCTGGCCTCATCAGAAGGGTAGAAAAAAACAACATAACAATAGATTGTGAGTTAGTGTGAAGGTAGAAAAGGAGGAGAAAAATAAAAATAAATTGAATATTTCATGACAACATTAGATTATGAGAGTAGAAACACAAAAAAATGTGGAGAAAAACAAAGTTTTAGAACACCCAATAAGAGTCAAGAAAAAAGGTTAATATAGAAAGTCTTTGTAAGAGTTATTTTTTACTTAACAACAATAGCTATGATATATTTATGTTGTAATCATTGCATGTAATATGGTTAGAATAATTTCAATGGAAGTAAATATATGTGTTTTTTTCAATTTTATTATTTTACCTATTCTCTTTTTTTGGGGTGTTTTAGTTTCTACTTTAATGCATTTCCATCCATTAGAGTAAGCTTCAAACTATACTCAGCTATTTCATCTTTTGTTCTTTTTTTAACTTCTCTCTCCCTTCAATTTTAGGATGTATATCTACTCCTATCACAATAACTAGTATTAGAGCATCCTAAGTTGATAAAGCCCATTTAGACATAGCAACTAGTAGTTCTAACCCATGGAAACAACCTCCTTAATTTGATTAAAAAAATTATGATGTGTGGAGTATCAAGATGAAGACCATATTCAAATCTCAATAGCTATGGGAGTTGGTTGAAGGTGGATACAATGAAGTTGTATATCAAGCAACCTTCAATTCTTTAACACAAGTGAAAAAGAATACAATGAAGGATAATAGGAAAAAGGATGCCAAGGCACTCAACTACATATAAATGGTGATGGATAATTCAAAATTTTCAAGGATATCAACAACTATCCATTCTAAACAAGCATGCAATATTATATAAAATACCTATCAATAGAGTGACAAGGTGAATGTTTTCAAGTTAAAACTTTTAATAAGGGACTTTAAGTCCCTAAAAATAAAATATAATGATTCAATCAATTACTCATTCACAAGGACAATGAATATTATCGATCAAATTAAGACACATGGTGATGTAATTGAAAATCATAAGATCATTAAGAAGGTGTTGAGGAGCCTTCCAATTAGATTTGACCCTATAGTGGTTGCAATTGAAAAGTTAAAGGATTTGAGACAAATGATGGTGGATGAGCTAACGGGTTCCTTTAAAATCCATGAACAAAGGTTGAATAGGTCAGCCACCTCCTCTCATGAGAAAGCATTCAATACCAATGTGAATGTGAGAGGAAGGGGGAGATGATAAACTAATGGAGGAAGAGGATGAACTTGTAGTAGTAAATAAGGTAGAATGCAAATCCATAAAGAGTCACATGGAAGAGGAAAATGAAGGAGATGTAGCAATTCAAGAGGAGGATCTACATAAAGATAATATAAGTCTAACATACAATGCTATTATTACAAGAAGTATGAACACTATGCTAATGAGTGTAAAAAGAAAGAGTATGACATGAATAATCATAATTTAAATTTATCCCATGCAAAAGAGGATGAACCTAATAGGAATGAGAAAGGTGGAAATTTACTTATAACATGGAACATTGTAAAGAAAATGGGTAAAGAGATATGGTATTTAGATAGTGGTTTTAACAACCACATGAGTGGGAATAAAGACATGTTAAACCAAATTGATGAGTCAATCAAATCAGAGGTAAAAACAAGAAATAATGAGAAGGTCCTAGTCATGGGTAAAGGAAACATATATATTCATACTAAGCAAGGTGACAAAAGGAAAATTTAAGACATATATTATGTACTAAATTTGTAGCACAACCTAATCAACATAGGGTATATTATTAAAAAAGGATATAAGTTTATATTTGAAGATGGTGAATACAATATTTAGGATATGAGTGGTTGAAATAAGCAAATTTTAGCAGTCAAGATGACAAATAATTAGATGTTTGCATTGAGAATATAAAGTGAGCTTGTAACATCTTTAAAAACTATGGTAGTAGACGAGTCTACTCTTTACAATGTAAGATATGAGAATTTGAGATTTTGTGGGCTGAACCTTCTTCAAAAAAAGGGAATGGTGAGAGGGTTGTCCCTCATAGAATAACCAAATAAAGTGAGTGAAGAATGTATATTGGGGAAACAACATAGGAATGTATTTATCATGGGTAAATCATGGAGAGATAAGACTCATTTAGAGCTAATACATTCATATTTGTATGGTCTAATGAAGACCCCCTCCTTATCCATTTATATCTAGTTCATGACATTCATAGATGACTTCAAGTAGAAGACATGGGTCTATTTATTGAAGAATAAATCAGATGCATTTGAGGCCTTCAATCAATTCAAATCCATGGTGGAGAAGCAAAGTGGACACTACATAAATATTTTGAGTATCGATAGAGGAGAGTTTATATCTAATGAGTTCATTATTTTTGTAAAGGATCATGGCATAAAAAATTCAATTTATAGCCAAGTATACACCATAGCAAAATGGTGTGGCTGAGAGGAAGAATAGGACCAAAATGACAAGGAACACATAAAATACAAAGGGTTTTCCTAATGGTTTTCGGAATGAGGATATATAAATAGTTGTATACTTGCTAAATATTTGTCCAACAAAGAGTTTTAGGGACATGATCCCTCAATAAGCATAGAGTAGATGAAAGCCTAGTGTTGAAGACCTTACATGGACCCCTCATAGTTAAAATATTTTTGCCTCTAAATAAAAACATATGAATATATCCTAGAAATTCATCTCAATCATTCCCAAGGTAGTGAGCCATGGGACACCCTAAACAATGTCTTAGTTTCCCATAGGTATGGAAACCATAGTGCCATTTAACAAGTAGTCTCCAATCATGATTTTAATACTATGGCACAATCTTGAATGTTGTGATCCATATTTTGGATTAGTAATTTTTATTAATCTAAGATAACTAGTGCACTATTCTCAAATGATGTAATGTGGCATTTGTAATACTTCCTAAGTAGTTATTTCCTAGACATTGTAGTTAAGAAGGTTGATAAAAAAATTACAGTGTTTACAAACATAGAGCTTGGTATGAAATGATCCAAACATCTAATGTGATAATACTTTAGTAAGTTGCTAATTTTAAAAGTGAGAGTTTCATTGAGGTTGATGAAACCACCAGTTCTTATAGGTGGTAATTATGAAACCACTATGACAATTATGTAACCATCAATCAATGCACATGACAAATATGTAACTACCCTAATTATTTTTCTCGTGGACAAAATATATGGAGATTAATAGTTTCAAATGTTTTGTCTTCCATTTATTAATAATTTATTATTCCTTCTTGGAATGATCTATTGATGAAATATGTGTATGCACTTAGAAAGTAGACATGTTCTCTCATTTATGATTAGTCAAGCTTTAACTATGTATCTCCAAAAGTGAGCTATAACTACCACAAAACATATAAAAGTTTAGTTTCCATTTTCATTAGCTTGAGATTTTTTCTTTTTAATCATCTCTTTATTAAAATTATTATTTTTTATATCAAATCAATATGTTTTTTACCCTTCTCATCAATGCTACATATCAAATCTATAGGCTTGTTACCCTTCTCATTAGCTCTAATTACTTAGCTCTAATCAAATCTGTAGGCTTGTTATCTATTTAAGGGTTATGATTTGTTGCTTTCATTTTGATGGCTTTCCATTTAATACTACAACTGTTGTGATTCTCTATCAATTTTTCTACATGCTTATTTACTTCCATCCAATGTTAATTTGTTATTTTTGTAACAACATTTTTAGTATGGATTGCATAAATATCTATCATAATCACCTTCACCGATTAGTTTAGATTGAAAAATGTGCAACCAAAATATTTTCTCACATTCTAAAGTTATAAAATTAATTTTATAATTTAAAATTTATTTTAGAAAGGGAAAACAATAAAATATTATTTTTGAGTTTTCTATTATTGAAGTATAACGATGACACTATTTCCATGGGGAAAATGAATTATTTGTTAGATTCAAAAATATAAAAATGCTTTACATTTTAATGTTAATTTTTATATTCAATGCTCATAAACATTAAATTTCCTCTCATGCCACATCTATCACTCTCCATTTATTTGAACAATAATAATAATATATATGTTATGTAGAGAATCACACCATCAATCAAGCTCGGTGCACAAGCTTCCAACAAAATTTATATAATCAAAGCTCATTCAATTTAAATATTACACTTAGTAATAGGTACTAAACCCACATCATGACTCTTTTTCTATGAAATTTACTAGTCAAATAAAATAAACCTAATAAATTTACTTTAGTTATAAAGGTTTTCATAAAAGGACATGTTTAAGAAGGTAATAATGAACACAAAACTTATTGACATAATACCCCTTAATCCTAGAATGTGATATACCATTTCAATCACACAATAAATAAATAAATAGCTTTTTTCACAACACAACATTCTCTATTTATAGCTCAACACACTTCTTTGGGGTCCAATCACTTGCAAAAGAAAAATCCTCTTTTTTCCCTAATTGGGCACTAATATTTAGAAAAAAGTTAGGAAAACAAAATATGTTTTGAGTCATGTGATAAAATAGGGAGCATTAGAGCTAGGGCACTAAAGAATACAAATATATTCATATTCCTTAGGGCCCTAAAGAAAAAAGTAATTGAAAGTAAGACACCAATATTATAATTTTTCCTCTTCGAGACAAAGTAATGCTATATAATGTGTTATTTATAATAATTTTTTGTATTTTAGTAATGTTATATACCATGTTATTTTAAGCATTTTTTGTATTTTGTGAGAGCTTATCATTTATGGATACCTTACATGCACCCCTCGTAGTTAAAATGTTTTTTCCTCTAAATGAAAACACATGAATATCTCCTAGAAGTTCATATCAATCATTCCCAAGGTAGTGAGTTGTTGGATGCCCTAAAAAATGTCTTCTTTGCCCATAGGTATGCAAATCATAGGGCCATTTAACAAGTAGTCTCCCATCATGTAATACTATGTCACATTTATGAACGTTGTGATCCAGATTTTGGATGAGTAGATTTTAGAAATCAAAGATAACTAGTCCACTATTCTCAAATGATGTAATGTGACATTTGTAACACTTCCTAAATAGCTATTTCCTAGACATTATAGTAAATAATGTTGATCATAAAATTACAAAGGGTTTATAAACATAGTGTTTAGTATGAAATGATCCAAACATATAATATGAGAAGAATTTTGTAAGTTCCTATTACTAAAAGTGAGAGTTTAATTGAAGTTGATGAAACCACCAGTTCCTATAGGTGGAAATCATGAAACCACCTTGATAATTATGTAACCATTGGTTAATATAGGTGAAAAATATGTAACCACCCTAATTATTTTTCTCATGGACAAAATATAAGTAGATTAATAGTTTAAAATGTTCTCTCTTCCATTTATTAATTATTTCTTCTTCCTTTTTGGGATTCTCTATTGATGAAATATATTTATGATCTTAGAAAGTAGATAGGTTCTCTCATTTGTGATCAATCGATCTATAACTATGCATCTTTAAAATTAAGATTAAACTACCACAAAAGAGCTAAATGTTTCATTTCCATTTTTATCAGCTTGAGATTTTGTATTTTGAATCATTTCTCTATTAAAATTAAATGTTTTGTATATCACATCTATAGGTATGTTACCCTTCTCATTAGTTCTACATATCAAATCTGTAGGCTTGTTAACCTTCTCATTAGCACTATTTACTTTGCCAAATTTTTGAAACATGATTAGAATTTAAGGGTTATGTTTTGTTCTTCATTTTGATGGTTTTCCATTTGAGACTAAAACTATTGTGATTATCTATCAGTTTTTATATGTGCTTGTTTACTTCCATCCAAAGTCAATTTTTTAATTTTTGTAACAACATTGTTAGTATAGATTGCACAAATATCTATTGTAATCAATGGATTACACAAATATCTATTATAATCAACTTCATTTATTAGCTTAACTTTTAAAATGTGAAACCAAAATATTTTCCCACATTCTAAAATTTTAACATTAATTTTTAAAATTTAAAGTTTATTTTAGAAAAGGGAAAAATAAAAAACTATTATTTTTGAGTTTTCTATTGATTGAAGTATAGTGATGAAACTATTTGAATGTGGAAAAGGATTTATTTATGAGATTAAAAAATACAAAAATTACTTTACATTTAAATGCTGATTTTTATATTCAATGTCCATAAACATTAAATTTACTCTCACGCCATGTCTATAACTCTCCATTTGTCTGAATAACAACAACATTATATATTTGATATAGGGAATCACGCCATCAATCAAACTAGGTGCATAAGCTTCTGACAAAAGTTGTATAATCAATGCACATTCAATTTGAATATTATGTTTAGTAGTACATACTAAACTGACATCATGACTCTTGTTCTATGAAATTTACTAGTCAAATAAAATAAACATAATAATTTTAATTCAATTATAAAGGGTTTCATAAAATGACATGTTTAGGTAGGAAATCATGAACATGATACTTATGGACATAATAGAACTTAAGCCTAGAATGGTATATACCATTTTAATCACACAACAAAAAAACCAATAACTCTATGCACAACACAACATTCTCTATTTATAGCTCAACACACTTTTTTGGGGTCCAGTCACTTGTAAAAGAAAAAAGCCTCGTTTTATCCCTAATTGGGCACTACTATGTAGAAAAAATTTAGGAAAACAAAATATGTTTTGAGTCATGTGATAAAATAGGGAGTAGTAGATCTAGGGCACTAAAGAATAAAAATATATTCATTTTCTTTAGGGACCTAAAGAAAAAAAATTTGAAAGTAACGAACCAATATTATAAATTTTCCTCATTGAGATAAAGTAATGTTATATAATGTGTTATTAGTAAGCATTTTTTGTATTTTAGTAATGTTATATATTGTATTATTTGTAAGCATTTTTTTGTATTTTGTGAGAGCTTTCATCTGTGGATACCTTACACCCACCCCTCATAGTTAAAATGTTTTTTTCTCTAAATGAAACCACATGAATATCTCCTAGAAGTTAATATCAATCATTTACAAGGTAATGAGCCATTGGACACCCCAAACAATGTCTTCTTTGACCATAGGTATAAAAATCATAGTGCCATTTAACAAGTACTCTCCCATCATGATTTTAATACTATGGCACATTCTTGAATGCTGTGATCCATATTTTGGATTAGTAGTTTTTAGTAATCTAATATAACTAATCCATTATTCTAAAATGATGTAATGTGACATTTGTAGCATTTCCTAAGTAGTTGTTTCTCAGACATTATAATCAAGAAGGTTGATTAGAAAATTATAAAGGGTTTATGAATATAGAGTGTGGTATGAAATAATCCAAACATTTAATATGAGAAGACCTCAGTAAGTTCCTATTTCTAAAAGTGAGAGTTTCATTGAAGTTGATGAAACCACTAGTTCCAATAAGAAACAATTATGAAACCACCATGATAATCATGTAACCGTCGATTAATACATGTGATAAATACGTAACCACCCTAATTATTTTTCTCATGGATAAAATATGGGTAGATTATTAGTTTCAAATTTTATCTCTTCCATTTATTAATCATATCTTATTCCTTTTTGGGATTCTCTATTGATGAAATATATGTATGCTCTTAGAAAGTAGACATGTTATATGATTTATGATCAATCGATCTTTAACTATGCATCTCCAAAATTGAACTGTAATTGCCACAAAAGAGCTAAATGTTTTGTTTCCATTTTTATTATCTAGAGATTTTTTTATTTTGAATCATCTCTTTATTAAAATTATTTTTTTTGTATATCAAATCTATAGTTGTGTTACCCTTCTCATCAGTGTAACATATCAAATATGAAGGCTTGTTACCCTTCTCATTAGCTCTACTTACTTTATCAAAATTTGAGACCTAATTAGAATTTAAGGGTTACATTTTGTTTCTTTCATTTTGATGGTTTACCATTTGAGACTACAACTTCTATGATTCTCTATCAGTTTTTCTATGTGCTTATTTACATCCATCCATATTTAATTGATTGAAAAATGTGCAACCAAAATATTTTCCCACATTCTAAATTTTTAACATTAATTTTACAATTTAAAATTTATTTTACAAAAGGATATAATAAAAAAAAATTATTTTTGAGTTTTCTATTGATTAAAGTACAATGATGATAATATTTCCATGAGGAAAAGGATTTATTTGTTAGATTCAAAAATACAAAAAATGCTTTACATTTGAATGTTGAGTTTTATAATCAATGCTGATAAACATTAAAATTTCTCTCATGCCATGTCTATCACTCTCCATTTATCTGAATAATAAAAAAATTATATATTTTATACAAGGAATCACACCATCGATTAGGCTTGGTGCATAAGATTTTAACAAAAATTGTATAATAAAATCACATTCAATTTGAATATTACGCTTAGTAGTAGGTACTAAACCCACATCATGACTCTTATTTTATGAAATTTACTACTCAAATAAAATAAACCTAATAAATTTACTTCAGTTATAAAAGTTTTCATAAAAATACATGGTTAGGCAAGCCATCACGAACATGACACTTATGGTTGGATATATAATTTTAATCACATAACAAAGAAACTGATAATGTTGTGCAAAACACAACATTTTCTATTTATAGATCAACACATGTTTTTGGGGTCCAATCACTTGCAAAAGAAAAAAAGCCTCTTTTTTATCTAGTTGGGAACTAATATGTAGAAGAAAGTTAGGAAAAAAAATATGTTTTAGGTCATGTGATAAAATAGGGAGTAGCAGATCTAGCGCACTAAAGAATAAAAATATATTCATATTCTTTAGGGTCCTAAAGAAAAAAAAAATTGAAAGCAAGACACCAATATTAAAATTTTTCCTCATTGAGACAAAGTAATGTTATATAATGTGTTATTTATAAGCTTTTTTGTATTTTAGTAATGTTATAAAATGTGTTATTTGTAAGCAATTTTTTTAATTTTGTGAGAGATTATCATTTTTGGATACCTTACACATACCTCTCATAGTTAAAAAAATTTATTTCTTTAAATGAAAACACATGAATATCTCCTATAAGTTCATATAAATCATTCCCAAGGTAGTGAGCCATTGGACACCCTAAACAATGTCGTATTTTCCCATAGGTATCGAAAGCATAGTGTCATTTAATGATTAGTATCACATCATAATACTAATATATGGCACATTAATGAACACTATGATCCATATTTTAAACTAGTAGTTTTTAGTAATATAAGATAACTAGTCCACTATTCTAAAATGATGTAATGTGACATTTATATCACTTCCTAAGTAGCTATTTCTTATACATTATATTCAATAAGGTTGATCAAAAAATTAAAGAGGGTTTGTAAACATAGAGTTCGGTATGAAATGATCTAGACATCTAATGTGAGGAGACTTTAGTAAGTTCCTATTGCTAAAAGTGAGAGTTTAATTAAAGTTTATGAAATCACTAGTTTCAATAGGTGGTAATTACAAAACCATTGTGATGATTATGTAACTATCAATTAATGCAGGTGTCAAATATGTAACTACCCTAATTATTTTTCTCATGGACAAAATATAGGTAGATTAATAGTTTCAAATATTATCTCTTTCATTTATTAATAATTTATTTTTCCTTTTTAGCATTCTCTATTGATGAAATATATATATGCTCTTAGAAAGTAGACAAGTTCTCATATCTACGATTATTCAAGCTTTAACTATGCATCTCTAAAATTGAGCTGCATCTACCACAAAAGAGCTAAATGTTTCATTTCTTTTTTTGCTAACTTGAGACTTTTTATTTTGAATCATCTCTTTATTAAAATTAATTTTTATCTATATCAAATATATAGGTGTGTTTCCCTTGTCATCAGTTCTACATATCAAATCTACAAGTTTGTTACCCTTATCATTAGCTCTACTTACTTTGCCAAAAATTGAGACATAATTAGAATTTGAGGGTTATGTTTTTTTACTTTCATTTTGATGGTTTTCCATTTGATACTGCAACTGCTATGATGCTCTATCAATTTTTATATGTGCTTGTTTACATCCATACAAAGTTAATTTGTTATTTTTTGTAACAACATTATTAGTACAAATTGAAAAAATATCCATTGTAATCAACTTAATCTACTAGTTTAAATTGAAAATTTTGAAACCAAAATATTTTCCCACATTCTAAAGTTTTAACAAATGTTAGACTGCTATCAGGACCACAATGACCTTCTCTTGATTGTTGAGGAATTGCAACTTTTCCTTTGAGACTGTAGAATTCCTATATTCCCTTCAAAGGATAAATTACTTTGGGCCTAGGATAAAATGGGAGTTTCTATAGTTAGATCAGCTTATAATCTACTCCTTGAGTTAAACAAAGACAAAATTTTAGAAAAGGGTCTGAAATCACAACCTTATTCCCAAAATTAATCATTTTTGGTGGCTTGCCACTCATAATAAGATCCTCACTATGGATAATCTCTATATCAAAGGCTTCCAAATTCCTAATAATTGTGCACTATGTAAAAAAGAGGAAGAATCAATTTCCCACCTCTTATTGCACTTTGAGTTCTCTTGAGAGGTGTGGATCCTTGCTATACAGAACCTGGGAGTCATTTGGAGCATGAATCATGACCTCTCAAATGTCATTAGAGGCTGGTTATCCCCCTTTCTCCACCCTTTATGTAAAGAGATATGTGCCCAGATTCCCCCCATCCTAACCTAGGAACTTTGAAAGGAGTGTAATAATATGATTTTTAGAGATAAAGCTAAATATCCTAATGAGGTATTCTATAGGTTTGCTAAATTACTGTAGGAAAATATCTCTTGCAACACTTTGAAAGATATAGAATTCCCTCATAACAAATTTTAATAAAGCATAATCAATCGATGGAGCATCTTGGCCCATATTTTTAGGACTAATAACTCTAATAAGATTGCTCATGATTCTACCAAATGGACTCCCCCTTCTGCTAGATGGATGAAGATCAATTTTGATGGGGTTGCCAAAGGTAACCTAGGTCAAGCAAGTGGGAGTGAAGTATTGACATATGAAAATGGAGAGATTGTAGTGGCCTATGCTATTGGAATGGGAGAAAACTCTAATAATGTTACTGAAGCTATATCCTTCCTTTAGGGTCTCAAGGTTGTGCTTACCATTGGAATTAAAAACTTATCAATTGAGGGTGATTTAAAACTTATCATTGATGTTTTTAAAGAGAAAACAAGGGTAGTTGGAAGATTGATGACATTACATACGACATAAAGAATCTCCTTCTTGGTTTTGAGGGATTTAAGGTTAAGAATATCTATAGGGAGGGAAACCAAGTGGTATATACAATGGCCAATTTAGGAATCAACCTTTTCCCTCTAAGATGTTGGAAGAACCTAAACAATCTATCGACCACTATTAGAGATTGGCTCCAATTGGAGGCCTGACCTTATTTGAATCAATGACTTATTTAAAAAATTATTGGTTAGACTATATTTTAATATATATTCTAATTATGGGTTCCATGATAGACATTTGCCACCTACAGGGGTGAATAGGTGTGGTCATTAACATGGGTAAGATGAAGCAAGAGTATAATTTATTTTATGGGAAATGTCACATCAGTAAACGTTATTTTGGAAAAAATTTGAGACATTTAGTTGGATGTCACATGAGGTAGCTCCAATTATTAGTGGTGCATTCTCCAAATAATAGCCCACATAAATTTCACTAGGTTCATAATTATTAATTGATTAATATGAATGATTTAAAGGTTGAGCTTAAGTGTTCAAGTGGTCATAAGTGTTGGTTAAATGATGATAGCCACACCATTATTTCTAGACTTTTCTATATCAAATCAAATTATCCTTAGGTGCTGAAATTTGTTTTGAGCATTCCTCTCCTCAATATTAGGAAGATCTCAACCATGGGTGGAAATAAGGTTAGAACTCAGCCACTATTCTATGCTAAGTTTAAATCAGATGTAATTCTATGGAGTATTTTCTATGAGGGAGGCATTTTACCACTTCTAGAATGTCTCAACAGATTTGATGAAAATATTTTAGCATAATTTGCTATATCTTGGGATGTGGATTGCAAGGTTCAGTTTGGTGCAATCCAATTCAAAACAAGCAAAAATACTATTGCTAAATCTATGGGTCTATAATGTGAGGAAAAAATATTGAAGAAGAAAACCAAAGTTCAGGACCTTGAAGGTATGAAAAAATTATTTAGAGAAGCTAAGGCACTGATTCAACTATAAGGTGGATTTGATAGGAAGAGCCTCATCTACCCTTGGGATAAGGTCTATTTTATTATTATGAAATATATTACCTTAGAAGGTAGATTCAAGTGACACTATCATTATCACTTTTCTCTATTAAACCATTTTCACCACAAAGTGTTTGTGAATTTTCCATGCTACCTATTATCATCTCTTGAATCCTCTATCAGAATGGCCAAGAGTGCATATGAAAGTAACCCTATAGTAATTGCCATCCTACTTCATCAAGGCCTAATTTTCCATCTCTATCATTTACGCTTAGTGTTTTGCCTACCTAATCCCATTATATCTCATTTGTTTGATGAGGACCATGATAGTGATTTAGATGATAACATTCCTCTAAGTGTCAAGTTTGGTAGCCCTTTTAAAAATAAGGCCTCTAGCCCTATCTTGAAAGATTCTCCAAGCCCCTTTGGTTCTACCCATATCCCAAGGATATGGTCACCAATACCTAATTTTCATGACCCTATACTAATAAAGGCTCCAAGTCCCCTCTTCTTTAGGGAACCAATTTTTTGACTCCTAGGGGTGCTACGATTGGGTCCTTGACTATTCGTAAAAAGTGGTGATTGAGGGGTTGTGTGAATTGAAGTACAAAACATCACACTTAGGTGAGAAAAAGAGGAAGGGAAACACTTGGGAATAATTTGTGCCCAAAAAATTGGGTAAGGAAAAATATAAAAGTGCTATTGTGGAAAAGAAACAAGGTAATTTAGCTGTGGACAAGGAGAATTATGAGCACTAAGAACAAGGGGAGGATGATGCTAATAAAGATATTGGAAATAAGGTCCTAGGGAACACTAGTAGGAGGTCAAGCATTAGGAGATCTGTCATATTGGTAAGTGGTAAAACCCTAGTGTTTAAAATTGGTGATTACTCCTTGGCCTCTGGTTTAAAGGATGAAGTTAAAATCATAAAGGTCAAATCTACTCCTAACCAATGGGGAGGAAAGGAGGGAACAAGACACTTCAAGGGTTAAATAATTCCTTTTATGATTCTAATAAGGAGGATACTAAGTCCATGGATGATCCTATGAAAGAAGCTACCAATGATAAAACTTGTGATAATTGTATTTAGATTAAAAAGGATTTGGAGGAGGTTAAGAATTGGTTGCACTCTCTTGAGAATAATATGAAAGTACTGACCACCTTATGCATGAAATTCATCCATCAAGCAACTACTTCCTTATATATCTTACAAGTTGGTTTGAGTGAGGAAATGGACATGAAAGGTAAGGCTACTAGTAAGGAGGAACTCATAGGTTTCATCAAGGAAGATTGGAAATCTCTGCTTGACTAGTCTTTCTACTTTTTATGTATTTAGGCTTTGGTATTTTTATGCTCTTCTATTATTATATTGTTTGTTTCTTGTTGTTCTATTATTTGTGGCCATTAGCCTATTTTATGTCCCTTGGGGCATTTTGTAATAGGGATCTACACCCTTTCTTGCAGCTTATCAATAACAAATACATTAATTTTACAATTTAAAATTATTTTAGAAAAGGGAAAAAAATTATTTTTGAGTTTTCTATTGATTGAAGTACAATGACAAAAGTATTTCTATGGGGGAAAGGATTTATTTGTTAGATTTGAAAATAAAAAAATACTTCACATTTGAATGCTAATTTCTATATTCAATTCCCATCAACATTAAATTTTCTCTCATGCCATGTCTATCACTCTTTATTTGTTTGAAAAATAATAACATTTTATATTTGATATAAGGAATCACACCATTGATCAAGATCAATGTACAAGCTTCTGAGAAAAGTTGTATAGTCAAAGCACATTCAATTTGAATATTATGCTTAGTAGTAGGTACTAAACCGACACCATGACTCTTATTCTATGAAATTTACTAGTCAAATAAAATAAACCTAATAAATTTACTTCAATTATAAATGTTTTCATAAAAAGACATGTTTATGAAGGAAATCACAAACATGACACTTATGGACATGATATTAATTAATCCTATAATAGGATATACCATTTTAATCACAAAAAAATAAACCAATAACTTTATGCAAAACACAACAATCTCTATTTATAGCTCAACACACTTTTTTGGGGTCTAATCATTTGTAAAATAAAAATCCTCTTTTTCCCCTTAATTGGGCACTAATATGTAGAAAAAATCCAGGAAAATAAAATATGTTTGATTCATGTGATAAGATAGGGTGTATTAGAGCTAGGAAAATAGAGAATAAAAATATATTCTAAAGAAAAAAATAATTGAGAGTAAGACACCAATATTAAATTTTTTCCTCATTGAGACAAAGTTATTTATATAATGTGTTATTTGAAATCATTTTTTTAATTTTAATAATGTTATATAGCATGTTATTTGTAAGCATTTTTTTGTATTTTGTGAGAGATTATCAGCTATGGATACCTTACACACACACACCTCATAGTTAAAATGTTTTTTCATCTAAATGAAAACACATGAATATCTTATAGAAGTTCATATCAATCATTTCTAAGGTAGTGAGCCATTGGACACCCTAAACAATGTCTTCTTTGCTTGTAGGTATGGAAACCATAGTGTCATTTAATAAGTAGTATCTCATCATGATTTTAATACTAGGAACATTTTTGAATGTTGTGATCTAAGTTTTGGATTAGTAGTTTTTAGCAATCTAAGATAAATAGTCCAATATTCTTAAATGATGTAATGTGACATTTTTAGCACTACCTAAGTAGTTATTTCCCAACATTATAGTCAAGAAGGTTGATCATAAAATTACATAGGGTTTAGAATAATAGATTTTGATATGAAATGATCCAAACACATAATATGAAAAGACTTTAGTAAGTTACTATTGCTAAAAGTGAGATTTTCATTGAAGTTGATTAAACCACCATAACTAATAGGTAGCAATTATGAAACCACTATGACAGTTATTTAATTGTTAGTTAATGTAGGTGACAAATATGTAACCACACTAATTATTTTTATCATGGACAAAATATAGGTAGATAAGTAGTTTTAAATAGTATCTATTCCATTTATTAATATTTTCTTATTACTTTGGGATTATCTATTGATGAAATATATGTATGCTCTTAGAAATTAGTTAGGTTATCTCTTCTGTGATTAGTTGAGCTTTAACTATGCATCTCCAAAATTGAGCTACAACTTCCATAAAAGAGCTAAATGTTTCATTTTCTTTTTTTATCATATTGAGATTTTTTCTTTTGAATCATCTCTTTATTAAAATTTATTATTTTGTATATAAAATCTATAGGCGTGTTACCCTTCTCATCAATGCTACATATCAAATTTGTAGGCTTGTTACCCTTCTCATCAATGCTACATATCAAATTTTTAGGCTTGTTACCCTTCTCATCAATGCTCCATATCAAATTTGTAGGCTTGTTACCCTTCTCATTAGTCCTACTTACTTTGCTAAAATTTGAGACCTAATTAGAATTTAAGGGTTATATTTTTTTCCTTTCATTTTGATGGTTTGCCATTTGAGACTGTAACTACTGTGATTCTCTATCAATTTTTCTATGTGCTTTTTTACTTCCATCTAAAATCAATTTTTTATTTCTTGTAACAACATTGTTAGTATGGATTGCAAATATATATATTGTAATCACCTTCATCTATTAGTTTAGATTGAAAAATGTGCAACCAAAATAATTTACCACATTCTAAAGTTTTAACATTAATTTTACAATTTAAAATTTATTTTAGAAAAGGGAAAAATAAAAAAATATTATTTTTGAGTTTTCTATTGATTAAAGTACAATGAAGACACTATTTCCATGGGGAAAATGATTTATTTGTTAGATTCAAAAATAAAAAAATGATTTATATTTGAATGTTTATTTTTATATTCAATGCTCTTAAAAACTAAATATCCTCTCACGCCACGTTTATCACTCTCCATTTGTCTGAATAATAATAATAATATATATTTTATGCATGGAATCACACCATCGATCAAACTCAATGCAAAAGCTTTCGATAAAATTTGTATAATCAAAGAACATTAAATTTGAATATTACACTTAGTAATAGGTACTAAACCCATATCAAGACTCTTGTTCTATGAAATATACTAATCAAATAAAATAAACCTAATAAATTTACTTTGGTTATAAAGGTTTTCATAAAATACATGTTTAGGTAGGCAATCATGAACATGACACTTATGAACATAATATCCCTTAAGCCTAGAATGGGATATACCATTTTAATCACACATTAAAGAAACCAACTCCTCTATGTACAATTTTTTTTTATCTATTTATAACTCAACACACTTTTTTGGGGTCCAATCACTTGCAAAATAAAAAAGCATCCTTTTCATCTAATTGGGTAGTAATATGTAGAAAAAAACTATGAAAAAAAAAATGTTTTAAGTCATGTGATAAAATAGGGAGTAGTAGAGTTAGGGAATTAAAGCATAAAAAATATATTCATATTCTTTAGGGCCCTAAAGAAAAAAATAATTGAAAGTAAGACACCAATATTAAAAATTTTCCTCATTAAGAAAAAGTAATGTTATATAATGTGTTATTTGTAAGCATTTTTTGTATTTTAGTAATGTTATATAACATGTTATTTTTAAGCATTTTTTGTATTTTGTAAGAGCTTATAATCTGTGGATACCTTACACACACCCCTCATAGTTAAAATGTTTTTTACTGTGAATGAAAACACATGAATATCTCCTATAATTTCATCTTAATCATTCCCATTGTAGTGAGACATTGGACACCCTAAATAATGTATTATTTTTCCATATGTATGTAAACCATAGGGCCATTTAACAAGTAGTCTACCATCATGATTTTAATACTATGACATATTTGTGAATTTTGTGATCCAAATTTTGGATTAGTAGTTTTTAGAAATCTAAGATAATTAGTCCACTATTCTTAAATGATGTAATGTGAAATTTGTAGCACTTCCTAAGTAGATTTTTCCTAGACATTGTAGTCAATAATGTTGATCAAAAAATTAAAAAGGGTTTACAAACATAGAGTTTGGTATGGAATGATCCAGACATATAATATGAGAAGACTTTAGTGAGTTCCTATTGCTAAAAGTGATATTTTTATTAAAGTTGATGAAACCACCAGTTCCTATAAGTGATAATTATGAAATCATCATGACAATTATTTAATCATCAGTTAATTCAAGTGATAAATACATAACCACCCTACTTATTTTTCTCATGGAAAAATATAGGTAGATTAATATTTTCAAATGTTCTCTCTTTCATTTATTAATTGTTTATTATTCCTTTGTGGGATTCTATATTGATGAAATATATGTATACTATTGTGATATATAAAATAAAATCATTCAGTGAGTTTTTCATTGTTGGTTTGAGTAAAAAATGTGATTAATAAATGTAATCATTAATGTTCCCCTAGTAGCTAGTCTTGGTTTTTTGGTGTTGGCCTTTGGGATATGTGTAGGCAAGGTTTTTTAAGCAAGTGGTAGTACATTATATATAGGTTTTATCATGTTATATTTTAGCTATTGTCCACAAAGTTATATTTATAGAAATATCCCTATAATTGAGAATAAAATAGTGGTGAGAGTTGGATCCATCCCTTACTCTTATAGAGTTTTACTAAATTGAGTTTCTCTAAGGTAAGCTTTGTGTCTATTGAAATGATGTCTTCTAAATTTTTTTAGTAGTTGTATATTATGCATGTTGTGCTCAATTTTATTTAAATTTCAATTTTTTTTTTCAATTTCAACATCATTAATGTATTTTTAGAGATTATATTTTATTCAAAATAAAAAATTATGACAATCAAGCTTGTTGGAATTAAGATATTATTCTTATTGATGACTTATCAAAGAAATACACAAAAAAATTATGGATCATATTGATATAAAATTCTGTTATTGTTCCATTGTGTATGGTTTGTAACTAAGACCACTAGAAAATTTATGCTCATTACTAGAGCAATAAAGACTAGTGGAGAAGGTGTAAGAGTTCATTTGAAACAAGAGATATGAATAATAAGATGAAATATATAAGTCAGAAGTATGCCTCACACATAGTACAAAGAACCTCAAACTAAATCTAAGAAATATTCCACAAGTTGGAATAATATTTTTCAAAAATCTTTCTATCCATGGGGAAGTTTGACAAGTTAGATTCCATTATAGGGGTTCTCATGGAAAATTTGGGTGGTTATAAGGATACTCTAAAAGTAAGGGAAGAGGTAAAAACTCCATACCATGAGAATTAAAATCCCTATACCAACCAATATCCACCTCCATTCAAAGCCAAAGTTAATGTTACAATTCAACTATAGAAAGGTGAGATGAATTCAAATAAGTTTAGCTATTAGTTAAAGCTTATATAGAGATATATTTTTGTTTACATTAGATTAATTAAATTCAAAAAATATATTTTTTAAGGTTAAAATTAACCAATCACCAGTTAACTTGGTTTGAAATTTATTTTCATTCCTTTGTTATTATGAATTTTCCTCTAATTACTAAATGGGATGAGTTTAATGTGATCTTCAAAAGAAAAATTTATCCAATTTTTTATCAGGAAGATAGGCATGTATTGGAAATATATTAAGAAAAATAAAGGTCAATGTGTGGGATCATATAAGTGAGTTCCATAAAAAGGTAGTTCAAATGGGTAAAGATGTGGCAAATTGTGACATTTTAATGATGTACATAGCTGGACATCATATCCATGTAATAAGTCCCATACTCTTGGATCCCTAAGATTATAGATGTAGATGGGGCTGGTTCTCAATCCCACTACCTAAATATAGACAAAAAATGGTTCAATCACTTCTCTGAATATGCCAAATTTGAATGAGGGTTATAAACTAAAATTAAAAGGCATATCAAAAGGTAAGCATAATGGTACTATTATTTTTTTCTCAAAATGATACAAAAAATAATTGTGGGCATTGTGACACTGATGGTAATAGATATGGGACATTTTGGATGTTACTTCTAGAAATGCCATGAATTCCATGAAGGGCATTAATTCATTCCAAGGTAAATAATTTGGGTGCCATTACAATCTGCATGAGAAGATGTGATGTAACTTTATTCAAAATGAGATATTTTAGGTATTAATAGTGCTCAATATAGAGGTGTTCTTACCAAATATTTCTAGATTAAATTTTAGACTAAAATAAGTATAATTTATGCTCTTTTTTATTATCACTCTCAAGTAGATTTAAATTACAAGGAGCTAGTAGAAAAATCAGGATTGGAAAATATACATGTGAAAGTTAACACACTAACCTCATGCACTTGACCTCCTAAGGTTGGTCCAAGAAAATTTAAGATGAATGATATGATAGTTAGGGGATTGATCTAGTTAGTTTGGTTGAATAGTCTAAGCTTGGAGGGCTGATTGATTTGGACAAGCTACCCATATGAGGTTTTGGGCAATGTGTAGTAGTGAGTGCTTTTTTCTATACAAAAATAAACTCACTTGCATTGAAGTGCTCATTGAAGGTATCAAACTATGGTGTAATAAGATCCCAAGAATATTCAAATTATAAAATAAAAATGTATAATAACACTTGGTATATATTAATTTCTCTGAAATGGTTAAAGTTAGGTTGTATTACATGAGGTATTTAAGAAACTTTATCATGCTAGGCTTGCTCCAACAATGTTATTCATAAAGTATATGAAATTATATGAGGATAGATGTGATGATGATATAAAAATTCAAATTTTTAGGTTTTGGGCTTGGAGGGATAGGAGGCGAGTTCGCCTACCTAACTAGACTTTAAAAAAATTGAATTTGTTCATCTAGAATACTTAACTAGCTCATGATAAGATTAAGTAAATGTGTGAAGTGGAAGAATTTCAATTGAAGCTCATATTCTATATTATTTTGGATATTTTGTGTTGGGATGGGGGTAGGTATTCAAGTAAAATTTCATTCTCTATGTAGATGCACTTGTTTATGAAACACTATCCAAGGATGAGGAAAAACATTTATTTAAGGTTTTGATGCCGTATTTTACTTGTTGATATTTTTAAAAATATTGTATGGTTATTTCATATTTTTTCTAAAGTATGTTTTTTGTTAATTTTATTGAGTGTTTGTTTAAATATGAGTTTATCCTTTGTTTAGAAATTGATGTTTTTAAAATAATTAAAGCAAATATAACTACTACCAAAAGGAAATATGTTGAAAACAAGGAAAGAAAACCTTTTTCCCCCTTTTTTAAGGTATACCATACATATGATGATAAATATAAAATTTATACTAGAATATACAAGTGTTGGTTTCTTTGATTTTTTGGTTTTGTAAAGATGCAAAAAATTTAATTATACTTATAAAAAATGCACATTTTAGTTTCTATTTTCAATTTAATGTAAATAGAGATGGATGAATATTCTAAACTTCTTGACGCACACATGAAAAATAAATTTAGAATTTTTAAATTAGTATGAATGCAAATATATGTCTAAATTTTAAAAATCAAATTTGAGTATAAGTTTCTATTTTTGGTTTGGTTTATTTTCAATTAATCTTAAAATTCAAATATAATTTTATGATCTAGTTGAGAGCTTGTTAGATTTGAATTATATTTTTCTAAAATTATATTAGACATGACCTTGAGTGAACTTGAAAATTTTGGAATATATTATAGAAAATTAAAAATCTAAGCGAAGGGTCGAAATGCAAAACATATGTTTCAAGAAGAGAAATACAAATTTAAGTGAAGGGTGGAGAAAATGCCAATATATGTAAGTGACATTTATGTAAATTTTGTGGTTATTTTTTGAACTATTGGGGCGATTTTGTGAATTTCCATGATGGTTTCACAATCACTATGGTTTTTCTATTGTGCACATTGAAAACCCTGGACATGAAACGTTTAAATTTATTTTTTTAATTTTTTCTCTTGGATGAGGGTTAGAGAGAGGAAATAGAGTATAAAAATAGTTCTGAACATGTTATTTTTTATGAATGTCATTTTATCATCATCATATATCATAAAAATGTTGCACCACACAAAAATTATGTGTATATATTTATTGAGTATGATGGTAATATGAGAACTTGAATTCTATTTTTATAATTAGTTTATTTGATATTTTATTAATTTAATAAAGCTTATTAGCTCATTACTTCCCTATATTAGTTGTTTGGTCAAATTTGAACTATTTTTAGGAACCTCCTAAAAATAATTAAAAGTGTCAATTAGAGTCTAGTTCACTGAATATGTACTTAATTGAGCATGAATAATTTTATCCATTTATCCCATGTATGTGGGGTGTACTTTATAAGTTAAAATAAACAATAATAAATTTATTTTGATCTTGTTTAATGTATTTAATTAATTTATGGTGCCTATATTGATTATGATGTTTTTTTGGTTGTATGCTTGACTTTACTATTGAAGAGGTTTTTTTCATGATGCCTAAATATTTATAGTGAGTTAAACTTAGATTGTTTAATTTTTAATTAATTTTTTTAATCTATTTTTAGTTCACTTAGTGGTATATGCATTTTATATTTATATTTTTACTTTTAGACTTTACTTTCATTGCAAGTTTCTTTGTAATAATATCAAATTAGCTTTTTTTGTTAATAAAGTTGCACACAATAGAAGTATGGCACATTATTCCACTTGGAGAAGAATTTTGCATGTTTTATATCTGATATTATTTTAGGTATACAAGTTTTATACTAAAAAACATATATTTTCAAGGTTGCATCTATTAGTACAATTTTTGGTCAACAATTTCACTTACAACATAGCTACCTTGATAACTAGTACTTTTGAGATAGTTTTGTTGATACATAGATTTTAATTTAGAGAGAAAAAAGTTGATTTTCACTCCATAAAATAAATAAAAACATTAATTTGATATCAAATCTAAGTTTAATCAAGGTTAAAAAGTTTTTTCATACCATTATCGGATGAAAAAATGGCTTTATTGAATTTTACTTCTATGAATATTCTTATTTTCAAAGGTAACGAGCTTGTGTATTAGAGAGATCAGTCACAAATAATTATTGTGTGAAAATGAATTTTAAAGAGTATTATCCATGGGTACAAACCATATCAATATTGAAACATTTTGACACAAGATCAAAAAAGAATAAAAGATAATGAAGAAAAGGGAGATGCACAAGATTTATTATAGCTTTAGAGTTAAATAGACCCAAGCATTTATACAATAATTGCAAGATACAAAACAACCCATGGGCTATTGAATACCTTAGAAATTTCATATTAAGGATGCAATAAATCAATAAAATAAAAACTCCAAACTATTAAAATAAATTTTGAAAAGTTTAAAATGTTAGATTCCGAAGGAGTAGGAGATTATTACATAAGGGTAGATGATTTAGTTCATAGAACAAGGATTTATGGAGAAACTATACAAGATAGTGTTATAGTAAATTTTTTTGAGATATTTAAGCCAAATATGGTTGAATATTTTGATCACTCTTTAATAATTTAAAGACTTGAATATTATAAGTGTTAATGAATTAGTAGGTTCTTTTTTGTACCATGAAGATAAAATGAGGCTATACATAGGAGATTAAGAATAAATAATTGAAACTGAGGTAAAGGTTTTAAAGACCAAAGAGAAAAATAAAAATAAGAATTAAGGGAGTTATAAAACCTAAAATTCAAATAAAAAATCTGAATTTAACTTCACATGTAAGAGTAAGAAATACATTACTTATCATTGTTACAAAACACTAAGACACATGATTAAATATTGTAGGATATTAATAATGATGAATAAAACTAATAAAGAGAGTGAAAAGAAATATTTTAATGATAATGAAATTGATGTTTAAGAGGGATAAAATTATATTGTAACATTAAATTTTGTAATAGAGTAAGAAAAATATTTGTGATTCTTGATTCAAGGTGCTCAAATCACATGACAAGTCAAAAACATGGTTTCAACAAGTTAAATGACTCTTTCAAAATCTAAGTGCAATTTAAAGATGGAAAGTCCATCCAAGTTGAATGAAATTGAATCATACATATCACCACAAGTCAAGGTAAGGATAAAATTAAGGATCTTTACTTTTTTCTAAATCTTCTTCATAATCTCTTAAGTGTTGGTCGATTAGTAGAAAAAGATTTCAAACTACCTTTTGAAGATGGTGTTTTTTTTAATTTTTGATAAGAGATTTGAAAATAGATTGATTGGAAAAAACTATATGGTAAAGTATAGGATGTTTATATTAAATATTAATATGCTGAAGGCAAGTATTTTTTTCTCTACCATTAAATATGTTAGCTTGTTGTGGCATTAAAGATATGGTCATATCAGTTCTGATATCTTACATATTCTTAACACAAAGGGTATGGTAAGAGGTATTTCCAAGTTAGAATATAGAAAATATGATACATGTAAGTATTATATTTTTGAGAAACATCATAGAGAACACACATTTGGATCTGGTTCATTCAAATTTATGTGGACCAATGTCTTGTAGAAGTATTAGCAATAATTTATATTTCATAGATGATGCTACGAGGTTTCTTTGTTGAAATAAAAGAATGGAACTCTTTCACATTTAAAAAATTTAAAATATTTGGTTGAAAATTAATGTGGACAATCCATCAAGTCCCTATTAAGAGATAGAGGAAGTGAATTTTTTTTTAATGAATTTAATGAATTTTTTACTTCACATGGAATCAAAAGGCCATTAACAACTCCTTACACACTATGATAATATGGTGTTGCTAAAAGAAATAATAGATCCATCATAGAATTATCATGGAAAATTTTAGAGAATAATAACTTGGAAAAATGGTTTGGGGTTGAATTAATGAAAAAAATAGTCTACATCATTAACAAAAATCCTATAATGGCAATCAAAGATAAGGCACCCTATGAAGCTTGGTTTGACAAAAAACCAATTGTTACTCATCTAAAGGTATTTGGTTTTTTATATTTTATACGTGTTACATGTGAGAAGATTAAAAAAATATATTAAAAGTTTTCCTCAAATTTTTATATGTTATAATGATGAAAGTAAGACATACAAGTTTTATAATCCTACTAGTAAATCCACACTTGTTTCTATGGATTGTATTTTTTTTGAAAATGAGGTGTATAATGAATATGATCATGTGGATATAAAATTCATAAGTGAATGGTGTAATCCTATTTAATTTCATTTTTATATATTACAAATTACTACACATGTTTTTAATTCAATATGAAATAATACTAGCTCTTTGAAAGAGACTAGTCATCCATCTACAACAACACCAAGCAAGAACAAACATTTGTTAAATGTTCATCCCAAATAAAACGTTTTATAATAATTATGATATGAGTATAAAAATATTAAAATATCAGTAAGATAGCTTATTTTATGATTTTTATGATGAAAATATTATGTTTGTATTATTATATGTGACTAGTGAACTTAGAATTATGTAGAAACTAGTCAAAAGAAATATTGGGTTAATGCTATGAAATTAGAAATGGATTAAATTGAAAGGAATGATAAATTAAATTTAATTCATACTAATTTTAATAAATTTATTTGGTAAAAATTGGGTCTAAAATACCAAGGTTAAAACTGATGGCATAGTTGACAAGTTAAAAGCTAGACTAGTTGTAAAAAAAATTGTACAAACATATGAGGTTGACTATGAATAAACTATGCACCTATAACATGTCAAGATAATATAATGATAATAATATTTGTATATACTCTTAAATTATGAAAAATACATAAAATATATGTCAAAATTGCATTCCTAAATGAAGTGATTGAATAAGAAGTATATGTGGGGCAGCCACAAGGTTTTGAGATAAAATGTAAAGAATTTTGGGTATACAAGTTGATTAAGGCCCTTTATTGGTTTAATAAATTTAAAAAATATTATTAATCAAGAATTTATATTTGGTTATTGTATCAAGGATTTATGAGAAGTTAAAATGAACCAACTCTTTATATACAAACATCTAGTTTTAATGTTTTATGTGTATCTCTGTGTAGATGACTTGATCTTTATATGTAGCTCTATGGAGATGTTTAATAACTTAAATAAAGCTATAAAATAAAAATTTGAGATGAATTAAATTGAAATTATGAATTAATTTATTAGTATAAAACTCCATTGAAAGAAAAAGGAGGTATTCATTTGTTAAGATAAGTATGCCCAAGACATGCTAAAGAAGTACAATATTCAAGATTTGAAGCCCACAAACACTCTAATTGCATGTGGAGAAAAACTTATTAAAAAGGATAGAAATAATTTAGATGATAATTTTTTAAAAAAATCATGGTGGGAGGTTTGATGTATCTCATTATGACAAGACTTGATATCCATTATGGGGTTTCACTAGTTTCTAAATTTATGGGTAAACTATTTCTCAAGCATTTGTAAGTAGTGAAGAGAATTTTTAGATATGTAAGAGGTAATTATAATCATAGTATTAATTTAAAACCAAAAATTTTATTATGTATAATTATATACATATATTTATATTGGGGAGGATATATTTATGATAATAATTCAACTTTAGGTTATTACTTCGTACTGGGAAGTAGGTTGGTTCCTTGGTCTTCAAAGAACCATGTTGTAGTTGAATTATCAATTACTAAATATGAATATAAAACCATTGAATTAGTGGAAACATAATTATTATGGATAAGAATACTCTTGGATTATTTTAGAGAGGCTTAATTTTAACCAACACAAAAGTTTTATGATAATAATGGGGTAATATAAATTTCCAAGAATCTATTTATCCATGCTAGAACCAAACATATTAAACTCAAACATAATTTTGTTAGAGACTTGGTAAATGATAAAATATTTTTCATTGAGTATGTGAGAATGAAATATTATTACTAAAGGATTGCACAAATAGATTTATGAAAGACTTAAGGAGATGATAGGCATTTCACCTCTTTGCATCAAATGAAGGAATGTTGAGTGTGATACCAATATGGGTACATGAGTTCTATTTTAGAATTAGTTTATTTGATATTTTATTAATTTATTAAGGTTTATTAATTAATTATTATCTTAGATTAATTGTTTGGTTAATTTTAGTCTATTTTTGGGAACCTCCTAAAAATAGATAGAAGTGTTGGTATAGTCCAATTCACCATAGCTCATTTAATGTGTAGAATAATTATCCATTTATCCCCAAGAGTATGGGTGAAATTTATAAGTTAATATAACCATGAATAAATTTAATTTGGTCTTATTTTATATATTTCACTCAATTAGGGCACCTAGATTGACTATGATGTTTTTTGGTTATATGTTTGACTTTACTATTGAAGAGATTTCTTGCATGATGTACAAATATTTGTAGTGAGTTAAAAATAAAATTTTTAGTATTTTTTTATTTACCTTAGTATATTTTTAGTTTAATTAATTGTCTGATAATTTTATATTTATATTTAAACTTTACTTGCATTACAAGTTTCTTTATAATAAGTTCAAATTAGTTTTGTTTATTTAATAAAGTTGCAACAATAGAAGTGTGATGCATTACTCCACTTGGAGAATATTTTTACATTTTCTATCTCAAATATTATTGTAATTATATATTAATTTATAAAAATAACAATATATTTTTAAGTTTTAATCTATTTAGTATAAGTTTTTGTCAATAATTTTACTTATAACACAACTAGTTGGACAATTAGTAATTTTAGGGAAATTTTATTGATAAATAGAATCAATTTTAGAGAGAAACCAAAATAATTTTTAAATCCATAAAATCATTAAAGTAATTTAATATTACACCCTAGGGATGGGTCTTTCCATGATTTAGTGAGATATTTTTTCAAAGTAGTGGCACACTCAAAGGAAAATGAGGTTTAAAGAACTTACCTAACTTATCTATGTGGTGCAATGATGCCAAGCAAGATGTTGTTGTGACATAAAAAAATATAGTGATAATAAAGTTCATTATTATGATAAAATTATAAAATTTACTAATTAATCAAAACATGGATGATAATTACTTATTATTTGTAAAGGAATAAAAATACTACTTTAACTATCCTATCAACGGACTAAATTGGGTGTCATGTTGTAAGCACACGAGTAATAGGGAGTTAGTTTCACATTAGTATGAAATAAAAATTCATACAACATAAAACCAAATCACATGCCCTCAAATTGGGTAAGGATAGGAAATAGATAAACAAGCATTAAATAAGACACACAATAATTTTTTTGACATTCTCTTTTAATTTTTCCATCTTTTTGGAATGTAAGTTTGATTGGCCTAGATATAGATCTTGGAGTCTTTGTCAATGTCACAGTGTGATCTTGATAGCATCTCCCCTTGTACTATGCATGTTTTCATTGAGCACTGAAGGAATTTGTGAAGTGTTTTCTTAGAGTTTTGATAGAGTAAGTCTAGTATAAAAAGCTTACTGAAGAAGAGGGAGGTCTCCTAAATTTATAGCTTTTCCAAATGATTGTGGATCATACATATTAGATTAGGATAAATGGTTGAGGATGAGTCCTCATCCTCATAAATTTTAGAGGGTGATTTTTTTAAGAAACTCCATTAATGTAAGCATGGAGTATGTAAGAGATTCAAAATTATGAAGATATTATGTGTGTAAGTGGTTTGTAAGAGCATGTTGAGTGTATAAGATCATGTCATACCTTTTCCTTACACACTTGACTTAGTGATTTCATATTTGGTGAGATGATAATACAAATTTAATTTTATAAAATAGGAAAATTCAAAAAATCTATATAATTTCACATTATAGGAGAATTATGACTAATTAATCAAAGGTTAATTAACCATGGGGATTAACATGATTTTTGTAATGATGTTTGCCAATCAAACATTTCATTTAATTATTATATGGTAATATTTGAAAAATGAAATTGATTCAAGATGTTATTTATAACTTTGATGTTGTGTTATAGTGTGTTTCCCTAATTAGGTATTTGTCATCATGATTCAAGATGAAATCAGTAATTTGATGGATGATTTAGAGTGATTGACAATTTCTTGTTAGATTCATGTATTTTTATGAAAATTCATTTTGATTCAACTTTATACATGGAGGTGATGAAATTAGAGTGTCTAAATTTGCCCCTATTTGAAAGGGTGTTGTGAGACACATACGAAGTAATGGATTTTCAAAGAATGAAAGAGTCATTAAAAATATTTGATAATAACTGAAGAATGATCCTCAAGGTTGTAATAATTAATATCAAACTCTATCCAATTTTATAGTAAGTTGTAATCCACAACAATCTGAAATATTTTAGAATGTCTAATATGTTGCAGTGACCAATCCTCAATAGCCAATATGACTAGTCTCTATTTTATTTATTTTTGTTTAATTTTCTAAGAAATGAGTTCAAAATGATACCCCAAGAAACATTTAGGATTATTAGGATGGCCCATTGAGGGAGTATCCAAAAATGGATGGGCCCTCAATAATAAGAAAATGACATGGTATTCAGTAGAAAAGGATAATAAATGAAGATGACAGGCAAAAATGGGACTTGAAATAGACCAAGGAGAAATAAATAGGCATTCTAGGAAGAAGGATGAAGTGATGAGAGATATATTGAGCATAGTCATAGATGTTTGGTTTTCATCAATGTCAAAGAGAGCATGTGATTCTAGTGCATGAATGACAAAGTGATTAAAATTGATGGTTTGAAGAGATATGGCACATTTTCAGGTTTGTAAGGATAAAGAATAAGTTGTGAGGCATCCATTGATGTCTTGATGAAGACCTGATATGTATTTTGATCATTTAGAAAGAGGAACTTGCATATTCTATTGTAATATAAGCAAGACCATCACAGACTATCATGCAAACATGAATGAACTAGCAATTTTGTGCATTTATTTTTTAAACTCAAAAAGTCAACCAAGGTCAAAAGATTTCATGGAAATGTTGTCTATAGTTCCAAGAAGGTACCCTAAAGATTTGGAGTCATGAAGTGTTTTATAGATTGAGATATAAATATTCAAAGTTACACTAGTAGACTATGATGGGTCAGAGATCGTCAAGTTTAACATTGTTGAAGTCTGAGGTCAACTAGTAAATAGATTTAATGATGCACATTAAATCATAGATATTGATATAATAATGCACATAAAATTTAATATATCAAAGAATGAACATGATAGTGACATGTGTCACATTCATGGAGCTTATAAAAAATATCAATGGTTCATAAGAGTTTGTACTATCATAAGATTGATAATGTGAGTCAAAGTGAAAGAGTCAAATATGTAGAAGGAACATAGAGCTACCAAGTGGCACAATCATGGGAGCTCAGAGATTAGATCAATGATGAGTTATGTAAGATAAATAACTAATTAATCCATAGATGAGGTCAACATGTTTGATGGTGTGTATCTATTAGAAATTATTATGGAAAGTGAGATGAGGTCAATGTGCATGATGTCTAATATATGCTCAGTGACCGTTGGAATTTAAATATTTGAATTTGTGAGTAAAAACTAGTTTATAATTTTTGAGTTATAATTTTTGATATATGAAGAATTTGATCATGGTGTAAGAGGAAACATTGTATAAAAATTCAAGATGCATCTAGAGAACCTATTTATAAGGTTTGAATATTTGTATAGCAAAAGTTTTGGAGTGTCAAAATTGACCATATGTTCATTAATGGTGTTATAGGGTATTGAATGTTGTTTAAGTAAATTATGATTTAGAAGATGAGTGATTCATTGTGAATAATCATATGAAGATGTCATAATGATCATATAGAGTGAAATTATGTAATTAAAAGTAATCTTATGTTCTTAATTTTCTTGATGAAGTGTTAATTGGGTGAATAGGTCTCCATAATACCTATAAGGGCTAATAAGGCCTTATTAAAAGGTGTAGCTACTTAAGTGTGGCCCATAGTTTCTATGACTAACTTGTGAGGATGGTATTGAGCTATGTAATATGTCTTAAGAGTTAAGACAAGTATTATGGCCAAATTAGATGGTGATATGCATGAAGACTCTATAAATATTGGAGACCAAGGCAATGGTTTTTATACTTGTGAAGTGAATGAAGAAAAGATTAGATGTGATATTAAGTAAATGAAACTTTGAAAGAGAAGGTATAGGTTAGTGAGGAAAATCATAAAGAAAATAAGATCAATCATGTTTATCTAATGTAGTTGATGAATGTGAACTCATAAGTTATTAGACCTAATAAGTCTTGAAGAGGTAGATTGAGTGAGTAAGCCCTAGAGGTTGATTGAACAAGTGTGCTTAGTGGATGGATTGAATAGATGAGTAGGTTGAAGAGTGTGTGCATGATTTATAGGTCATGTTTATATTATTGTGATAGAGTTGTTTTAGGTTTTCTAATTGTGAAGAGTGATGTAAAAGGGTGTTTTATATACATTGATGGTGTGTGAAAGTTTGTGAGAGTGTAAAGGGGAAAGAGTGCAAGTAAGATAATTCCATCATCAAATATAGAAGATATTAGATTAAAGGTGGAGATTAGATCAAGTTAGCTAAGTTTGTGCTTGGTTTTGAGGAGGTTGTAGCATCCTTTCTAGTTGGAACTATCTAAAGGTCAAGTGTGTTCTTGACTAAATTAAGGGGTGGGTTCTCGTTGATCAATTGGTGTTGGTCTAAATGTTAAAACTTATCTTTATAGGAATGTATTCTATCTTGTAGGGTTCAATGGGTTTTATCCCCTAAGAGGATTTCCCATGTATTTTATGTGTTCATGTGATGTATGCTTTTATGTATGCTTTGGATGTATGTGCTTTCATATTTATGTTGCATGATCAAGATTTATGTATGTTGAATGTATAAGAGTTGGGAATTGAATTGGTTATTTTTCATCACTAATTCACCCCCCTCTCAGTGATTATACCTCTAATAATTAGTATCAGAGTAGGACCTTCTATGCAAGTTTAACCACTTAAAGGTTATTCAAGGTACAATATGACTAAGAAATTGAAGAAAGAGAATCAAGAGTTGAGGGCTCAAGTAGAGGTTACGTATGCCTATCTAAAATCAAGTGAATAAAAATGCAATAAGCTCAAGTCACTTATTGAGAAATACAATGGTAAGATGAGAGAGTATGATCAAGAAGAGTCTCAGAAAAAGATCATGGTCTCAAACTTTAAGGCTATTATGGATGAGTGCATCAAGCTTAATAAGGAGCATGAATAATTTAAGGAAAGCTCAATATAAAAGGATGATAAAGAGAATATCAACATTATTGAAGATCAATTAAGGATTATAAAAAAAAAAAATTGAGTTCAAAAGAAGAAGTTTATAGACATCTCAAGATTTAGCTAGATGAAACAAATGCCAAATTGAGTTCAAAGCAAAGTGAGCAAGCATGTAGAATGAAGGATGCAATGGCTAAAGAAGCTAAGAGTAAAAGGAGACTATACAAGTTCTCAAAATTTAGTTAAAGGATGAAAGTTCAAGTATGAGAGCCAAAGAGGATGAGAATGTTCAATTTAAGACCAAACTAGATTTATTGAAGGATGAACATGAGTAATTTGTTGTCAAGATAGGCAAGATTGAAGAAGAACAAAAGAGATCATATTAAGGAAAAGAGGATGGTAGCATGAAAGACAACATGTCAAATCAAGTCAAAGGCAAAATGAAGAAACCAATAAGACAACCAAATGCTTTAAGGTATGAAAGATATTTTAATGGTCATTGTTACGCTTGTCACATGCTTGGTCATAAGGTAATAATCTATAGAAGAAAGAGAAACTAGTCATCTAGAGGTATGGATAATGTAGTCTACTATAATTTTCATTTCATGGGACATATTTCTAGATTCTAATCTAAAATACATGAGAAAAGATTAACTTAGGTATGGAGACCAAAGATAGTTAAGGTTGAGCATAATAAACCTAAGAGACAAGATGGTATGTTTGTTGGGATTCATAATATTCATCAAGTATAAGGTATAAATGATGTTATTTGTTTCTATTGTAATTAAGTTTTTCATATTGTAGGATATTATATAATCAAGATCTCAAGTCATAATAAGAAGGTGCATGGACATCCTAGGGTGATCAAGAAAGGTCAATCCTTGGTATGAAAACCTAAAGAAGTAGAAACCATGAAAACTAATTCAGTTGAGATGAAAGATCAAGGTGGACTGCTTGCTAAAGCAAAAATGGAATCATATATGAAGAAGGTTTAGGAATTCCAAAAGAATGTGTCATCTGTCTAGATAGAAAAGGAGAATCAAAAGTCAATTCAAGTCAAGCTCAAAGAAAATACCAAAGTACTAATTGAGGCTAATTCTAAGGTATGTATGGATCTAAGAGAATATCTTACTATTGTTGATCAAGTTTCATGCAAGGAACATCAGTTATTAATTCCCATTGATGAGGTGATTTCTTTAAATGAAAAGGTATGTCATGAATCTATGTTATCTCTTTATGTTGTCAATTCTATCTTGGAAGAAAAGGAGAATATTGTAGTGGATGAGCATGTTTTTTCTCTTAAGCCTAAGAAGAAGAAGAACTATCAATATTAGATGACCAAAGAGGATAAGGAATATTAGGATTTTTGAGAAAATTCTAGTTTCACATTGTTTTAGGACATTATGGGTTAGGGTTTCTCTATCTAAGATTCAAGAAGACACTTGACAAATAAGAGGAAACATGGTGGAAGTTAATTGAGATTTGATTGATGTTGAAGGATAAGAATAGTATTTGAATATATGTGTGGCTAAGGGGAAGCATATGTGAGATGTTACAGTCATGGTTGAGACACGAATAAGTTAAATGATCTTAAGGTGATTACTTTTTGAGTTGTTCTTTCAAGTTCTAGACTGTAAGTATGTGTGCTCAAGGAATGTTCAAGAATTTTGGTCTTGAAGGTCTATAGGTAGAGTATGAAGATTTCCACGTGTCATTTGAAGAATTAAAAATTTTCAAGGTGTCTTGGTGGCATAGAAAGGTATGATGAATTTATTCAGATGTGCTCCATGTGGTTTAAAACCTTTAAGGTCTTTTGTGTGTAATTGGAGAATTTGTTTGCTCTTGGATTTCCTAGTTTGTGCTTAAGGGTAAGAAGGTCAAAAACCATGGTATAGTAAGTATGGATTTATAAAGGATTTTGGGCTCAAAATTTGGTCTAGAAGAGTGCATTGGTAATCTACAGGTGTGGAAGAAGTTTCAAGTGATGGCATTGATTAGAAGATAGTATATTGACCATTGTTGTTTTACAAACATAATGTTTTGGCCTTTATTATAAAAGTGGTTTTATGGATTAATCAATTGAAATGGCCAAATGGGTGCTCAAAAATTCCTTCAAAGTATTTTTAAAGTGCATGGTTGGTTTCATGGAGGAGGATTTGTACTAATGGAGGGTCAATTAGCTAGTGGGTTTGTGAAGGAAGTATATCACAGAGGAAGAGCTACATGTTTATTTTTGGTATGCATGAGGGGGAAAATGAATATAATTTAGATATTAAATTTCAAGTCTTTGAGGTGTATACATAGAAATATATGGGTGTTTCAAGGTTTTGGTAGGGCTACTAGGCCTCTAGGCAAGGCTAGTAAAGAGAAGAGTGGTCTTTGGTCATTTTCTCCAAATGACAAAGGTATGGTTGTTCCTGAATGAGTTTTTTAAGTTTTTTTTGTGTGCATCTTTCCTATTTGAAGACTACCTTTTTCATCTATTGGTAATCATGGAGGTAGCCTGAACTAAGAAGGTATGAAGGCAAGTGTGGGGATGGTCTGAAGGATCTAAAAGGATACATAAGCTCAGATGTTATGTATTATCAAAGGAGAGTGTATTCATAGATTATGTGTGAGATGTTTGTATAAGTATGGTATCAAAATAGATGACATGATATGGAGCATGATGTTAGGGGGAGCTTTCTAAGCTTTGTGAGCAGTTCATAAAGTCCAAATATCAAACAAGTCCAAGTTAAAATTAATGTATATTAAAGGGGGAGAAATTAATTCATATACTTAAAAATATGTAAGTATCCTAAGCATATTAATAGTATTTTAATGCATACATAATGCTGAGTAATGTTTGTTGGCATGTTGAGGAAGAGATCCTTTGTCATTAATGTCAAAGTGGGAGAAATATCAAAATGAAGGAGTTCAAATAAAGTCATTATTAAAAAAAAGTCATTCTAAATATGTTTTTCCATCAATGACAAAGGGGGAGATTATTGAGCATAGTCATTGATATTTGGTTGCCATTGATGTCAAAGAGAGCATGTGATTATAGTGCATCAATGACATGTTGGAAATTTTGTCATTGATGTCAAAGGTCTTGTATTATTGGTGATAAAGGCCCCATAGCATTTAATGGTGTTTTTAATATTCATATGTTGGCTAATATGTATTAATATTTATTTAATATTAATCAATATATTTTTGGTTGCATATAAGTCAAAAGAGGGCCCATGGAGAAGTCAAAGAGTCATGGGGTAAAGACAAAAGAGGAATGAGATGCATTTTCTCATGAAGAGTCATCTTGAGGAATTCCAAGAGTCACCATGTAAAGACAAAAGAGGGTATGGCACATTTTTCCATAAAGGGATACTTTGAGGAATATGAAAAGTCACCAAGATAAAGACAAAATAGGAAAGGATGCATTTGCTTTTGAAGGGTCACCATATGACTTTTAAAATGCAAGGATACAAAGGGTCATGTAACTTTGGTGCCATTTTCTATGAGGATTAAAGGGTCACAAAGGTTGAATGCCAAAGGTCATTTGGAAAGCTATAAATAAAGGCTTGAGAAGCCATTTATAATATGCAAGAGAGTTCATGGTTTGTATTTTTTTTCAAAGAGAGAAAAGCAAGAGATATTGTAGAGTTCTATCATTTATTGAGTAAACAACATTACGAGATAGTTGTGTTTTATACACAAGAGGGGTTGGTGTCCTATGGGTTAGTGCTCACAAATAGTTATTATGTTGGTGCTTAGAAAAAGGGTTGGTGCTCCTACAATTTGGTGCTTGTGAAATTTGTAATTTGAGTTGGTGCTCATTCATATACTTGATATTGCTCTCCATGGTTTTTCCCTCTTTGGGTTTCCACGTAAAAATCTAGTGTCTCTCTCTTTCTCTCTTGTGTGGTGCATATTATTATTTCAATTTTATTTCATATCTTGAATGTGTTGTTAAATGGTTAAAGAAAAGGAATTGGATTAAGTAAAAAGACATATAATATACTGATTCACCTCCCCTCAGTATATTTTATGTTTAACAATTGGTATCAGAGTAGGTTCCTTTGAAAAAAGTTTTATAGCTTGAAGGTATATCAGGAAAACATAATGGGTAGATCATATAAAGGTTTTTATACAAATAAGGCACCTTTGTTTGATGGAAAAAATTATGATTTTTGGAAAATAAGGATGAAGACTTATTTGATGGCCTTTGGATTCAACAATTGGAAAGCAGTGGTGGAGGAATATGAAGAGCCACAAACACTTGTAACTACTCCAACAAAAAATAAGGCAAGTGAAAATAATGCTAAATCTCTAATTATTATTTTATGTGGTTTATGTGAATCAAAATTTGTTAAAGTTATGAAATATAAATCTACTCATGAAACTTAGGTAAAACTTGAGAACATCTACAAAGGTCATGGAAAGGTTCAACAAGCTAAGCTTCAGAGTTTTAGAAGATAGTTTGAGAGTTTGAAGATGGAAGAGAAAAAATATATAGCAAGTTATCTTTTGTGGGTATATCAAATAGTTAATCAGATTCAAGGTCTTGGATAAAAGTTAGAAGAATAAATTATGGTTAAAAAAGTTTTGAGATCTCTACCATTGAGATATGATGCAAAATTTTCAAAAATTGAAGAGACGAAAAATTTAGCCAAGCTAAAGATGGATGAGCTACATGGTATTTTCATGGAATATGAGATGTGGACCAAATTAAAAAAACCCTTAAAGAGAGATGCTAATTTCAAGACATTAGAGAAAAAAAGGCTAAGATTCAAGAATCAAGTAACAGTTCTAGCGATCATGAAGATGACATCAAAGCTCCATTCATTTGTAAGCTAAAAAAGGGCACAGGTAAATATCAAGGAAAATTACCTTTTAAATGTTTTAATTGTGGAAAGATTATAAATTTTGTAGCTAAGTGCCTAGATAAGAGTAATGGTGACAATGAAGAAGGAAAGTCTACATACAAGAAGAATTTCAAAGGAAAATTCAAGATGAAGAGTTTGTAGTCAAAAGATCCTAGCTCAGCTAAAGATAGTGGAGTCAGTGATTCAGAAGAAGAAGAAATTCTATTCATGGCCATACATGAAGATACCTCCAAAATCAAAATTACAGATGATCAAGAAGAAGAAAATGATGAAGCTAAAGTGAATTTGGAAGGATAATTCATTTGTGCCTTATAAGAGTTAAAAGCTCTTGAAAAGAATAATCAAAGATTAAAGCTCTAGATCAAGAAAAATAAAAAGGAGTCAAAAGAAACAATTAAATATCTACAAGCACACTTTGAAGAAGCCAAGAAGAATGAAGAAGATATAACATCATAGTTATAAAAAGTAAGTAAATAATGTGAAAGGTATGCTATTAAAATTGCTTCTTTAAAAGCAGATCTTGAGAAAACAAATAAAGAAATCAATGATAGAGTAGCCAATGATTCAAAATTTGAGAATAAAACTAATATATTGAATAAGATATTAGAAAATCAAAGATCAATGTTAGATAAGATAGGTATCATATTTGAAAAAGAGAAAGGGGAGGCCACTACTTTCACAGACAAAGAAAAAGGAAAGAGCTATGTTGAAGCCCTTACAAAAGAGAAAATACAAAGGGAAGAAGTTAAAAATATAGAGGACATCTCAAACAAAGAAGGCTAGAAGGAGCATAGATACAAAAGGTAATCAGGTCAGAGATACACAAATATGTCCTATTTTTATGGTTACTATTTTTATCTTAATGGATATGGTCATAAAAAAATTGAATGTCAAAAAAGGGATAACAATTTTAGAAATAAGGAGAAGGAAAGTCATGCAGAGTCAAGTAGAAGCCACAATTGTTTTGCTCCTCTATTAGGCTTTAATAAAGAGGCCATAATATATTACAAGTGCAACAACTTTAGAAACATAGCTTGGTATTTTAGAAGCATTTTTGAGTCATTCAAGAAGGACCCAAGTTTCAAGGCTCCATTCATCAAGAAGAAAGCTCAGATAGGTTCATGGCAGAAGAAATAACTTGAAAAAACTATGTTGGTACAGACAACTTTGCATGCAATAAATGAAGAAAAACCATGGTTAATTGATAGTGGATGTTCAAAGCACATGATAGGAGATAAAATAAAGTTCATAATTTTGAAGAAGATCAATGGTCGCACAATGAAATTCAAAAATAATACTACTTCCAAAATTGCCAAAAAAGGTACACTTAGTTTGGATAATGATAGAACTAAAATTGAAAATGTTTTGTATGTAGAAGGTCTTAAGCATAATATTTTGAGTGTAAGTCAAATGTATGATTAGGGGCACATACTCAAGTTTTATGCAGAAGGTTGTGAAATTAGGAGAAAAAATTCGGATGTGTTGGTTACAGATGCTCAGAGAACATGAAATAATTTGTATATGTTATCAGACATCAAAGGTCAAAGATGTTGTTTGAGTCAGATTGAAGAAATTTGGCTATGAAATAGGAGAAATGAACACATAAATTTTGACAATCTTGTCAACATCAGCAAGAAGCAAGCAGTCATAAATCTTCCAAAGATTACAAAGCCATTCAACATGCCTTGTGAACCTTGTTAACATGGGAAGCAAGCCAAAAGGAAATTTAAAACAAAGGAGTAGTTGACCACTCAGATGTTAAAGCTTGTTCACACTAATCTATGTGGACCTATAAGCACTCAAAGTACTCAAGGTTAGAAATATTTTATGTTTTTTATTGATGATTTTTCACGCAAGACTTGGGTAATGTTTTTAAAAAAAAATTAGAAGCTTTCAGACATTTCAAAGCATTCAAAGCATTAGTTGAGAATGAAACAAGTTTGAATATTAAGTTTCTATGATTAGATCAAGGAGGATAATTCATGTCAGATGAATTTATTGAGTTTTGTGACTATGTAACAAAGAGACATTATTTAGTAGGCAAAACTCCACAACAAAATGGAGTAGTTGAACGGAGAAACAAAATAGTTCAGGGGATGGTGAGGATAATGCTAAATTAATCCAAGATACCAGATAAATATTGGAGAGAGGTAATTTATACAATAGTGAATATTCAAAATAGAGAATTATTGAGAGTTAATAGTGACAAGACTCCTTATGAGCTATGGAGTGACAAACCAATGATAGTTGATTATTTTAGAGTTTTTGATAGTAGATACTTCATAAAGAGAACTGATGAAAAACTTGGTAAGTTTTAATCCAAAGTTGATGAAGGTATATTTCTAGGTTATTCTTACAAAAGTAAAGATTATAAATGTTATAAAAAAAGAACTAAGAAAATTGTTGAAAGTGCAAGTGTCAGGATAGAAAAAGATGGAACATAGAGAATCAGTGATCCAGTAGACATTCTTGAAATCATTGAAGAGGAATATTTTGAAGAATCAGATGAATTCGAAAAGAAGGAGAAAAAGGACACCAAAACTACATCCAAATGTCTTCAGAGAAATCATAATGAAAGTGACATTATCAAGGACATAAATGAAGTAATTTGCACCTAAAGAATAATGGTAAGTGAATCTGAGCAAGTTAATTTTTTTTTGTTATCCAAAATTTAACCTAGAACTTTTTTAGAAGCTAGACATGATAAGCATTGGGTTAAGGTAATGGATGAAGAATTAAATCAGATAGAAAATAATGATACTTGGGAACTAGTGCCTAGACCAAAAGATCACAATGTGATAGGAACAAAATGGGTTTATAGAAATAAGTTGAATGAAAATGGAGAAGTGACTAGGAATAAAGCAAGATTTGTATGCAAAGGATATGATCATATTGATGGAACATTTTTTGAATAAAATTTTGCACCAGTAGCAAGGATATAGACTATTTTAATGTTTTTTGCATATGCAATGTTTAAAAATTTCAAAGTGTTTTAGATGGATGTCAAATCTGCCTTCATAAATGGGAATATAGAAGAATAAGTCTACATTGAGAAACCTGAGGGATTTATTCTCTAAAATATTAGTATCCATGTATGTAGATTGAAGAAATCACTATATGGATTGAAACAAGATCTTAGAGCTTGGTATAAAAGACTTGATAAGTACCTGTAGGATCAAGGTTTCAAGAGAGGATTTGCTAATAATAATCTCTACATCAAAATAGAAGGTGAGCATCAATTGATTGTTGTGGTATATGTTGATGACATTATTTTTGGAGGAAACATTGAAAATATGATAAAATAATTTTCTAATACTATGGAAAAAAAAATTTAGATGTCTATGCTTGGATAATTGTCATTTTTCTTAGGGTTGCAAATATTTTAGTCAGATAAAATAATTTTCATATCTTAAAGCAAATATGTCAAGGAAATGTTAAAAAAAATTGGTTTTAAGTATTGTGTACCAATTGGCACATCAATGAGTACAAGAAATAAGGTGAGCAAGGATGAAGATTCACCTATTGTAGATCAATATTTGTATAGATCTATGATTGGTAGTCTTTTATATTTGACAACATCAAGGGTAGACATCATGTATGTAGTAGGTATGGTTGCAAGATATCAGTTAGATCCAAAATAAATTCATGTTTAGTTGGTCAAAAAAATATTTAGATATATCAAAGGATATTGGATTATGGATTATGGTATTCCAAAGGCGAAGATTTCACTTTATTTCTTATATAGATTCAGATTGACAAGTTGCTTGGATGATAGAAAGAGTACAAGTGGAAGAGCTTTCTTTCTTGGTGATAACTTAGTATCATGGCTAAGCAAAAAGTAGAATTTAGTATCACTTTATATAGTTAAAGTAGAATATATTATAGTGGTATTGTGTTGTATTCAGGTGCTTTGGATGAAGCAAACTTTGGAAGATATCAAGGTAAAATATGATGAACCTATTTCTATTAGTTATGATAACATAAGTGCTATTAATATTTTGAATAATCTAGTGATGCATTCAAGAACAAAACATATCCCCATTAGATATCAGTTCTTGAGAGAGAAAGTTATAGATCAACATGTTAAGATGGAATATATCAGTACTATTGAGAAAATTATAGATATTTTCACAAAGGTACTACCAAAAGACACATTTGAGTATCTATAGGAGAAGTTGGGAGTAATTTATTTTACTTCCTACCATTGAGGATCAACATCAGTTGAGGGGGAGCTAAATGTTAGCTCTAAGTAGGACCTTTCCCATTGATGTCAAAGGGGGAGAAGAATAGAAATAGGTACAAGGAATAGGTATAGGTTTCTTTAATAAGAGGAAGTTACTATATGTTTTTTAGATGGCAGTATGTGTAGGTTGACATGTGCAATATAGGTTTCAAGATGTGGTAGTTTTAGTTTGAGGTTTCCATCAATGACAAAGGGGGATATTGTTGGAAATATTGCCATTGATGTCAAAGGTCTTGCATTATTGGTGATAAAGGCCCCATAGCATTTAATGGTATTTGTAATATTCATATCTTGGCTAATGTGTGTTAATATTTATTTAATATTAAAAAAAATATTTCTTGATTGCATATAAGTCAAAAGAGGGCCCATAGAGAAGTCAAAGAGTCATGGGGTAAAGACAAAATAGGAATGGGACACATTTTCTCATGAAGAGTCATCTTGAGGAATTTCAAGAGTCGCCATGTGAAGACAAAAGAGGGTATGGTCCATTTTGTTATAAAGGGACATTTTGAGGAATATGAAAAGTCACCAAGATAAATACAAAAGAGGAAAGGATCCATTTTCTTATGAAGGGTCACCATATGAATTTTCAAATGCAAGGATACAAAGGGTCATATAAGTTTGGCACCATTTTCCATGAGGATTGAAGGATCATAAAGGGTGAATGCCAAAGGTCATTTAGAAAGATATAAATAAAGTCTTGAGAATCCATTTGTAATATTCAAGAGAGTGCATGGTTTATATTTTTTTTCAAAGAGAGAAAAGTAGGAGATATTGTAGAGTTCTATCATTTGTTGAGTAAGCAACATTGAGAGATAGTTGTGTTTTATACACAAGAGGGGTTGGTGCTCCTGTGGGTTAGTGCTCACAAATAGTTGCTATGTTGGTACTTGGAAAAGGGGTTGGTGCTCCAAAAAATTGGTGCTTACTAACTCTGTAATTTGAGTTGGTGCTCATTCATATACTTGAGATTGGTCTCCATGGTTTTTCCCACTTTGGGTTTCCACGTAAAAATTTGGTCTCTCTCTCTCTCTCTCTCTCTCTCTCTCTCTCTCTCTCTCTCTCTCGTGTGGTACATATTATTGTTTTAGTTTTATTGCATATCTTGAATGTGTGGTCATGTGGTTAAATAAAAGGAATTTGATTAAGTAAAAAGACATATAATATACTGATTCACCCCCCTCTCAGTATATTTTGTGCTTAACATGAAAAAGTGATCAAAATTAATGGCTTGAAGAGATATGGCACATTTTTAGGTCTATAAGGACAAGGAAGAAGTTATGAGGCATCCATAGATGTTTTGATGAAGTCATAACATGTCTTTTGATCATTTGAAAAGAGGAACTTACACATTCTAGATTAAGAGAAGCCATACCATCACAGACCATCATGCAGACATGATTGAACCAACAAGTTTATGCATTTATTTCTATTACTCAAAAAGTGAATCGAGGTCAAAGGATTTCATGGAGATGTTGTCTATAATGCCAAGAAGGTACCTTAAAGATTTGGAGTCTTGAAGTCTTTTCTATATTAAGATATAAATATTCAAAGTTTTAATGGTAGACTGTGATGGGACATAAACTACGAAGTTTAACATCATCGAAGTCTGAGGTCAACTAGTTAGTAGATCTAACGGTGCAGATTAAATCACAAATATTGATCCAACGGTGCACATAAAAGTTAATATGTGTCACATTCATAGACCTTGGACATAATATAAATGGTTCATGGGAATTCATATTGTCAGAAGATCTATGGTGTGAGTCAAATGTATAGAAGGCACGTAGAGATACCATGTGGAAGGCTTGAAGCTTAGATCAATGGTGAGGGCTACAAGATAAAAACCTAGTTAATATATAGAGATCAATGATGTATATTTATTAAAAATTGTTAGGGAACATGAGATGGGGTCAATTTATCTGATGTTTGACATATGCTCAGTGACCATTGAAATTTAAATATTTGAATTTGTTAGGGAAATGTAGTCTATAGGTTTTGAGCTATAACTTTTCATATATACATAATTTAATCATGGTGTAAAATGAAAAGTTGTAGAAGACTTCAAAGTGCACCAAGAGCAACTATTTAGAAGGTTTGATGTTTTCACAAATAGATTTATGTATCTTAAAAGTTAATTGTATATTAATTAATGGTGCTACAATATATTGAATGTTGTTTATGAAAATTATGCTTTAGTAGAAGAGTGCTTTAGCATGAGTAATCATCTGATGATGTCATATGGATCATATGGATCAGACCCATGTAATTAAAAGTGATCTTATGCTTTTAATTTTCTTGATGTAGTGATAATTGGGTGAATAGGTCTCCATAAGACCTATAAAGGCTAATAAGGCCTAATTGAAAGGTGAAGCTACTTAAGTGTGACACATAGTTTCTATGGATGACCTATGAGGATGGTATTTAGCTATGTAAGATATCTTAAGGCTTAAGACAAGTATTATGGCCTACCTAAATGGGGATATGCATGAAGAATATATAAATAGTGGAGACCAAGGCAATGATTTCTAGACTTGTGAAGTGAATGAAGAAAAGAGTAGATGTGATATTGAGAAAAATAACCTTTGAAAGAGAAGGTACATTTTATTAAGGACCATCAAAAAGTAAAGAGGATCAGTCATGTTTATCTGATCTAGTTGATAAATGTGAACTCATAGGTTATTGGACCTAATAAGCCTTGAAGAGGTAGATTGAGTAAATAATCCCTAGAGGTTGATTGAGTGTGTGATTAGTGGATGGATTGAAGAGCTGAGCAAGTTGAAGAGTGTATCCATGATCTATAGGTCATGTTATTATTATGATATATTTGTTGTAGATTTTATGATTATGAAGAGTGATCCAAAAGGGTGTTTTGGATACTTTACTTGTGTGTACAAGTTTGTGAGAGTATAAAGGGGAAAGAGTACAACTAAGAGAAGTCCATCATCAAGTATAAAGGACATCAGATCAAAGGTGGATATCAAATCAAGATAGCTAAGTTGGTGCTTTGTTGCCTAGGGGTTGCAGACTCCTTGCTAGTTGGAGCTAGCTAAAGGTCGAGTGGGTGCTTGACTAAATTAAGGGGTGGGTGTTAGTCTAAATGTTGAATCTTGTATTTATATGATCGTAGTCCATCTTGAAAGGTTCAATGGGTTTTATCCCCCAAGAGGGGTTTCCATGTATTTGATGTGTTCATGTGATGTATGCTCTTATGTATGCTTTGATTGTATGTGCTTTCATGTTTATGTTTCTTGATCAAGATTGATGTATACTGAATGTATAAGAGTTTGGAATTGAATTGGATTATCTTGCATCATTGATTCACCTCTCCTCTCAATGATTGTACTTCTAATAAGATCGATAGGGGGTAAAAATTATATTTTAGAGTTATAAATTCACCCACAGAGATGATAAAATTCATTTTCACCTTCCCTATTTAGAAATTCTTGTTCTAGATTTTTCACATGAGTAGCTCGAGTTTCATTGCACACATTCTATGACATAGACATATTGGTGAGTAGGTAAAAGAGTACATGTAACTAATGGAGGGTGGACATTTGATAAGTCACTTTAATTTTCAAATTTTTCTATATTTAATGTTGTGATGATGTTTCAATTGATGTAGATAGCAAATGTGATCAATGCGTTTCATTTAATGTTGACTATGATGTGATTTGATTTAATGTGTTAATATTGATTATGAAATAAAATGTAGATGACTCTCTTTATATGCTCATTTATAAATTTGTATCATGATTAACATATATGTAGTCACATTTTTTAATTATTTTGTTTTTATTATGGAAAATGTGATGATGTTTTGGTTATAGCATATGGGAATATTTAACAATCTTATAAGGGGATGTTTTCTCTTTTTGAAACATGGCATATAATCCTAAATCACTTGATTTTTAATTTTACACATGACAACATGCATCATAATTATAAAATGAATCATGATGTCATTGTTTGTCAATTTATGTAAGGACTAGTTTAAGTATAAATGTTCACAACTCAAGATAAAGATATCAAAAATTAGCAACTATGTGTAAAAACAATCCAATAAAAAAATATTTTTTAGATACAAATGTTTATAACTTGAGATCAAGATATGAAAAATAAAGACCTAAGTGTAAAACATAATGCACTAAATAATGACAATTTTTAGATACAAATGTTCATAATTCAAGTTCAAGATATGAAAAATTAATACCTAAGTGTGAAGCATAATGCACTAAATAAAGACAACCAAATAATAAAATACAAGTAAAAACATAATCAATTCACACACAAAGACAAAACCAAAATCAATAAGAAAACAAGTGATCATGGTTGTGTGAATGTGGAAATAAGGCATTACAATTATGTTATTGCCCCTACATCTAGGGAATGCAAGATAGGAGAGTGTGAAAAATAGTGACAAAAGGGGGAATGAAATAAGAAGGAAGAAGTGGTTGAGCTGACCCAAGATACCCAATGTATCTAAGCACTATCTGCATAGTCCATTATGGACCTCAGACCAATTTAGTTCTCTCATAAATAGGAGTGAAGAGAAGTGATGATGATAAATATGATGAAACTATCAAGAGAGAAATATATAAATAACTCACAAAATGATAATAATGTTTTTAGAATTGGTTCATAAAATGGTGAAAATGTGGAATAAATGGTTCACAAAATAGGGATAAGGTGGGATAATGAGCTTGAAAAATGGTGAGAGCATGGAATAATTAGCTCAAAAATAATGAGAGCGTGGGATAATTGACTCAAAAAATTGTGAGAACATTAGATAATTGGCTTATAAAATAGAAATATCATGGAATAATTATAATGAAAAATATACAATAGGGAGATGATGAAAATGGTAATGATGGTGATAGTGATGATAATAATGATTGAGTTGACCCAAGATACCCCATGTAACCAAGTGCTGCCTATATAGTCCATGTGGACTTTAGGTTGATATAATTCTACCAAAAATGGGAGTATAATGTAAATATTACAATTTTTGTTAGGAATAAAATTGATTGAAATGAAACATACCCACCCAATTCATAGATAAACACCTAGGAGAATGTGATGATTATATTATGTTTAAATAATGAGATTTGATTGAATTTTATGGAGAATTCATGGTTGGACAAGAGATTACCCACCTATGAGATGTTCAAATGAAAATGTGGGTATATCCATATGATACTCAAATATTTCCACTAAGATTAAAATGAATAGGAAGAGGTACTGGCCAACATGATGATAAATTGAACAATGGTTTTGTGGCTTTATACCTCTTGATATTTTTTGATTTTTAGGATTTTTAAATTTTATGATATTTTTGGGATTTTAAGAATAAGATTTTATAGGAAAATTTAACAAGTAATATATGCAAGGAAATATATAAAAACATACCAAACACTATTTAACAAAGGAAAACTAATCTTGGACAAGGGCTCAATATCAAATCAGGATGTGAAAGGACTATCATTTAATAATAAACTAGGGTATGAGAGAAGTGATGTGAAATGGAGAAAATGATACATTAAAGAGATAAGATAATATATTTCAAGGACTACCAAGAAGGGAAAGCATGCCTAAACACTATGATGTTCTAAAATTCTATCTATAAAGATGTGCATATGATGACCAAATATAAAATCCCTGTTAAACTATATTTTGGATCCACATGTAGTATTGGTAGGGAATAATCAAGATCATGAGGGTAATAGGATGTAGGATAAAGATAAGGGATAACTCAAGAATGGAAAAAAATTAATTGAGGGGAACATGAAAGGATGTGAAAGAAATACCCCCAAATAGGGGAATTTATAGACAATGCTAAGCGAAATCAAGCATACAAGTGCTTGAGATACATAATGTTCATAGGCTCATATAGCTCTTAAGAAGTTTATTGACAAGGACTATTTCCCTAATGTGGGTCCCACAAATCCCTTGTTTACATATTTAAGTGATAATTTTTATTCCCCTAAGTTTAAACAATGAATTAGAATCCCATAATAGCTTTTATGATATAGTATATCTCTGATTAAATTTTATAATGATGAGTTATGAATGGAGGATTTATTTTGATTGCTTGGTAGGTTCATGGGAAGAATGTGGTCTTAGAGATAAGTGTACACATATTGGTACCAAGGGGTATGAGGATTCTCAATATCACATACCATATTTAAATTTGGATGACTATAAGATGACATAAGAAAATTTTTTATGATAAATTGACATTCAAAAGTGTTAATAAGACATTTTTATTAATGACCTGATAGTAGCCATTACATCTATTGATCTATTATTGGATCTTGGTCTTTGCTCAAACTAGATACATTCAAATTTTTGTTTGATATTGTCAACCATGCCTTTATATGGAATGATATTCTCTTATTTGGCTTGATACTAATATGTGACTTGATTAATAATCAATTAAAAATCTCTATAGACAACCAATTATTGAATGTTCTAGTGCACTGCATGGTGAAGCTTGCAACAAGTGCCTCATATTTTGAAATGTTATTGGTACATGGAAAACCAATTTGGAATGCATTGGGAATGAGATACCATTGTGTCATAATGAATATAATATTTGATCTTAAATCACTAGATTTGAAGGAACCATCAAATTATAGATTCCATTGACGTGATTCTTCTAGAATGAAGATAGAATCACTAGGGAAATAAATGTTCAATGGATGTGTGCCAGACAAAGGTGCCTCAAAAAATTGATTTAAAAGTATTTTACATTTGATATATTTTTGTATACTCAATGTCAAACTTAATTAAGAGCATAATCCATTTGGCCATATGAAATGTCAATGTTACTTTAAAAAACAAATACTTGAAAGGATTGACCTTCACAATTATGATGGTCTTGTTGTTCAAAATGAAGTGACATAAATTTTTGGATAGTCATCCTAATGATAAACATGTTTTCTTGATTGATATATAATTATGTTCATAAGAGTCTAGTATCTTGCTCAATTAATATACTGCATGTTATTTTATCTGGTCCTCATGATGGGCTAAAAATGCCCCCAAGGCATGTTCAATTATTGAGATATAGAGTAATAATGATGTTCCAAGTGTTGGTGAGATCAACATTGGTGGGTTTTATAAATAGGATTTTAACTAATCCAATGTTTCTTGATAGTAAGTGTTTCATTGAAAGTGGTACCCATATTCAAGTGATGAGTAAAAGGATGGTGATGATCGACAAGCTATGAAATGAATCGATGAATGAATTTAATTTTTCCCTACAAGATACAGAGCTATTTCAAATTATAAAGGGGAGGGATTTTTTTGATGGCCTTAACCTTGGTCTAATCAACTTCAATATACTTGTGGGAAATAAAGAAGCCTAAAAATTTACCTAATGTGACTCCAACTACACATTTCTTTGGGTTAAGGCAAGCTTTTATTCACAAAGCCACTCAAATATTCTCTATAGAAATTTATGATGTCTTGCCTAAATTTTTAACATACATAAAAAAACATCTACATAATATTCAAAAATATTGATCATCATGTCATGGAATATGACATTCATTACACACTGATATGTAACACCAATGTTTTTCAAGCTAAATAACATAACCTAATAACATATTTTCTGTCATATAGTGGTGAAGCCTATTTTATGTTGATATTTAGGTTCTATTTTTATTTGATTATATCCTAAAAAACCATCCATAATGGATAGAATTTTGTATCTTGATTTTCAATCTAAAATCATGTCAATGTTGGGTAGTGGAAAGTCATCTTTTGGACATGCCGTGTTGATATTTCCAAAATCTATGCACAGATGAATACCTTCAAGATTCTTGCTGAATGAAATGATGTTAGATATACATTATGAATAATCAATTTTTCAAATAAATATGGCCCCCAATAATTTTTATAACTCATTATTGACTAATATAACAATGCACATATGCATTTTCTATAATTTTTGTCTAATGGGCTTGGCATCTGAGTACACAATAAGATGGTGTACAACTAAAGATAGATATAGCCTATGAATATCAAAATAAGACCATGTGAATATGTCAATTAATTCTAAAATAATAAAAATAATGAATTCACATTCCTTTTCAATGGGATGCATCAAATTTAATAATTTTGGGATCATTAATAGTACCAATGTTCACCTCAATGGTGTCTTCTATGATTAGTGTAGAACCATCCTCTAATATAGTTGGTACTAAGGGGAATTGATATTCTCAATATAATTATGGGATATTAGGATTACCCATGTAATTATAATCATAATTCCCATGGAAGGTGATGGCCATTCAACCAATGTCTAAGGAAAATATTTGACTAATCATTCAAATGTATTCTATTATTTTGAACTAATGTTTGAGCCAAATATAATATTAAGATTTGTAGGGATATATGATTCCTAAGGAGGAGAGTGAAATTAACCATCCATTGGAAACTAAAATAATATTTCACCAAGGGACTTGTCTTGTTATTTACTTTTACCCTAGTCTAAAAGTTCCTTAGAGAGGTTTTCACTAGTGGATCTCAATATTTGATTTTATTTTTCATTTTATTGACTAAATAAGTTCACCTGATCTCCAAAGTAGGCATAAAGGTCTAATGTCAACTAAAATACTTTATTATGATCTCCAATGGTCATTCCATCTACAAGGCCCATGAATTTAGAAAATAGTTCTTCATTTTTAAAGTTATCCAATGGTATAATGTGATTTTACAGATATCAATCGATTAGTTTAGGATAATGAAGGGTAAGATGGAAATTGAAAGAAGATGTGATGGTAATAATGGAATTTTTATCCAAGAGGTTCATATCACTTATATTATCATAAATACTATAATATGATTTTACATTTCTACTGAGATTATCTTTGTTAGATGCTAAAGTTGTGTCACTCTTAATATTTGAGGGGTCACTCTAGGTGATTTATATCCAATGCCTCAAATACTCTATGTTTAGTTTCCAATACAAGCTCAAGAATACCTTTTTATTTTTTCCCCAAACCCTTTAATTTTTAATCATGATGTTCCATGATCCTATTAAGAATGGGATATTTGGCACTCTGATAATAAGAGGTTAAATCTTCATTGTATAACTAAGGATCTATAGAGCTATTGGTTTGTTCCTGACTCAATGAGATATTTTTAACAAATAAAGGAGGTCCCTTGAGATGAGAATAAATATTTATACAGCAATCCATCTTGGGCCTATCATGAGATCTAAGAGATTTAGGTAGCTTGGCAATATGAAATGCATCTTTGATACTATATGTACCAAGACCCTTATCTTCAATAGTGAAGCGAGAAGAAATTTGGGGAGGTGGAGCAATAGAAGTGGATGAAATGTTGATTAGGTAAATGTAATTATACTTAGAAAATTTATTCTTTTCATTTTTGTGTGTATGTTGAGTGATAGGAAAAAATTGTATTGATTATATTCGACTTCCAAATGTTTACAATATTGGTATGGTTGTAAATTTCCATGAATAGTAACCTCCATTATAAAATGAGGAATTTTTATACATTGACACAATGTGGAAGGGATTTCATGTACTTCATAGATCTAAGGATGTCTAATAATTAAGTTATACAATAGTTTAATATTTATGACATGGTAAAGTGTATCATGGGTGGTAGTCCCAATAAGGATAGACAAATAGATATTTACATGTGATTCTATTTTTGTATTATCATACACTTTGATAGTAATGGTGTTTGGCTACAAATCTACTAAATTATACCTAAATTGTTTTACTACTTTTAATGAGACTATATTTAGGCCTAAACCATTGTCTATGAGAACCTCTTTAATCTTATGGTGAGAAATGATGGATTAGATGTAAAGAGGATTATTGTGAAATGGACCAAGGGATGACATGTCATTTTTGTCAAATTTAAGTTGTTGACCTAGGGGTATTTTACCCAAAAGTGTTTGGAATTGGGTAAGCTCAATGTCATTTAGAACCTTGGATTATTGTAAAATATCAGATAATATTTATTTTTTGAATTTATATGTACGTAGAAGATCTAAAATAGAAATTTTCACTAGCATTTTGTTTAATTATTCTACAAGATCATATTACTTTTCAATGGAATAAGATGTCTTAGATTTTTAAGGAAAGGTGTTTTGAATTGCATTATTATTTGGAGGTGAAGGACCTTGGACTGTAACCTTTAGATGTTGAGTTGTGATAATGTTATTTCAAGTCAAAAGAAGGTTACTTGATGATTTTTAAGAAGAAGGTGCAAGACATAGAATAGTATCTAGTGGACATCAAGACACAACATTTCTATTTCAATTACATAAAGGGCCACTAGGATATGAAGAGGGTGGTCAAAGATTAGAAGGGGTGACACACTTAAGTGTGTTGGAAGTTTATTAGGGATTAATTTTAAAGAGTGTCTACATAGTTACTCATAATACAACCTAAAACATTGATGTAGTCATAAGAGACATTATGGTATCTAATCTAATTAGCTTGGGAATCATGATATTGATTATGGTTACTTTCATGCTAATACTGAGCTTGATTCTAATTATGATTATTCAATGGGTGGTTATTCTAATTTTGATTATTGGGTTGACATTGATTATTGTGTCTTAAAAATGGGTCTTTATAGATATCGATATTTTGACTAGAAGTAGAAGCATCATTATCCAACTCAATGTCACCACACTTAATTAGGTCTTGAATGAAGTTATTGAGCTGTACACATCTATAAATTCCATGGCCCTTAACATGATGGTAATCACAATATTATTTATCTCTATACCATATAATATTTGGTTGGCATTCCTCAAAAGGTTTGGTATTTCACCAAATGACCATGTTTTCCACCACCAATTTCTTGAACAACACCTCTATAGGCTTTCTAAGGTCATAAAATAATCTCCTTTAATACTAGTTTTAATGAGGAGTGGTCTATGAAAAGTCATCAATTGATTAGGTTTGATATTTTCGATAGGTGGTGGTTTCACCATTTGTATATGTATTGATTCAGTTACTCCATTTCCTACAACATCATTATTTATATTAAATATTGTAGGTTTCTCAGATATGCTTACTGGTGCTTAATTCTATGTATAAACATTAACTAGGCCTTTATCTATAAGGGAATTTTTAATTTTCACTCCATTATGTATAATATTTTCAAATATTCAGCACAATTTAACCTCAAGTTATGAGCCAAATATGAATTTAAATTATAAGTGAATATATTTTCTAGTTTCTTATCTAGAAGGTTTATCCATCAACTAGCCAAACTTATCCATCATTGTAGGTAAGTAAAAAAAAATTCCCCACCGCATTGTTTAGCATTGTATAAATCAACCATGGTCAACTCATGTTATATGTTCTGTGAGAGTGTTTTAATTTTTTTTAGACAAGTCATCAAAGGGGATGATAGATCCATTTGAAAAGTGAAGAAACCACTCTAAGGCTTATTTACCCATTTTGGATGAGAATAAGTGAAGCAGATAAATGTTGCTATAGGCTACTTCTTGACATTCCACAAAGAATTTATTCAGGTGATATTTAGGATCACCCCTTCCCTTATATTTTTCAAATTTTGGTACCTCAAAATGAGACAAGAATGGTATTTGAAGGAAACTCATGTAAAATGGATATGGGTACATCTCATCAAACTTGAAATTTTCCCTGATTACCTACTTGGAGTTCTAGAATAATGTTTTTTATCTCTTGAAATTCCTAGATAGTGGAAGCATTCTAGGATGGAAAAAGTGTACTTTATTGAATATTTAAAGTGGGATTAGCTTGATTTAGATAAATAGGTGGATTATGATTAAAATAAGTTGGAATGGGTACCCTTTGGGCCAAGTTATTAGGGTTTTTCACCATATAACCTAGATTTTACTATTGATATATTAATTATTTTTTATTAGTATTAGAAAGTGGATTAGTAATACATTTTTCAATTGGAGAAATCTATAGTCGATATGGAGTAATTTGTTATTAAAATATAGGAACTTGTCATTAAGGACTTGTTAGAAGGGGACTTGATGTGAACTAGATGGGATGTTTTAAGAACTAGAAGGGATATATTTTGGATTATTAAAAATTGATATGGTGGAGTATTTATAAAACATTATTATGGATTTGTCACACTTTAATATAATAGTGTATTATTAGCAACTTGTTATTATGAATTGGAAGGGATATGATGGGAGCTTGAATGGAATTGTTGTGAACTTGAAGGGATTTATTGTGAACTAGAAATGATTTGTTGGGATCTAGAGGGGTCACGATGGGGATTAAGGAATACTTGTGAGGGTTTATAGGAATTGATTTATTGTGAATTAGATTGGACTTGATGTGAACTTGAAGAAACTTGTTGTTGTGAGTTACTAGTAATTTGCAACAATGGATCCAATGGAGGTGTTAAATCAGTATTTATGAATGGATCCACACTTGATGGAGGATTAAATAAAGATGATTTTTGTTGTTTATCAATGGGTTAATTTTTTTCCATAAGTGGGGGATTGTTAAAATAAGCAACAACTAGGAAGGTAGCTATTTCTATCTAATTTTTGCCTTTTCTTAAGTATGAAAAGAAAAAACTACTTAAGAAGGGTGTCAAAGAATACCTATTGAATGTGTGTGAATTGAATCCAAGTGATTAGGGAGAGTTAATATTTTTCTTTGGAGGATGACCCATAAATAATAAAACACTACCACAAAACTTTTTTGTTAGACAAGTAGTTGGGTTTATTGCCTAGCGTGAGCCAGATCCTAGAAGCGAAAGATTTCTAGGAGGCTGTCCATCCACCTGATTTAAAACACTTAAGTTGTAATGATAAAATAATTATTATTGTAATAATTATATAAAAATGAAATTAAACCAAAAAAAAAAAAAATTTAATATAAGATAATTAAATTCTTTGCTAAAAATAACTAAAATAAAGCAATAGTTTGATTAATACTAGTGTTGAAAATTAGCTAAAGAAAAGTTATGGTTTTGGTTTTGTAATTTGACAAGGGTCAAAAATATAGTTGGGTTGGGGTTGGTAAATGATTGAGATATTAAAAATTTAAAAGGTAAATGGTTGAAAAGATAGGTAGTCAAGATGGAAAAAGGGGTAAATGGGTAAAGTACTAAAGATGGTAAATGGGCAAAGGGTAAATGGATAAATGGATAAGGATGGCAAATGGGAAAAAATGAAAATGGCAAAGAAGATGTAAGGGGTTATGGTTTATAGGTGAAGAAAGAAGGGATCAAAAGATGGGGTTTATAATTTAAGAGAAAAGAGGTCAAAGGGAAGGGAGGAGATAAATTGAAATTGCAAAATAACAAGGTTACCTTCCAAGCTTGAAGAAGAATGGTTGTTGATAGTTGATGAAGACTTGAAGAAATTTTAGTAGAGTTTTATTGATTGAGATACTTCTTTTCAAGATGATGACCTCCTTGATTATTCCTTCAAACCTATAAGATAAAATGCTACAATCAAATAACCACTTACCACTTCTTTGGGTGAAGGAGAGGGGGGTATTTATACCATTTATTATCAAGAACAATGCCAAAAGAGGGAATATTAGAAGTATGGCACCATTTCTCAAGTGGGATCATAAATGATAAAGGGAGTAAGGGTGGTGGGATTCCAACCTTGTTGGTTGGTCTCCCACCTTGCACATGGGCTCAAATAAGGCCAAAGAACTTTTCACCAAGCTAATTTGTCTTTTGGCTAACTACCTCATGAATTTTGGCACCATTATCCATGTGGGTGCATAAGTGGTCATGAAAGACAAAGGGGTGAGATTCCCACTTAGATAATAGGTCTCTCACTTGGTTGGTTTATCTCCCAACTTGCTAAAGAGTCCAAAATGGAGAGGGAATCATGCACATGGGCTCATATGAGGCCAAAGGACATTTAAACACGTTATCTCATATTTTATTAGGTACTTAAAAAGATGACCCATGAATTTTGGAACAATTTTTCAAGTGGGATGAGGGGAAATTCAAAATACTTCTAAGGGGCTCCCTTGTGGTGTTTAATGATGTCGTTAGGTACCTTGGATGAGGGTCCCAAGTGGGGTATGATGTCACACTTCAAGACACCTCATTTTTAAGCCATGTCACTTGCCGAATCACCTTTCATGTCACTTTATATGTCACTTGACATGTCATATGCCATGTCACTTGCCATGTCATCATGAATAGTGATAGTGAATAGTACTTTTGAATAACACTTTCAAATAATACTATATGAATAGGGGATTAGTGATTTGGTTAGGTTGAGAGGGTTTGGTTAAGACTTAAGAAGGTTTTAGGTTCTCTTTGGGGGCTCTCAAGGCATTCATTCATCTATAAATGCATGTGTGTAGTTTTTTAGTGTCTATAGTAGCTAAAAAGGCTAGAAGCTGACTAGTTTGCTATAATTGGGAAATGATAAGTTGAATATTTTGGGAAGCGTATACAAGTTACCATTTCCATTTATTATTTTATTATAAATTTTTATTGGTACTTTGTACACAAGCTTATTTGTGAGTGGAATTTGATTTTAGATGCATTCTTCAATTTGAATGTGACTATGTACTTCTTCTATTCTGAGTGGTATATCCTTGTATACAAGTTGATGTACCTCCTCCTCTTGGTTTTAATTATTTTTCAAATCCTTAGGTAGATCATAAGACCAGTCATCATCAAGAGTAGGGTTGTATGAATCCCTAATTCATGTATACTTAGGCATGCTTGGATTGATAATCTTCATCATGAATAAAAGTTAGATGTTTAAATTGATTGAATTTGATTGTGTATAAAATACTATCTTTATAAATTCAAATTTGTCTTTCAAATTTGGAAAGTGTTTTTTGAATAAACTTGTAACTTAGTGTGATATTGGAATGCCTCTTGGTTAAAGTAGAATGTGTGATTTAGTGGAATCCTGTATAGTTTAAGTTACTTTCTAGATTTTAAAAAGTTTTGAATTTTTTTTTGAAAATTAGAATACTTTATCTCGGATTTTGAAAACACTCAGATTTTAACATGATTTTGGAATTTGACTTCAATGTTTTAACTTAGGAAATTAATTTTGACTTTTAGTTTTATTTTTGACCTTTGAACTTTAGAAATTTGACATTGATTTTACAATTTCAACTTGGATTAGTTTGTTTATAAATGTTTGACTTGATTTATTTAATTTGAAGGTTGATTTTGACTTTTGAAAGTGTTCAAATTTATTTAAAAGTTGATTTTTTCTTTAACTTTGAATTTTATTTCAAGTTGACTTTGACATTTAACTTTTGAAAATGCTTGACTTAGAATAGTTAAATTTTCTAAAATATTTGGCTTTTGGATTTTGACTTGGAAGAGTTGAATTTGACTTAACTTGACTTTGAATTTGACTTGGGTTGTGAAGAGTTGACCTGATTTGAAAATTTTAACTAGTTTATAAAATTAGAATGATTTCAATTCAAATTAGAATTGAAATTTTTAAATTTAGATTTTAATCAGATTTGGAATTTAGAATTGATTTCAATTTGAATCATATTTGGAATTTAAAATTTGGATATAATTTTAAATGTGCAACATGATGGTACAATATGCATAAGGTAACATTTCAATTGGGAAACATAAGATTAGGAAGGGGATTAAATCCAACTTGGAATTTGGGCAGAGTAATACCTTATCACATAAATGTGTAATGATAAATTTTTAGACATAAGATAATTTTGATTTGTTTGATGTTTAAGGTATGTCATGAAAAATGGGTAAAAGATAACATAAAATCAACAACATACATTCAAAATAAGCCATATCTTTAGTGTCAAAAAAATGTGTAACATGACTATAGCCCATGCATTTACCTCACAAGAAGTAGGAACCATTTAATCTCTTAATCCTCACTTAAGAATTATGTCATGAGATATTGGGGGAGGTTGGTTTCCATAACACTATAAGTTATTTACAATCAAAAGGTCTTAATCTAAAATTTTGACAAGGTTTTATAAATGGTCCTTGATATAAATTGTGGTACAATGGAATCAAAATATATTAAAGAAGAAAAATTCATGGGAAATTCATGGGAGGGTTTAGCCCTTTTGAGACCAATTCAATCGTGAGATCTTAGTAAAGTGATATTAGAAATTTAAACTTCAAGGGTGATGTCTGATAGCATGTTGTTAGGGATAAATCCCTTGCTTTCATGAAACAATTTATGGGTAATTATGTTATGATATTAGTGACCAACTACCCTTAATTTATATACCCTATCATATGTATGGGGTTGGTATGTACATTGGGGGATGAAATCATAGTCATTGTGTCCTACATAATCATGAGAAAGTGATGAAATCCACCCCATGCAACTAAACAAAAAGAGGAAGTTTTTCTATTTATGATCCTTATGGTCCCATAAGGGGTTAGGAGGAGAGTATAGTCTAGTTATGCTTTAGGAAAATTAGATGAATAGTAAGCTATGTGTTTTTGGTTACTCAAGGTCCCACAATTAGGGCAAGGGGAGAGCATACACATGATATATTTACCCAAAAAAAAAAATGAACATGAAATTAATGAAAACCCAAGTATTTTTAAAACATCAAACTTAAGTGTTGGTTTTTTAATGCACCAAAATAAGTGTTTGTAAAGTGTTGGTTTAGGTAATAACCACTTCTTTGATAGGTGAACCTAAAAAAAAATATATTAAAGTTTGAAATATGGTCTTTGACTAACAAGAGAAGTTGAATCAATACTTGTTTTAGCCTCCAAAATTTAAAATATAGTGAAACCAAAGTTTAGCAGAGCAATCCTACTGTTAGCAGTTTAATCCCACTGATATATAAACATAGAAAATTGAACACAAAATTTTGGTTATTTTAATTATTAGTAGTGTGTTATCATTATTTAGCAGTGAAATCCCATTGATTTGTAGATATATATCACCATTTTTAGGAAAATCATAGTGGAAAATAAAATAAAAATGAAACCACCATTTATACTATAAAATTTGTTGTTTCTAAGATCAATATCACTAAAATGCAAAAAAATAGAAGGGGTTACTTGGGATTTTATGCTGATTCATAGGTCAATCCCACTAATTTTTAGGATGAAACCATTGATACATGGGTCAATTCCATCGTTTCCATAAAATGATAATATGCATAGAAGATGAGATCAAATCCACCAATTCACAAGTTAATACCATTAAATTTTAGGTCAAAACTACCATTTTCCTAAAAAGTATATAAAACCCAAAAAACATAATAGAAATGATATCACCGATGTGTAGGATAATGTTTTTGATTATGGGTACTGATTTTGCCAATTACAAGAGTGTTACTGACACTAATCTAGGAATGCAAATTTTAAAACTAAGAAGAAAATGAAGAGAGAATTAGATCAATTCTAAACTAATTTCTTAATAAAAAGACCTTTATAATTTCAAAGGAGGTTGTTGGGTGCTGGTGCCACTAGGCATGCCATATGCAAATAAATGAGTATGAGGGAGTTAATTTTATGTTAGTAAGAAATCCAAATGAAATGTATACAAAATTAAACCCAAACACATGTCCTCAGATTGAGAAATGATAAGATAGAGGTAAACAAACATTAAATAAGACAAACAATACATTTTTTTGCCTTATCTTTGGATCTTTGTATCTTGTTAGAATTCAAGTTTGATTGTCTTTAATATGAAGCTTGGAATATTAATTAATGTTATTTTGTGTTTCCAAAAACATCTCCTCTTATGCTATGCATGTTTTGATTGAGTAATGAAGGATTTTATACAATTTTTTCTTGGATTTTTGATAGGGTAAGTCTAGCATAAAATACTTATTGAAGAGGAGGGAGGTATCCTTGATTTATAGCTTTTCCAAATGATTGTGGACCATCTATATTATACAAGGATTAATGGTTGAGGATGAGTCCTCATTCTCATAAATGTTGGATGGTGAATTTGTAAAAAACTCCATTAATAAAATCATAGAGTATGTAAGATATTCAAAATTATGAAGATGTTGTGTGTAAGTAGTTTTTAAGAACATGTTGAGTTTGTAAGAAAATGTCATAGCTTTGCCTTAGTGGTGTCATATTTAGCGAGGAAATAATCAAAATTTAGCTTTAGAACATACAAAATTCCAACAAAACTATGGAATTTCATATTATAAGATAATTAGGCTTAATAAATAAATGGTTAATTAGCCATGGGGATTAATATGATTTTTGTAATGTTGTTTGTCATTCAAACATTTCATTTAATTATCCTATGGTAACATTTCTAAAGTGTTGAATTGATTTAGGATGTTGTTGATAACTTTGATGTTTTTTTATGGTTCATTGCCTAAATTAAGGATGTGTCATTGTGATTCAAGATCAAATCGATAATTTTGTGAATGATTTGGAGTAATTAACAATTTCTAGTTAAATTCATGCATTTTTGTAGAAAATAGTTTTGATTGCAATTTAGACATGAAGGTGTTGTAATTGGAGTGTCTACACATGTAAAGAAGAATCAACCTATAAGAGACTAAAATATGAAAGTAACATGCTTTGTAACAAAATTAAGAGAAATAAAACACAATAAATTTTACCATTTGGGCTATCCCATGTTAATTTATGTCTGAAATACTCTAAAATCCATCAAAGTACATGAAAAATAGATATTGTAAGAGTGATTTTAACAAAAATGAAAATTTTGAAGTAAAATAATAAATAAAAACAAAGATATAAATAGAAAAATTAATTTAAAAATCATTTATGCATTGCAATCTTAACAAATTTGGAGTTCTAATTTTTTCACACTGAAAGAGAGAACACGAAAAAATTTGAAACTAGTTTTTTCCCACCTTGTAGGGCCCTCTGAGCGCGACTAGAGAGATCGTGGATCCAATGGAGGCTACTACCATTGGCAGTGCCTATAGGGACCTAAACCTAAAATTGATAAAGGACATTTCTTCCAACGGATGGAAGAAAGTGTTAACAGGTGAAAAGACATGTTCCACTAAAAACATGTCAAGCCTCCCTATCAAAAATGACTCCACTAAGGATATGGCCCTGACTATCTTAGATGATATGGTTGAGGAAATTGTGGCATCCATGGACCTTGCATTGGTAGGTAAGTTTTTCTCCTTCCATCCTAATATTGAGATGGTTAGGAAATGGGTATTATCTTAGTGGAGAATTAAGGGTAGTGTTTCGATCATGGCTATGGTAAGAGGCTTATTCCTATTTAGAGTTATGAATAGGGAGGATATGATAGCTACTCTTGCTGGAGGACCATGGTTGTATGGGCCACATTCACTTGCCTCATGTTCATGGAAATTGGGATTTGACCCCAACTTAGACCTCAGTAAATCAGCTCTTACTTGGGTAAGATTGCTAGGGTTCCCATTGGAATTATGGGATGAAATTGTTTTTATGGCTATTGACAAATCTATTGGCTAATACGTCACTATAGATCATATAACTAGAAAACAATCTAGATGTGTGTATGCCCGATTGTGTGTTAATGTAGAGATTAATCAGACCCTCCCCATTTCTATAGAGTTAAACTCTAAATATGGGACTTGGACTCAGCCAATCATATATGAAAATGCTACCACTTTATGTCAAATATGTAAATAAAAGGGACATATAATGACCCAATGTAAGGTGAAGCAAATGGGAAGGAAGGTGAGGATCAGTCTCACAAATCTATAAATTATGGCAGTCAAGGAATGGGGTGTAATGCAGAAAACCCTAATAATACTAAAAAGGTTAGGGAAAAGGCTGGTAAGGAGGAGGTCTCTAATAATGGGGAAAAATATGTCTTAGAGGAAAATAACAAGGTCTCAGATAGTGATAGTCAGAAGGTTACAATACACACAATTAACTCTTTGGATTAACAGACCAATATGCCTGAGGAAGGAGAAATATGTGCCCAACCGATAGATGGGGATAATGCAGAAGGCAAAATGTTAAGAGATGGTTAGGTGGAACTAACTCAAAAAATAGTTGATACTAAGGGAGAAGCAACCTTACATTTAAACACATATATTTTCCATGCTCTGGAAGTTGGCGACCAAATAGGCAATTATTCAGTAACATGTGAAACAGGACAAAATGGTAGTAGCAATGAACAAGAAGAATGGGTTACCCCAAAGAAAAAGAATCGCAAAGGTAAGCAATCTATAGATGTTGGCATCGATCCTAAACAAGGGAGACCAACCCTAAGAGAAATAAGACAAAGAGAGATTTCCAGGGAGATTGCTAGTGGTAAACAGAAAACACTAGAGACCCATCCCCTCAAATCCTCTAAATGAGAATTTTATCTTAGAACCTAAGGGGCTTTAATAGTCCTTCAAAATAGTTTGAGATTAAAAATTGCATTCTAGATAATAAATTAGATATTCTATTACTCCAAGAAGTCAAGATGAATGAGGAGAGTTTTAAGAAAGTAGCTGACTACATATGGCCTAAGGCTACTTTTTGTAGTAGTCCAGCTGAAGGGGCTTCAGGTGGGATCATTACAATGTGGAATAGTGCTAAAATTCAGGGATCTCTTATTGCTTATAATAAACATTTTTTGATTATTAAATTCTCTTTGTCCTCCTTGAACTAGTCATTGATCAATGTCTACGGCCCAAATAATAGAGCATTGAGGAAAAATTTATGAATAGATTTGAGCAGCTTTAGGATTAACTCCCAGAACACTAGATGGATGCTAGCTAGAGATTTTAACACTTCATTATACCCTTCTAAAAAATAGGGTGGGATTATTGATTAATTTGACAACATCAACTTTGATAAATTTATAAATGATTGGGGACTATTGGATATTGAATTGCAAAATCAAAATTTCACCTGGTCTAACAGAAGAAGAGGAGATCAAATGATTCAAGTCAAGTTAGATATATTTCTTGTCTTGAGCAACTAAAATGATTATCATAATATTCACATGTAGGCTTTTCCTAGAACCATGTCTGATAATTGCCCTATCTTCCTCAGTTGGAGAGATCAGGGACAATGTGGTCCTTTCCCCTTCCATTTTGAAGCTATGTGGACCAAACATAAAGACTTTAGACAATTAGTGGCCCAATGGTGACAAATTCCTATCCAGGGCACTCTGATGTTTAGATTAGTAAAAAAACTCTAGCATATCAAACAAGAAGTTTATGGATGGAATAGATATAGCTTTGGTTAGGTCTTTCATCAGAAGAAAAACATAGCCAAAAAACTTGTAGATATTTAGTAGCGAATGGCTCAAGCTGATGATTTAGAAGACATTTGTAAAGAAGAGAATGTCCTAACTTCTAAATGGAAGAATATTATGGATTGAGAAGAGGTTTTCTGGAAATAGAAATATCAAGTTTAGTGGCTCAAAGAGGGGGATAAGAACATAGCCTTCTTTCATCTCTCATCCATGAAACACAGGAAGGCTAACTCCATAACAAAGCTATGTTTGGATAATGGCAACATTATAACTAAAGATAATGAGATAGGGGAACAAGCCAGGGTTGTCTTTTAGAATTTGCTCATTGAAAAAAATAATGATGATGGGAATGATGGAACTATGAACCAATTCATTGATAAAATCTCCTATTTGATAACTGAGGAAGATAATCTAGAGATGTTAAGGCCTATATCTGAGGAGGAAATTTGTGCTATTTTATTTTCTATGGGTACATTCAAAGCCCTGAGTCTAGATGGCTTCCTTCCTATATTCTTCCACGAATATTGGGATATAGTGGGAATGGATCTTACTTCTACTGTACATGACTTCTTCAGATCAGGTAAACTTTTGAAACAAGCTAATAATACTTTCATAGTTCTTATTCCTAAAAATTCATAACCCACACACCTTATGGATTTTAGACCTATTAGTCTATGAAACACTATTTATAAGCTCTACACTAAAGTGATAGTTATGAGGATCTAACCTTTATTAGATAAAATTATTTCCCCTGCCCAAAAAGGCTTTGTCTTGGGCCGACAAATTCTTGATGTTGTGATCACCACTCATGAGACTATTCATTCCATGGACAAGAGCAAAATCCTTGGTATGGATCTTAAGCTAGACATTTCTAAATCATATGATAGGGTCTCATGGACTTTTATATTCCAAGTCGTAAGGAAATTTGGGTTCAATGATAAAATGTCTTGCCTAATATGGAACACTGTCTCTTCTACAAAATTTTTAGTTCTGATCAATGGGGTTCCTAGAGGATTCTTCTCTTCTTCGAGAGGAATCTGCCAAGGGGACCCTCTCTCCCGTTACTTATTCATCATAATGGTGGAGGCACTGGCAAGATATATATATATATATATATATATATATATATATATATATATATATATATATAAGCTGATATAGTCTCTAAACATTTAGTGGGCATCAAACTTGCTTCTTCCCTTCCTCCTATGGTAGTGCAATAGTTTGTGGATGATACCATTCTTTTAGCATTTCCTCAGTGATTGAAGCTAGGATATGGAAGAATATTATAAATAACTATGCCATAAAATCTGGGCAAAGCATAAATCTCCATAAAAGTAATGTGTACTTCTTCAATACTCCTAATGACCTTAGACGAATAATCATTGACATACTTGAATTTGCTGAAGCTATCCTACCAGCTACCTATTTGGGTCTTCCCCTCACGGTCAAAGAGGTCACTCTTAGTTTTTGGAATGGAATTTTGGAAAGAACTCAGAAGAAACTTCTTGGTTGGAAAGGGAAACTTCTCAGCAGTGCTGGTAAATTGCAGCTTCTTTGGGCCTCTCTTAAAGGGATTCTTACCTACTTCCTATCTCTCTTTAAAATTCTTATGTATTTTACTGATAAATTGGAACATATTCAAATAAAATTCTTATGGATGGGACTGGAAGATAAACAGAGAATGTCTTTAGTCAGATGGGAAAAAGTGTGTCTTCCAAAATCACATGGTGGCCTCAATATTAGGTCTACCAGGAACATGAACAAAGCCCTTCTCTCCAAAATTAACTAGAACCTAATTCATAAAAATAATTATTGGGGGGAAATAATGTATGCCAAATATATGCATAGCACTGATGGTTCCAACTTTCTTCAACAAATGGGGTTGCCCCAGGGATCGTGATATGGAATAAAATGCTAAAAAGTAGAAGCCTTCTTAAGCAAGGAATTAGATGGAAACTAGGAAATGGCTGGCATATTAAATTTTGGAATGAAATTTGGGTAAAGGATAAGGCTCTCATCACATAGGGAAACTATGGAGAGATTGCTGACATTGCTACTCAATTTTTTAGAGATAAAGTCAGTAATTACATGGATAATAACAATGGCATAAGGATCTATAAAAATCTATCAGATTATTGTGTTCATTAGCCTGAGCTCTTCCCTAGTATTCTAGAGATTCAACAGTTGATTTAGGGGATCAAAATCCCTCTCTTCCCATGTGAAGATGAATAGTACTAGTGGCCAAATAAGATGGATGGTTCTCTATCAAGTCTGCTTATCAATTGCTGATTCCTGAGGTGCAAAATAAAGAGCTATGGAAAAAGGTTTGGAATTATAAACTTATACCAAAAATTAACATGTTTTGGTGGGATGATGCTCATAACAAAATCTTAACACAAGACAACCTTCAGAAGAGAGGGTTTACCCTAGTCAATAGATACTATTTTTGTTATTCAAAAGAGGAAACAATTTCTCCCCTTTTCATACACTGTGATTTTGCCTGGGAACTTTGGGGCATAATCTTAAATAACTTTGGTATTGAGTGGGTCTGTAACTCTAACCTTAAGGAAGTTATTATTAGCTGGAATCCTAACTTTACCCATCCCTAGCTCATGGAATTATGGAATCAAACTCTACCCTATTTGAGTCAGATTTTATGGAAAGAGTGCAACCACAAAATTTTTAAGGACAATGCTAGAAATGCTTCTCAGGTGTTTCATTCTTTTGATAAGATTCTTTTGGAAAGTGTCTCCACTGCTCATATTCATTTTGTAGAGAAACCCCTAACTCAACAAGAAGATCAAATTGATGCTAAATGGAAGGTTCTAAACTATATTCCTGCTTATAATAATTCCAAAATTATTCAGAGACTTAATACTAAATGGATTCCCCTAAAGCCTAACTGGATGAAACTTAATTTTGATGGGGTTTTCAAGTCTAATGGTAAAGCCAGTGGAGGGATTATAAGAAATGACAAAAGATGGATGATTGTTATCTATGCTGGTGGAATAGGCTATCAGAGCAATAACTATGCTAAAGCAATGGCTCTCCTATGGGGGATAAAATTGGCTATATCCCTAGGTATAAGGAACTTAAATATATAGGGGACTCTAAAATGGTAATCGATGCAATTAATAAAGCATCAAATGTGGGAATTAAGTTAAAAGATATCATTAGGGATATCCAATTTATTTTGCAAAAGTTTTCTAGAGTGGATATTTCACATATTTATAGAGAGGGAAACAATGTTTTTGATGTTTGTGCCAATCTCGGCTAATAATTTTCAAATTTGTGATGTTGGTGCCAAGAAGTTCATATCCCTTCAAACATTAGGGATATTATCCAAAAGGAAATGAATTGTTAAGAATGAGTTAGATATATGAGAAGGATAGCTCTTCTAGGTGGTCCATTTGGAGGGTGCCAATGTGGATCTCAAAATTTGATGTCTATTGTACTCTTTTGATAATCATTCTTGATTTATTGTACCAATGTGTTAAGGCATGTGGACTTCATTATGAATATTGATGGGAAATTATTTTTAATCATGGGAGGATCAAATGTCATCTTGGCATGATATTATGAATTATGTGCTATCACATTATCATTATGCATATTCAGGAGTAAGGGCTTGTAACCACTATGAAGGTGAAAATTGGGAATTCTCTGGGTCTGGTCCGTAAATCCAAAAGGGGGGAGATAGAATTTGAATGGAACTAGTCTCCTACTATGAGTTTAAAGATAATTTGTTTGTTTGGCACTACTGTAAAGAGGGGGGATTAGTCCCTACCTGGAGAGGCTCAATGGGTTTGATGAAAACCTGTCTGAGCAATTCATGAGGTCTTGGTTAAATAGGTGAGTCACTATTGGAGGAATCATCTTTGATATTTTTGAAAAGGTGATAGCTATGGCTATAGGTATGTACACACAGGGGATGAAGCTACAAAGGAAAACAAAAATCATGGACTTCTCAAGCCATAAAATGTTTTTGGGAGAAGGTGAAGAAATCATTCCTTACCAAGGAGGATTTGATTGAGCTAAATTACCTGAGCCATGGGATGGAGTGTGCTTCATCCTCATGAAGTACTTCACACTAGAAGGATGATTCACCAGGTTATATAATTATCATCTCCCCCTTTTAAATCACTTCAGGCATAATGCTCTCATCAATTTTCCCTTTTATTTGCTCTCCTCCCTAGAACATTATATCCTTAGGGTGAGAGCAAAAATGGCAAAAAAACCTGATTTGAATCCTATCCCCCTCCATCAGGGCCTCATTTTATGTTTGTATAATTTCCACCATGCCCTTGAGCCATCCAAGACTATCAAAATTGATAGCAAGGATATTTATTCTAATCCTTTGGCTGGTGATGTTGTCGATGAGCCCTGTCTTTCCCCTATTTAGACCAAAAATAAAGAATTCCCCTTTTCTATTCTTAAGGAGACCCCTGCTGACACCCATGGCTCCTTTTTGAGCATGAAGGGCAAGAAGAGGAAGTTATATGCTGGGGAAGAGAGTATTGGGGGGACCACTGTGGGGACCCATAAAATTTTTGGTAGGACCACTGGGGGTCAAGGTGGTATATCCTATATGCCCACTAAGGGTAGTAAGGAGGGCTTCTCCTCCAGAGTTTGATGGTTAGGGTGGATTGCTGGCAAACCCACTCCCAAGGCTAGGCTTATTGAATATTCAGAGAGCACCTCAAAGGAAGCCACCTAGGAGGAAGAGGACAAGGAATTAGAAGTTCAGAAAATCTCTGAGGATACTAAAGGTAAGCATGAGACAAGGGAATTTGAGGCTACTATGGAGGATTGTACTGACATTGCAAAAAATACTGACAAAGAGGGAAAGATGTATGTGGAGGAAGCTGACAAGGAAACCAAAACTGAGATTGGTTTGAAAGCTAAAATTACTACCGTAAAGGATCACATATAGAAATTGGAGTAGAATTTCACTGCTGGGCTCTAGAATTCTATTCTCCTAAACATTTCTATGCTGAAGGAATTGGGTAATACTACATCTGATATCAATGCGGAGAACACTATTTAATTAAATGACCTCATCAAAGCTATGGTTATGTAAGAAGAGATTTCTCTATCTCTCATTTTTTTGTTTCATGTTTTTCAGTTTGTTGTGTCTGTTGGTACTCTAATCGTGTCATTTCTTATCGAAAGGCATCTTTTAGTTTGATTGCCTACTTGGTTTCTCTTTTTCTATATAGGTTCAACCCCTGGTCTGTCACCTTATATAATCAAAAACAAATTTGGAGTTCTAAATTACCAATGATATAATTGTGCAATAGTATAATCAAATTGATTAGCATGAGGAGATGATGGAAGGATTACTAGGGGTAATAGGTAGAGTGTAGACACATGATTTTTCTTATTTTTTATCCAAAAACACAGGTTTAAATTTTTTTCCTAATTGATGTAGAGTTAGTGAAATTTTAAATTTATAGGTTCAAAATGTTCATAGTGATGTGAATTATAGGAATATATATTTTTTGAGTTAATTTATTTTTAGGTTTTAGGGTCATGGACTAGTAGTTATGTTTTCACATCAGTAGTTATGAAACCACTATGGATGTTACTCAATTTATAGTCTATTGGAAGACTATCATAGCCATCACAATTATTATGTAATCATTGTGTCAGTTTCAAAACTACATTTTATGCTATAGTGGATGCTAAAAGTATTTTGGAAAGATTTTGACTAATCCAATTTCTATTTTCATGTTTTAAGGGATGCTATATTTGTTGGAGTAGGGCTTGGAAACATAAGTGCTTCCTAGAGTGATCAAAATATCAACAACAAATGAAACCACATTTCTTAACAACAAAATTATATGGATTATGGCATAGGTTGGGAGATTTGCATTGAATAACAAACTATTATGATATTTGTTTGCATATTGGGATGTAGACCAAGACATTTTCTAGTTTCTATAGGTGTTAAGAAAGTACACCATCACACTAGAAGATGTGTACAATATTTTAGGGGTGTTAGTTACTGGGTGGACACTAATATTGAGGGATACAATAGATAGGGTAGATTCACTATAATGGAATAAGTATTTTATGGATGAATATGTACTTAATGTGGGTATGAAGTAGTGGGTGATACTAGTAGGGGTTGAGAGAGTAGTGATCCCCCACCATTAATAAGGCAATCACTAGTATCTTAGCCTCATAGTTGGTCAAAGATAAGGAAGCATACCATATTACTTACTATTTAGATCTTATCATTATGATAATTGAGAAGCATGGATGTAGGTTTGCATGGGTACAAGATGTGCTTTGTTAGAATTAAAAATACACTTACCACATCTCTAGACTAGAATATTTGTTTATTAGTCACCCGACCTTGATCATGTGTGGAGTATATAGGCATATGATTCACTACCAGAGGGATGTCATCATTGGGGATGTAGGGAAAATTATGGCCTTAATGTGGATTGGTATGATACCATTAATAGATGTGTCATGTGCAGTTGGTGCCTTGAAGGTGGGTGATATGCTTTCCCAGCTATAATTAGGAATGTTTGATCATTGGGGAGATGAGGCCATCACATATATGACCTATGAGAGAACACACCATGACAGAGACTACCAAGGGTAGTTGGAATCAAGCACTATATCTTAGGTACCATAGTAGTTCAATATATAATACATATCCAATCTCCCAATTTATTGGGTTTTTTACATGGGAGATAGAGATATTTGAGATGTATAGTTGGGGAGATTAGGGTGGAAGTCACTCACACTTGGTAATCTAATCACTAGATGATTTTATAATAGGATTCAAAGGGTATGCCTAGGGAGTTATATGAGTGATTTATTAGTAGCCAATAGTGGGAGGAGTATATGCCAGGCAAGTTCCTATAATGATGGTCTAGGTGATACATGGGCCACTAGCTAGAGAACAAAAAAAAAAACAACAATCAAAATTGGGTTTATAAGGAGAGGATCAAGGATTGGCTATAAGATAAGGAGAACACGTTATTTAAGGGGATTAACTAGTTATGGAGGAGGACGTAGATATGAGCTTCAATGAAGATTATGACTTTGACTGGCATGAGGGAGATTTAGGTAAGCCAAATTTTTATTTTTGAGGTTTTTACCATAGTTTAATTAGCTAACTTATTTCATTAATTTATTATTAAATTATACAACTTGATTTTAATGTATGTATTTATGTACATGTGTTGTATATTACATGATAGAGTGGATAAGGATGATCTAGGACACTGTATTGGACCTCTTCCACATAGCCACTAACCTGAGTAGAGAAGAGATATTGGTTCACCCTAAGTTGCCTAAAAATATTGGATGAAACTTAATCATTTTCTCCCCTACTTACCATGTAGCCCAAGAGTTGATCAGATGATGGAATAATATTACATCTTTGGAGTTTGACCTTGAGTGATGTTTTTTCCATTCATGCTTCTTTGAGCTACCAAACTATAGGATAAGAGACCTCCCAAGCCAAGAATAGCTGTAGGAAGAACCAGAGAAGGAGAAATGGTCTTCATTACTCAGTGTTTAGAGGCTCCCAAAAGAGATAGATGAAGATCCATAGGGACTCCAATTTATAAGGTGTTGAGAAGAAGGGATGCATATCCTTCTAGGAGTTAGTCATATGTCTATTTTTTGTATTTTTTTATATTTTAGATACACTTTCCTTATTGGTGTGGATATGATGTACAAAAAAATGATATATCTAAAACATCTCAAGATGCGCATGCGCGCGCGTGCCCCCCCCCCCCCCCCCCCCACACACACACACACTCACCCACACACACACACACACACACACACACACACACACACACACACACACACACACACACACACACACATGTGGAACCAAAGAAGGAGAAATGGTCTTCATTACTCAGTGTCTAGAGGTTCCCAAAGGAGATAGATTAAGATCCATAAGAACTCCAATTTACAAGGTGTTGAGAAGAAGGGATGCATATCCTTCTAGGAGTTAGTCATATGTCTATTTTTTGTATTTTTTGATATTTTAGATACACTTTCCTTATTAGTGTGGATATGATGTACAAAAAAATGATATATATAAAACATATCAAGACACACACACACAAAAAAAAAACACGCGTGTGCGCACGTGCGCATGTGCACTCGTGCACGTGCATGCACCCACACACATACGTGCACACAAACACATGCACTCACACTTGCACATAGAGACACATATGATCCATTTTTAATTTATGAACAATATAAGGATAAGAATTCAATGAAATGTTATGGGTCTCTTATTGAGATAAAATGCAATGGATGTGTTTATATTTGAATTATGAAAATATTTATGCAAATATAACATGTTATGATTTAAAAAATATATATGTGCTAATGATTAGTTTGTAGGTAACAATCAAATTAGTTCATCCATGTGAAAAGTGAGACTAATTCTGGAATAGTGAGTGGAAGGAGAATATGATATGAGGAATGATGAAAAGAGAAAAGCTACCCATCAAAAAGTTTGCAATGAATAAGAGGCTAAAATTAGTCCCTACAAATTGTAGAATGATTTTACTTCCTATTAGGCTTGGAAAAATCTAGTTTTATTAACTTTTTCTAAACTTAGATCATCAAATTTCCAACTAAAGAATAATTAGAAAATTAGATGATTATACTTTTAGCATGGACATTAAATCAATCTTTTAGGGGTTTTATTACATTTTTTGGACACTTTTAAAATTTTTAACTTTTAATTTTTGTGACCCCCTACACTTATCCCCACCCCTAAACTTATCCCCATAGGACAAGGAAGACACATGACCTCATAAAAAATACTAAGTGTGTGCGCATAAGGGCATCCCTCCAAAAAATATACTCACACAACTAGTAAAATGTGAGCACTCATCACCAAAGATACATATAAGGTAGGGGATGTGGAATTATTTATTGATTGACCAAGTTTGAGTTTGTACAATCTCTCTCTCTCTCTCTCTCTCTCTCTCTCTCTCTCTCTCTCTCTCTCTCCTCTCTCTCTCTCTCTCTCTCTCTCTCTCTCTCTCTCTCTCTCTCTCTCTCTCTCTCTCTCTCTCTCTCTGGTATGTTCCTATCCTAAAAACTTGGTACCATTAAACTAGTAAGATTCAAGGGCTCATCATCAAGTAATAAAGTAGGTAATTAAGATTACCTAGTTAGATAATACTAGTGTTTTTCTTAATGGGAACCCAAAATGAGATTCTGATATGAACAAGAATTTATACTAGGTTGTAGGATAGAGTATATAATATTCATATAAATTTATATGGGAATAGGGTGTATAATACTTGAACTAACTAAGATCAAAATCTTATTTAATGCTAATTTTAAAAGTATTTTTTTGATAGGGAAAGGGTAATGAGAAAATATGGGATGATATGATACATAAAGGGTCTTGTCACATGAATTCATAGATAAACAACTATCATATCAAAATAAATTAAATACAAAAAAAAACCTTAAAATGATAGTTTTATTGATGTAAAGAGTGTAATGTGAGATGTGACATCTATATGGAGTAATGTTTGAGGTGATGTTCATATATTCATCAAACACCTTACTTGATAAGGTGCATAAATAAAAATATTAATTTTAAAAATATTCCATAACCAAATATGGGTCTAACTAATTAAGTCTTAAATTTTGACCAGCTCATTTATTTTTTTAAATTATACTATTGAGTCTTAGGGTAAGGTGGCCAACCTAGATAGGTCACTCATGAACATTATTATTGTACTAACAACACATATGATTTACATACTCAACATGGTTTTGTGCATCTATGAGGTAATGTTCATATAAAATTCATAAATTAGTGAGGCAAACATTTCTATATTATTATTCATCCAATATACCCTAAAAATAAACATTAAGAATTGGGATTTATAACTCTAAAGGAAGAATTACTTCTACATCAAAAAAAGAGGGAATAGGGAGTTTCCATAGTGAATGTACAAATATTCATCATATATGCCCATAATGTAGGATAAAGCTGAAGGTGTATTTATTTCATTGATTCAACTTGATCACTACCTAAGGGTAATATAAGGAGGTTGTGTGATGATATAGGGATAAATTCTTACATAGTTAAGTACCTCAAGGTTTTAAAAAGGGGATCCACAATTAGTGATTATGATTGTGGATCTTGAATCTATAAATGATTTTGTTTAAGATGAAATTTTTGATCACTAAAAAAGTGATGGTGGTTAGAGATATTGTTTCTACCCACTTAGTGAAATACTCAATGGCCATAATGATGATTAATGGCCATGAAAAATAGCATGGAAAAACTTACCAACTATGTCTATCCCCTAGGTAGAGATGGGTTAAGATGTTGTAATGGGTTTAAGGGACTGAGTGGGTAAATTAATCTATTAACAAATTTTCTAACACTTATTTCATTTTCTCACATACTATATAACATCATGCTTGAGTATATGATAAAAATAGCACATTCTATGAATCTTCCTAGCAGTCATGTGACCCCCAAAGTATCCACTAAAAATATTTCTATGATAATGACAAGAATTTATAAAACTCTTATTGATCTACACATCTAAGTATCAATCCATTGAAATCCTTCTGGTATATGACTTTATCAATAATTAAATACATGGATGATATGATTCAAAGACATTGCTTCTATTGGGAATTGGCAAATTCAGGATAGTTTTAATAGATCAAGTAGTTTATTATGTTAGTATACCATGGGGAAGAAGAGACCACATGGTTATCTATATATAAAATAACTTCATATGGGAAGTCAATGCCAACCAAATCACCAAATTCCAATGGGGACTTGGCCAACTAGTCAATGATGATTTATTTATTAATATAATTTTTGTTGACATAATTTAATTCAAACTCTCTCAAAAGTGTGATGAAATAACATATTTTTGTTAATAAAACTATTTGGGTAAATAATGTACAAATGGATTTAGATCTCATAATGACCCTCTTTTCTTGATTGAGAATGTAATGTGTCAATCGTTTAGTCACAAATACTAGGCTAAACACTCTTTTCCATCCTAGGTATACTTTATTTCATAATCAATAAGGGTGTAGATAATAAAATAAATTGATCTTTATTTACCATCATCATATTTTAGGGATAAAATATAGGTGAAAGACAATAATTTACCTGAATTAAAGTATTAGAGGTCAATTAAACTTCGGTTCCATGAGATGTCGACAAAGCCATAAAAAAACACTTTACCAACTTGAATGAATTTAAATATATTGAGTCCAATTAAAAATAATCTCATTATTAAATAGATGAATGATAATATGGATAAAAAATGTAAAGTCAAGGATGAACCTTTATATTTTCCATAGATTTCCCAAGAATGACCTTAATCCTGATTCATCAGTAGGGGGTCTTCTCTAAAATGGCATGTAATTAATGCAAGATCAATTACATCTTGAAAAACCATATATGAGGGATATAAACTCATTTTTTGATATGGCATCCATGATGAAATCATTAGATATTAGGGGGAAATCATAATTTGAACATGCCTTTTTGATATCTCTAAAGTCAATGCATATCTTGATTTTACCATTGTTTTTAAGGATGGGGTTGATATTGGACAACCATTTAGTGTAGTCCATGGCTTTGATTAATCCCAATTTTATAATATTTATATCCTCTTATTTCACCATCAATGTGACCTTTGGTTTGATAAACTTGATCATTTTTTTTTAATAATTTTTGCATTAGGCATGGTGATTGGGCTATGAAATAACACCTCAGGCTAAATTCCCATCATATCTAAGTAGGAAAAGATGAAGGCTTTGGAAATTTTAGTGAGTATATTCTTGTGATTTTTTGCCTTGAAGTAAGAGTGAATACTTAGATTAAGGATATTGAGTTTTTTTGTAGTCCCAATGTTGATATCAATGGTGTCCTCTATGAGAGAGGTATTCATTTCCTCTAATTATTATGGGGTAGGGGGAAGATTGAGTTTATAATTCTCTACCTCAAATAACTTGTATTCATACTTAGAAGATTCATAATCCTTGATTTTATAATATGAACCATATTATTCCATTTCAAGGGTAGATGAAGGGTAAAAATTGAAAGGAAAACCCTTTTTATGGTGTGATGATGGAAGATAATCATAGATTCATAGGAATTCTAAAATTGGCTCATCATTTTCCATAAATTTTAGGACAAGAGGGTCATTTTACTATTCTACATGGGAGAGGATTTGAATATTAGGTATCTTTTGAACATGTGGTGCAAGTCTTATGGACACCACAAATTCAGATTTAGTATTCATTGTTGAGGACATAATAGAGAAGAAGTGGCCATTGAATTAACTAGTTGGTTATTCTCTATAGGGACAACCTCTATGGATAAAAAGTTGAATTCATTGGTGACTTCACACACAAAATTATTATACAAATGAATATGTTTATAATTTATTTTGTAAATTATAAAGACTTAATTAGTGACTAATTATGAGTCACCTTAAATCTTGATGTTCTAAACACCTAATATCTTAGCAATGAGCATTATTAACAATAGGGCTTCATATACTGCATCATTTTTGGTGCATTTGAAATCAAGTATAAACTTTAAATTCATGTTTCTGTATCTAAGGTAAATTAAGATGACTCCTACTCCTGTGTCTAAATAGAATCATACTTTAATGTAGTGAATTTCCCATTGATCACTTAAGAGAAGGAAGCAACATCTTAATTCATACAGAACATCTCTTCATTTAAAAAAATATAAAACATACAAATATAGGGTATCATGACTATTCCACCTTGCATATATGGACATTAAGATTTATAGAGTTTATAAGTTCAAAAATCATATGGGTAAAAAGGGAGTGCAATAGATTTATCCTTCTCTAAGATACTAATGATTTAAGTCGTTGACTTTGTTTAGACAACTAATATCATTGTAAACTTTTCTTAACTCACTTTCTCTATCATTCATACATTTTTTTCATTAGGAATTTAGTTTGATGATCCATAAGGACCTTCAAAGTTTTATTTTATAACACATATCATAGTTATATTGAGTTATTTTTCTGAGGTAGGTGGAAAAGGATTTTTTATTCCCTTTTCTAAAATATTGTAGTCTTGGAATTTTTTATAGGTTCACCTATTGGACATCAAATTATTAAGTATCACCTTGGGAAATTAAAAACTTTCCCATATGCATAAATTTTGTTTATTAAAACAAAGTTGAGGGGATTAACCTTCATTCTATAGATCCAAGGCCTCCATAAAATCATGTTGTAATTAGTGTCCTTATATATGATATAAAACTCAGTAAGAATTGTTTTGGGCTCTAAAGTGACATGAAACACTATGGTCCTAATAAAAGTATATTTAAGGCTATCATAGAATTGAAGGGTTTTCTAGGTTGTGAAACATTTGGTTTTACTATAGTTGAGATTTTGAAGAAATGAAAAAGGGACTATATTAAATGGAACCCCATCATCGACCATTGATAAATTAACATAATTATTGTACATCCAAAATTATAGGTAAAAGGCATGATCTCCTCTTATATCCATGTTGACATTATGGGGTAGGATCCTAAGGTCAAATAAATATATAATTCCCTTATAATCTTGCCTAGGAGGATACATGTCTTGATCTATATGGTTGATCTAGGTCTTGAGATGTGGGTTAAAACTAAGCAAATGACTAATACATAAGGTTTTGAGTAATGATATATGATGGGAAAGAGAGCTTATAAGTAGATCCATGAACAAAAAATGGAAAAATGTATTTGTGATAAGGTCATAATTACCCATGGGTTTAGAGTTGCCTTCAACATCACCCTCTAGGGAATTGGTGAGATGGAGATTTTTTGGTTGATACTCACTTGTGCAAGTGATGATATTTTCATTCTCATGAGTTTATAATTATGTGACACATATTATTCTTTTTTTTCCCTGAGGACCTAGGAAAGAGGCCACATTGGGTTTTGTTGAAGCATAGTCAAGGCTTTAACATCATGAGTTCCAGTTAGGATGGTTGGTTTAGTTGATTATATTGTGACATAGTTTGATTGTTGTGCTATTGGTAGTTAAGGATTTTTTTTTTTATAAATTCATAAGTTGTAATTATGAGGCACCACTAGACCTAGGTGGGAAGGTTGAGGGTTTACATTAACTCTTCCCAAAGACATATAAATAAATATTTGTCATTGGTCCACATGTATTCATTAGATGAACTTTTTATACTCCTTACATGTGTAAAGTATCATGATCGATGATCCTTTAAAAAAGATAACACACATTGGGATCATAATCCCTTGGTGTTTGATTTTGATTTTGTTGACTGAACCTTTATTGATTATTATTTGGAAATAAACATTGACATTGAAATTATGCATTCTAGTTTTGGTTAGGATTATAATATTAGTTATATTATTGATTTTGATTTTTTTTTCATGAGGTGGTTGATAGTTAAACTCCACAACATGGATAATATCACCCCCATTATTATTATTATTATTATTATTATTATTATTATTATTATTATTATTATTATTATCATCATCATCATCATCATCATCATCATCATCATCATCATCATCATCATCATCATCATCATCATCATCATTTTTATTTCTATTATTTCTCACAACATTAGTATTTTTGGGTTGATTCATAATACCATATGTCATAGAATTACAATTGTGATTTAGGACCTTAGTCCCATATTTTTTTTAATTCTAATTAGTTTCTAATAACTCATACTATTTTGATTGGGAATGATAATTTATCCATTTAATCCATAGGTTATATATTCACTTTTTCAATTATCAGCACATAGTGCTTTGTTTTATGATTTTAAGGGAGTTTATGGATATCTTCCTAGTTTATTTTCTAAGAGAGTGAAATAAAAGACCACACAACTATCTTTAGTCCATGTGTGGGGTAATGAAAGAGGAATACAATAATTTATTACACCTTGTAATAAAGTAGGAATCAAACTCATTATATTCTTGTTTAACATGCATAAATTCCAGTATACTAGGCCAAAACAACTTGTTCATATCAAGTGATTTTACAAATTCTACCATAAGTTGAAATAAATAATGGATCAAAGTCTTGAGGAGGTAATATTACCAATCAAATGTGATTACCTCAAGATTCTTAGGGAAATTTTTTTCCCCTACTCTATTCTAGGGCAGCAACTCTCCAATGACCATATCATAGGCCTTGACATGGGTGTTTAGGCCCCCTTCTCCTTTATATTTGGAGAGTTAAATAAAAGGGCATATTAGGGGGACCCATCAAATGGGGTGATCAATGGAATCCTTTATATATTTGACATATTTCCCCATGATGCTTAAATCTATTACATGAGTGTTGGAATAAGCTTAGGGAAGAGACATTAGAATGGGAGTGGGCCTAAAACCATTAGGGGAAAAGATATCGCTTGATTGAGAAAAGTATAATACATTAGAAAATAGTAATATAACTATCTATATATAGATAAAATGTGATAATATGGTGGTATAAAGTTTTAAGGAGGTGTGCCAATTGGAATTTACATAGGTGGAGCATATGTAGCTAGAGTACTAGTAGGTACGTAATTAGGAAGGACCATGCATAATAGTGTGTTAAATTCCCTATTTTTTTGGAGTAGTGTAGGAGAAAGAAACATAAATGGAAATGTAAGTGTGATTTTTATTAGGTGGGCTAATGTTTGTTGTTTCATGATTGGGGACACAAAAAATTAAGGTCTCCTGGATTTTGATTAGATGTAAAACTAGCTAGATGAGAAGTGGGTTGATAATGTGAATATTGGTAAGATACCAATAGGGTATGAACATGAGAGGAAATAATTTTATTATTGAAGTTTTAGGTCATTCCTTGATTATAAGGACCAATTTGAAGAGAGGCTTGGTTGTTAGACAAGTATTAAATGCATCCCACCAAGGTGGAGATGAGATCATTCCTAATGGAATTAATAGTGAACTTGGGGGCCTCTATTATGGATAACTGTGAGGGAAGAGGGTGATATATTAAGTTAAACTAATTTATGTTTAATTTATCATGAGGAGTCACCATGTGATATTTGGGTTGTGTAAAAATAGATTGGTTAGCACTTAGAAGTGGTGGGGCTAGTTGTAGTCTATTTAAACCATCTTCTATAATATGAATTATCTCAACTTACTAATCAAATATTTTTGGGCTTTCAGTATCAAGGATTTATAATCTAACTTGGGTTATAGTTAAAACATCTAGTTATAATCCACCTCCACTAGTTAGGGTTAGGTAATTAGAGTCATTGTAGTTATTGGAAGTTTTTGAGTGATCCCACAACTCTTGAATTAACACACAAGACTTGGTATGATGTATGGAGGGGGAAGAGCCATAAAATGGAATATGGTTATCATTGTTTTAACTTTGTGTGTTAGAATAAATAAATAAATAATTTTCATTTGGATCTTGAACTCTTCTTATAATATAATAAAGGCTAAAAAGCCTATAAAATTATTCTCTAGACATATTTATGAGTAAGTTAAACCCAAAAAATAAATGGAAGAGAAAAAATATGGATGAAAGAAGAGAAAAAGTATAAAGATAAAAGGATAACCCTTTCATGTTAGATTTAATATATCTATACATGTAAAAAATAACTACTAACCTTTTGCACTCGTTCTCCCAAAGTAGGACCAAGATGACCAAAGAATACTGATATGATAGTCAGGATATTGATCTAGTTGGTTCGGTTGAGGTGGTTGAATAGGCTAATTTTAAAGGTCTGGTTGATTTGGATGAACTACTCACATAGGGTTTTTGGTGATGTGTGGTAGTGTCTACTTGTGTCTATATAAAAATAAATTGACTATGTCAAAGAGGTCATTAAGGGTAGTGAGATATGTTATAATAAGACCCCAAGAATATTCATAATCTATAATAACATGGTAACATAATATTTATCTATCTGAATTTCCCTGAACATGTTAAGGTTATGTTTTATTACTCAAGGTATTTGATCAATCATATCAAGTTTGATTTTCTCAAACATTGTTATCCATAAAGTGAATAAAATTAGAGAAGGTTAGAATTGAGAATGAAATAAGAAGTCTTGGAGGTTTAGGACTTGGTGGGCTAATAGGTGAATTTTTAGATAATTGTGCTTTGGAAAACATTGTTTGTTTATCTAAGGAATTTAATTGGATAATGATAAGATTAGGTAGATGTGTGGAGTGAAAGAAGTATAATCGAAGCTCAGAGTTTATATCACTTTGGATATTCTATGTTGGCATAGGGGTAGGAATTTAAGGGTTCTATCTATATGTGCTTGTTTAGGAAGCATAATCTAAGGGCAAATAAAAATGTTTATTTGAGATCTGTATGTCTTGTTTTGCTTGTTGTTGAGATTTTATAAAATCATTGTATGGTTGTTTCATTTTATTTTCTAAAGTGCATGTATTTTGTTAATTTTATTATTTATGTTATTGAATGTTTGGCTAAATAAAATATTATCATTTGTTTGAAAACTAATATTTTTAATATGACTAAATAAAATATAAATACTACCAAAATGAAAGGTGCTGAAAACAAAGAAAGCAAAACCTCTTTTTATTCTTTTTTGAAGATATAAGATAAAAATGCTAATGAATTTAAAATTGAAATTAGACTATATGTGTGTTGGTTTTTATGATTTTATGGTTTTATAAAGATACACAAAATTTAATTATACTTATTTAAAATGTAAAATATAGTCTTTATTTTTAAATGAATGCAACTTGAGATGGATGAATATTATAAGCTTCACAATGAAAGAATGAAAACAAAATCTATAGTTTTATATTTTAATGTGTGAAAATAAATTCTTAAATTTGATAAAGAAAAATTGAGTGCATGTTTTCTATTTTTGATTTAGTATATTTTTAACTAATATTAACATGCACGTATAAAATTATGATCTAACTATGTCAGTGCTTTGCATTTTTAGATGTATGCTAGAATGAGAGGTGGTTGTGTAGATACAATTATTTTCTTAATTATTTTTATAAATTTTAATGTAATTGGGAGTGGAAATATCTGATTGTGTCGTATACACATGTATGCATGTGTATGTCTATCAAAAAATAAATTATAAAGATGTGAGTTATTGTGAATGAATATTTTTTGTCCTTTAACTATAAAAAATAACATGAAAACTATGTGATTTTGATTTTATTTATGAAAATAAGATTCCTAAGAATATTTAGTAATTTACAATACAAATGGCTCTATCTAATAACATTATGAATAAAAATGTAGTGATAAAAACATAGTATGACAAAAATATACTATGACAAAAATGTCATGAGGATAAAACATAGCAAGGAAAAAATGTAAAGGTATTGGTAATGTCACAAAAATATCATGAAGAGCATAATCAGGATGTTTTAGTGATTATCACATTGTTTATTTATTATTTAGTTTATTTTGGTGATAGTAATTAACATTTCATGGTGGAAAAGTAATGTACCAAATTTACAAGAAAAATAACAAAGGAAAATGTGATTTCATGAGTTTGGACCTTTAGTTGAAAGTTATGTCATTTTCTATGTGAGCACATCCTTTACTATGTTTTGTTCCTATGATGTTTTTTCCTCGTTATATTTTTCCTTGCTACATTTTATCCTCGCTACATTTTTCATGCTACGTTTTTAGCCGCTACATTTTTGATGGATGCCATAAAAATGGATACAAAACATGATTTATTTTTGTATTATATGTGTTATTTTATAGCATTAAACTAATACTAATTAAAAATATTTAATATAATTAAAAATAAAACAAAAAAAATTCTTCAACCTGACCAAAGCATAGGATAGGTGGAGAAGAATAACGTGATTGGAATTAAATTTTTTATGATCTCTAGGCTATTATTTCCTTGGTTTTTATTCAGTGATGTCTCAAGGATTATATAACAAGTTGAATGTTATAGGTAATGAAAACATAGAAAATAACGAAGAGAAGAGGCAATTATACTGTGGCTAGTTGTCACAAACAATAGAGTGTTGTGTTGAAAATTTGTGAGCTTCCTCTAATTTTTTACAGTGACCCAAAGATTTCTAGAAAATATCGGCTGATTTATCAAGGAAGATATAAGAGGTAGACTATATCTCTCTCAAAACCTATATACTCACATCTCTATGTAATTTTTGGATATGAATTTCATGGTAAAAAGAGTTATTTGTAGGATAAGAATGGATGTTGCATGTGAGAGTTAACAAGAACTGGTTGAGATCTTGTTAGAGTTTCCTTAGAGATATATAAAATTGTATTGGGAATGAATTTGAGTTAATTGGTACATTTTAGAATCAATTATAGAAAGATAGGAAGAGAAATTGAGGGTAAAACATGCAAAATGTGTTAAAATACATGTTCAAAGAAGGGAATTTAAAGTGCATACAACGTTGGTAGAACCAACACTATATGCATGTAGAGATTACAAAACCATCATGGTGTTTAGTAACTAACATGGAAATTACATGAATTTTTAGAGTAGTTGAGTGAATCATTGTTGTGGTTTTATAACTGCCACAATTCTTTTTCCAAGCACTTTGTAAACCTTAGATTTATAAGGCTTAAACTAAAATTTTACAAGTTTGGCATTTGAATAAGGATTGGAGAGAGGAAAAAAAGGAAAGAGAGGATAAGACTAGGTTTGATCATGTAATTATTTATAGAGGTCCTTACACTATCATATTATATCATATTTTTTTTACCATGCAAAAATTAGTCATGTAAAAAAACATACAATCATCTTAATCCATATGATTTGGGTTGCATGAAGTAAGGAACAAAGATAAAGATAACCAAAACATGCAGAGTTAATTTTCAAATAAATGATAGTTTTATTGATGATATTTTGGTGGATGTTGTACCTCTTGATGTGTGTGGTATTATTTTTTGAATCCCTTATATGTACATTCATGATGCAATCTTCATGAAATTATCCATTCAATACCATTTGGTTGAGGATGGAAAAAGTTACATCAATAAGACTTATATAGGTAAATAAAAAATATCCTTGTTAAGTCCTTGTCAAGATAAATAACTGATTAATGCAAGTGGGAAGATTTATTAGCTTATTTTAAGTGATATGTAAGATAATAAAGTAGTAAATTATAAAAAATATCATAATTATTTTACTAAAAAAGACCATAAATAAATGGAAGAGATGTTGCAATAGTTCAAGGAAGATTTCCATGAGCCCATGGGTGTGAAACTAGTGAGGGCCATTCAGATTGAGAAACATTTTTTACCAAATTATCCTCTTTATTACATTGATCTCTATCAATAGTATTTTAAGGATGCAAATGATGTATGATATTAGTTACAACAAAAGTTAGATCAAAGTGCAATCCTTCATAGTTATTCTCCATATGATTATCAAATTATTATTTTATCTAAGAAATATGGGTCATGGAGAATGTGTGTTGATTATATAGTTTTAAATAAAATAATCATTAATAATATGTACCATTTTACCTATATTTATGATCTATTGGATAAAATTAAACATTCTAAGTATTTTATCAATTTGTATCTAATTTAGACATCTAAGTGAGAGTTAAAGAAGATGGCTTATGCAAAACAACCTTTGAGATAAGATAAAGGTTGTATGAATGTTTAGTGCTTCCTTTCACATTACGTAATGTCATGACTAGTTTCATGAGGTATTGAGGCCATTCATATATTATTTTTTCATTATTTATTTGTATGAAATTTTAGTTTTCAACAAACATATGATTATCATCTAAAACATTTGAAACATGTTTTGAAAGTGTTGAGGGAGAACAAATTATTTTTGAATGAAAATTGATTCGAGTTTGCACAAAATAACTTGTTTATTTGGGATGTGGTTGGAGATAGAAAGTTTAGTATTGATTTGGAAAAGTTAGACACCATTTTAAATTATCCCAAGCCTTCTAATGTGATCAACACAAGGAAATTTGTGGGTGTAGCTCAGTATTTAAAGAAGTTTAGTAAGGATTTATCACCCATAACAATGCCTTTATGTGACATTAAAATTGGTGGAGATTATTTTACTTGTAACAAAAAAAAATTGTTTATTAAATTTAAGCATAAGATTAAATATTTAATATTTTTAGGTAGACATGGATGCAAGTAACTATGCTATGGGAGATGTATTATTAAAAAGAGGTAAGTCCATATGTTATTATTAATAATTATTCCATGGTCTAATTTTGAGTTACCAAACATATGATAATTTATTATATTATCTTATTTAAGTAGTTAAAAAATGGAAGTACTATCTAGTGGGGGAGAGAAATCATTATATAGACATATCACTAACCTCTTTAATATTTCCAAGTTTAATATAAATTACAAGAAAAACATAATTACAATAAGATGCATTTATTGTAGTAATTTCATTTTTTTATTAAGTATAATAAAGGTATGACTAATATGATATATAAACCTCCTCTATTTTCAATGTTGGGAACTATAAATCTACTTGAATTTTTTTGTCCAATAGGAATATGTAGAAGTATATGGGCATAATGCATATTTTATGGAAGTATTTATTCAAAAATAGATTGCCAAAGGTGCAGGGTTTTATCATGAGGAGGATTAATACCTCTAAAATAGGTTACTCAATAAGTTGGGTAAGATTTATGCAACTAAAGAAAAAAATATCAAACTCATTAGACAAGAACATACTTGAAAGGTTGCAGGTCATTTTAGAGTAACAAAAAAGATATAATAAAACTTCAAAGGTATGTTCATTAGCTAAATATGAAAATTGGTGTTTATAAATTCATAAGGGGATGTGTGTTGTGTAAAAAAAAATAATTTTATTAACATGAAGTTGGGTTTGTATATGCCAATGCTTGTTCTTTATAGACAATGGGAAAGCATTTCCATGGACATTTTAGGATATTTGAATTTGTCAAAGAATGGGCATGTTTACTTATTTGTATTTGTAGAATGATTTAGTAAGATATGTATTTTTATTCCTTGTAAGTCAGATCTTAATGGAATGAATGGGAATGAGTTCTTTTTAATAATGTGTGGATTCACTTTGGTTTTACAAGTTTTATAATTTCTAGTAGTTATTCTATATTTTTGGAAACAAAGTGTACTACATTATGGGAGAAGATGGATACTAGATCAAACAAATCCACTATGTTTCATCCTAAAACCAATGGGTAAACATAAATGGTCAATTGAACATTGGTGAAACTCTACAGAGGGTGCAATAGGAATCATCCTAAGACTTGGGATGAAAATCTATGTATATTTAGCATTATTATAATGGGGTAATTTATTATTCTACTAATAGATCTCCATTTGAAACATGTTTTGGTTATTTATATCCAAGTACATTTGATGTTATGTTGATGAAACCATGTGAATGGTCTGATTTATCTGATATAAGTTGTCTACATATTATCCATAACATAAGAGCTTTACTTAGTGTGGGACCATTCCTTGTAGAGAATCTCTAGATCCAGTTGGTTCTATTCCATAAACTAGTGTTAATCTTACTAAAATAAATGCATAAAATGAAACTTAACGGTGGAAACAATTAGAATAATTCATAAAATGAAAGTGGTGATACACCAAAATAGAAAGTGGGCTTATTTCGTATCTCTATAAATATAGTGCTATTAATATGCAAGAAGGGAAATGAAAAAAAATCTTAAATAAAATGCATGCTAAGGTACATAAAGTTACATTAACAAGACAAGATCCAGGGTTATACAAGAAAGAGCCACAAAATATTTATGAATTTTATAAAATATACACACTCCCATTACACAGAGTAAAGTATTTGTTGAAATGAGTAAATTAAATATATAGAATAAAAAAGGATAAAAGAGAGGGAATATCCATCAATATTTATCTACCCATTACCATAAGTATACACACTAACCCCTAATGTAATTTCATTTTAGTTTTTAGTGGTTAAGAATATCTTTTTTTTTTCATATGATGCCCATGCTTCCTTACATATTTTCCTACCATAACCTTGACTTTAGATATCTATATATGATTCAATATAATATAATCTTTATTTTTAAATATTAAAATAATGGTGACTCCATTTTAAATTTTTATAGTTTCTTCTTTTCCTTTTCAAGAGACAATAATAGATCATGGGATGGCATTTAATATATAATTAAATTAGTGGAGGAAGCCCTCTAATTAAAGTAAAAAATTTATTTCTAAATATTTAAATAAATCCTAACATCCTTAGATAATTTTGAATTTGAGAGCTAAATAGAGCTGGGTGTGGAAAATTCTTAATATTTTTGCAACTCTAAGGGGAAGCTTGTCTGTTAGCATGGATCTCATAATTTTATTCAATCATAGAGCATAAGATTCAAGAAAAATCTTACTTTGTCTAGCATGGTCTCCACACCAATTATTATTTGGATCTAGAATTTGGAAGTGGGAGTCTAGGAGTGGCATCCATTAGTAGGTTTATGAGGTAGCACAATTAGGAAGGTATCATACCAACACCCTAGGTGCACTACCTATCATGGTATAAGGTGAGGTCAAGGGGTAGAGCCCCTGAAGCTAAATACATTTTACTTATTCTATAGCCTATATTTTTTATTCACACAAAAAATTTCCTCTATTTTTCCATCTCTTTGAACTACTCAAAAAATATTTAAATTTGTATCATTTTGATGCCATTTTAATCTAATTATCTATTCATGTATTAAGTTTTTTACTTTTTCAAGTTGCAGATGCTAAAATATCATTTTTTCCTCTAATAGAAGATAATTATGCAAGATATTCACTATAATATATTTTATATGATCAAATGGATGGATATTAGTGTGATAAATCTTGATCTAACAACCCAAGATATTTATTAGATGTGACTTCAACAACCTTTCTAATAATATCTCATGGCATTAGATTTGAATAAATTAGTGATCTAAGGGTAAGTTTAGTTGGTGATGTCACCTAACATTTTAAAAGCAACTCACAGTCACCACTTGTCATTAACTAAATAACTCACACCATTAGATCTTAGTAAATCAATGGCTTGTGAGGCCTCTTGGATTTTTAGAACAACTTGTACCATTGAATTTTAAGAATATAAATGGATTGAAGTGATCACTCATTTTTATTATTATTTTCCTTCTCATGTAAAATCTTGTGAATGAATTAATTCATGGGTTTTGACACTTTTCATTAACTAATGATGTTGACTTTTGAATAAGCTTATCCTCATCAAGTGTCTATTCCATAATCTATCTCACAATCACCCGATGTCCTTTTAATTTTAAAATCAAACATGAATCATGAATTTTATAAGTCTTTTATTTTTTAATAAAACTTTATATCCTTATATTGTTAGAGGTTTATCAATGATGTCTCCAAGGTGACCAAGGCTGGTGATGAGGTGTTATGTGTGCTATAATGATAATGATAAAGTGTGCTTCAATGAGCCTTAGTATTCTTACATGCTTATTTAGTGTTTGACTAAGGAATTTGATGGATGTTATTGTTGGTATGGACATGTTGTAGAGACCCTATAGGGTGTCAATATTTCTTAGAATGAGTATGGAAGTAAGTGGATCTCATCTAGTAGTTCATTATTTCATCTAGACACTTTGGGTCCAGTGGTAGAAAATCTAATTAGGAAGTTTGATGATGTCACCATTAACATGTGTGAATGAGTTAAGGGGAGTTGGTCATATGGCTGTGATCACATTTATGCCTATTTGATATATGCTAAATCTCAAGTCATGCATCTAAGCATGGTAAAATATATGAGGGTGCAAAGTTGGCTTCTTAGTTAGAATTCATTGTTTTCCCATACTTGGCCAAATTTGTATGTGGCAAGAAAGAGTCGAGTAGGCATGTTGATAAGGTTAGAATTCACATGTGTGGAAGTGTCAGGATAAAATGATCATATGGGTTTGTTAATTTTTGTGCCTAGTTTATTTACACTAAATTTTAGATCATGAAATGAAGTGCATCAAAATATATGCATATGTAAAATTGGGCTCCTAGGTAGTTTGACTATGTTTTTCCATACTTAGCCAAATTTACATGTGACAAGAAAAGTTGAGTAGGCATTTTGATGATGTTATATCTTGCATGTGTGAAGGTGCAAGAGAAACTGATCATATGGGTTTTTTTAATTTTCATCTTAATTGATTTGTGTTAAAATTCAGATCATGCAATGAAGTGCATCAAAACATAAGCTTGTTCAAAGTTGGCCTCCCAAGTAGTTTTTTGACATAGTTGGCTTTATAATAGAAGATTTTGAGAAGGCATTTTTAATGGCATTATATCTCACATGCATGAAGGTTTCAAGAGAAGTTTGATACATGGTTGGATTCCTATTTAAAAGGAAAAAATATGGTTTAATTTATGAGACATGAGATGGATCGAGGCAAAAGTTATGAATGTGAAAATTTGGCCTTCCAATAATATTTCAATGGTTGCCATATGTAGTCATTTTTACAAAAGTTAAATTTTGAGCAAGATTAACGGAGCATGTTTGATCTAAGATGTCAGGAAGTATCAAGATGAGGATAGGTGAATGTTGTTTAATGAATGAGAAAAGGTAAAGGATAAGGATCTAATGGTGAGTGGGTGTTCATATATATTGATTTAATTATGAGTGTTGATAGTTAAAAACTTGATTGATTTGTAGAGATTGATGGAGTGCATTGAGTCAAAGTTTCTAGAGTACATGAGATGGGTCAAAGTGATAGATGTTTAACATTTAAATTTGGTGGACTATGAATTAAAGTTTATAAAATATTTATGGTTAAATATTTATCTAAATCTAAGAGGACACAAGATGTGAGCATGATGTTTGAATTTTAATTGTGACCATTTGCATTTGAATATTTAAATTTGCAAAGGAAAAACTAGTGTCTAGTTTTTAGGCTATAAATTTTGATCCAAGATGAATTTTTTCATGATATAAAAATAAAAGTGGTATAGGACTATAAGGAACATATTTAAATATATATTTTAAGATCTGAAAGTGTGTATAAACATAGTTATCGTGCTCCAAAGATGACTATGTGTTTGACTATGTTCTATAAGTGACCCGAGAAAGATTGTTTGAGCTTGTTTTGATATATATATTAATGATTTAGATATTAGGGAGTGTTTTAAACTCCATTATGATACTTTATGTGGTTTTTGGAGGTATGGGAGTCTCCAAATTTTTGGGACTTTTAGTCTCACTTTGTCAAAATGATATCTTCCTCTAAGCTTCAAGGAGACGCTTTGCATAAAGAAGAAGCATGGTAGATGCTAGTTAGGTCTTATTTTTTGTTGAAAGACAATAAGCACATGATAATATGTGTTATATTACTGTGAAGGACTTTATTGATTGGAAAATCTATGTGTCAAGATGCTCTTTGGTTGATCAATTTGCTATCAATTTTTGAAGAACTATCCCAAAGGATGAAAGGCAATGACTTGAGGGTTTGATGTATATAAAACCTAAGGTGTGTGTTCATGATGCTAATGAATTAGTTTTGGTAAATGGATCATAGTGAACATAATGTGGTGAATATTAAATGTTTTCATTAGTTGGTGACATGATTCTAATTCATGGTTGAGCCTAGTTTAGTATTTTTTATCATGAAAGAATTTTGGTAGTGTGTGTAAAGTCTAAGAGTAGGGAATTTTTATAAGTGATTAATCAAGGATGATGAGGTGTCAAGATTTTTTATTTCTTAGAAAGGTATTTTGATTTGATTCATGTGTGCTCAAGGTGTGTTTAGGGTTCTTGGTCCTACAGGTAAGAACTTGTCAATTTTTATTTCTCAAATTGATGGATTTAATGTTGAAATATTGTAAGATAAGGTTGATATAGAGGATGAGGAGAATGTGTTGTCATATATTTGATATCATGAATAAGGTCTCTAATTTCTATTGATGAAAATTTGTGTATGCCATGGAGTTAGGGGGAGATAACTCAGTTAGCTTGAATGGTTTGATGAGCTATGCATAATATGAGGGGGAGCTTATGTGAGATGATTTAGTCATCTTAAAGATGTGTTGTCTACTAAAGATGAAAACTAAATTAGGTTGTGATGATGACTTGATCAAACCAAGTCAGTGCTTTGAAAATGTATTTGAATCCTCATGCATAAACAAAGGGGGAACTTTATAATTGGTCAGGTCCTAGGATCAAAGGACTGTGTAGTTGAATATGAAAGAAAAGGTATGAATGTAATTGTATTGATTCATCATTGTTGAAAATGGATTGAAGATGTTCAAATAAAATGTAACTTATCTCAGGTGACCTAGGGGAAGTCCCTCTTAATGTTTTCAAGGTAAGTTCATGCAGTTTATGATTGTTCATGAATGTTTTGTCTTCATAGATGCTTTGTATGATCAAAAGAATGTAGTTGTGGAGCATGTTTGAGAAGCTCAAGGTGAGAATAAGTTTGATCAATGTTAAGGGGAGTTTGGTTTGTATCATCTGTAAGAGATGTTATCTTCTTATTATTGATCCTTGATGTCTTTTTAGGTCCACAGGATCAAAAGTTTAGCCCACTTTGTCATTGTGTCAAAGGGGAAGAAAGAACCTAAACAGAGAGATGAAGTCTAAGCACAAGATTTGTATTATTTTTTGAAATCAATGAGAAAGGGAAATATTTTTGGAGGTTTGTCAATGATGTCTCCAAGGTGAACAAGGATGGTGATGAGGTCTGATGTGTGCTAGACTGATAATGACAAAGTGTGCTTCAATGAGCCTCAGTGTTCTTGCATGGTTCTTCAGTGTTTGACTAAGTAAGGCATTTGATGGATGATATTATTGGTATGGAATGTTGAATAGACCCTATGGGGTGTAAATAGTTCTTATAATGAGTATATAAGAGAGTATATCTCATCTGGTAGTTCATTATTTCATCTATACACTTTGGGTCTAGTGGCAAAAAATATGAGTAGACAATTTGATGACATCACCATTATCACATGGGAATGAGTCTAGGGGAGTTGGTCATATGGTTGTGATAAAATTTTTTCCTAGTTGATATGTACTAAATATTAAGTCATGTATCTAAGCATGATCAAATATATGATGGTGAAAATTTGGCTTCTTAGTTAGAATTCATTATTTTCCCATACTTAGCCAAATTTGCATGTGGACAGAAAGAGCTAAGTAGGCATGTTGATAAGGTCAAAATTCACATGTGACGAGGTGTCAAGATAAAAATATCATATGGGTTTGTTCATTTTTGTGCCTAGTTTATTTTTGCTAAATTTTAGATCATGTAATGAAGTGTATCAAAAGCTATGCATATACAAAATTGGGCTTCCAGGCAGTTTGACTATGTTTTTCCATACTTAGCCAAATTTGTGTGTGACAAGAAAATATGAATAGGAATTTTGATGATGTTATATATTTAAAATGTGAAGGTGTCAAGAGAAATTGATCTTATCAATTTATTCACTTTTGGTCCTAATTGATTTGTGTTAAAATTCAGATCATGTGATGAAGCACGTTGAAGGATATGCTTGTTCAAAGTTGGCCTCCTAGGTAGGTTTTTGACATAGTTGGCTCTGTGATAGAATATTTTTAGAAGGAATTTATAATGGAATTATATCAAATGGTGAGCATTGATATTTAAAGACTTGATTGATCTAAAAATATCGATGAAGCACGTTAAGTCAAAGTTTTCAAAGTGCATGAGATGAGGTCAAAGTGATAGATTTTTAACCTTTGGCTTTGGTGGACTATGTATTAAAGTTAAAAAAATATTAATGGTGAAATATTGATATAAATTTGAGAGGACATGAGATGCGAGAATGATGTTTGAAGTTTAAATGTGACCGTTTAAATTTGAATATTTGAATTTGTAAAGGAAAAACTAGTGTCTAGTTTTTGGGACATAAATTTTTATCCTAGACAAATTTTGTCATGATATAAAAATAAAAGTGGTATAAGACTCCAACACAAATATATAATTATAAATTTTAAGATATGAAAGTGTGTATGGACATAGTTATGGTGACCTGAAGATGACTGTACTGACCTAAGAAAGATTGTTCAAGATTGTTTTGATATTTTTTCAATATCTCTTAATGACTTGGATATTTGGGAGTATTTTATATTACATGAGAATGATTTATATGGTTTTTGGAGGTTTTACCAATTGATATTGGGTATGAAAATTTCTTAAGAATTTGATTGGTTCATTGAATACACTGGTAGTTTGAGTGATCATGTTGGAGGAGCGAGTTGAAGGTGTTATGAGTAGAATTGATGAGTCCAATGAATATGGAGATGTTGTATAAATCTAAAATACTTATGTGAAGGATTTGATTATTATATTTGTCCCCTTATCAGATGTGTAGATTCAAAATATCTTGATTATATTTTGATAATGTATGACTAATTTGAGAGATTTTAGCCTATGTTGAAGTATCTAAAGCACATGGAGATGTAGCTGAGGTCCATAAGAGTTCACCCATGTGAACTAATCATATGGATGTGTGAAATTTTTGATTTTTTGGTTCAATATTTTATGACTAGATTTTGTATGTATGAAAACCTAAACAGCGAGGTGACCTAATTGGTAGGTTCGAGTGTGGATTTGGTTTCTAGGTGGTATATACCCATGTGGGAGTGAGAAAGTGATCATATGGAGTGGACCTATGCTTTTAAAAGTGGTCCTAATTTTCTATTTTTTCTTGTTAAAGTGTTAAATGGGTGAATAGGTCTACATGAGACCTATAAGAGGTGCAAGAGCCTTATTGAAAGGTGTAACTGCTTAAGGGTGACCCATAGATACTATGGCCAACCTTTGTAGATTATATTAAGTTATGTATTGATGTGAGAAAATCCTTAAGGGTTAAGGAAAGTCTAATGGATGATGAAGAAGTTATTTATCATGAGGGATCTATATATAGTGAAACCAAAGGAGATGGTTTCTAGGCGTGTTGGAGAGATGTGAGCATTGAAGCGAAGAAGCAAAGAAGCTCAGTGTGCCCAATGGTTGGGTTGATGATTAGATGAAATTAAGTACTATGTGTATGACCTATAGGTCATGTTTCTAAGGTCAGAATAGTGTTGTTGTAGGTTTAGCATGAGTGAATAGGTCTATAGTAATCCAAAAGGATATTTTGGATGTCTTGAATATGAGAAAAGGATATATAGTATCTATGAGAGCTTGGTGGCTGGCTTGAGATATTGATCAATGTGTGGACTATGTGTATGACCATATGGTCATGCTATTGAATATTGTGATAGAGTTGTTTCTATGAAGGATGTATTGAGTGTGTAGATTTGAAGGGTGGGGTTAGTTGGGATATGTAATGTGTCTTAATTGATCCTTGTGTATTGGTTCAAGTATGTAATGTGCTTTGGCCAATAGGGAGTGTTGAGTGAAGGTGAAGTGTGATAATCAGAGTTCCATCATTAGGTGTTGAAGACATAAATTCAAAGGTGGAGTTATTCATAGGTGTCATTATGGTTGTTCAGCATCTAAGGGGGTTGTATCCTCCCTGCAAGGTGAGACTTGATAAAAGTCTAGTTGTTATGGCTAATCATCTAGATAGGTAAAGAAGCTCCTTATGGGATTGTAGTCTCACAAAAATTAGGGATTGTAGTTCCTTGATCATTTAAATATGGTCTAAAATAGATATTTTTATTATAGGATAGTAGTTTAATTACAAGTTTTAGTGGGTTTTATTCCCCAAGAGGATTTCCCACGTATGTCATGTGTTATGTGCTCGATCTTGCATTGTATTTCATATTCATTACTATGAATGATGTTATGCCTCATGAGTGTATGTATTGATTGATTAAGAGTTTATAAGGATTTGAAGTAAAGTTGAAATATATGGGCTCATAGATTCACCCCCCTCCCCTCTTAGTGATTGTACCTCTAACACATATTGAAAACCATCAGTTAGTTATACTCCATCTATTCCAATAATTAGAAATATATCAATAGATGAAATTAGTAGGATTGTTATAAATAGCTCACGCCATATGATTTAAATTTAATTTAATAGATAGATGAGACTTATGATCTCTTTAAAGAAATATGAAATAAAGGTAAAAACCTTTATAAAGCAATTTCATATATCTGCCACAATGGATCCATGACTTTCAAATGGAGATATCTATTTAATTTTTACTACCATAGATCTAATTTTTTTACATTATACTAGAATGGAAAAGGACACAAGTGTTGAAACTAATTTTTTTTCTCATTCATCTTTCTCCAGAAACTATTTTCCTATAAATTCTATCAAAAAAATATTTACAAAAAATAAACACAAACACTAGTCCAAGTAAACTACGTAATGTGATGTAAAATGCATCTTATTATGAAAATAAATGAGAATCCCATTATAAAAAATTATGGGTGAATCTAATAAAATCATTAATAGTTTTGAAAAAATATCTACTCTTTTATAATCATACTTTTCCATTCAAAGATTTTAGGGATAATTTAAAGTAGCCACACAAAATGTATGATGAAAAATAAAAATTTGTACCTATTGGCCTCTCTTTTCTCTATGAAATATACTTCTTGAAACTTTCTCCACTTATGATCATGCTATGCATTTTTTTGTAGCTTAAGGAGGTGATCCATCCTTATGAATTTTATTAATAATTTTTTGGCATTTTCTTAGCAGATGCATTATTTTTTTATTTGTATTCACCACCATTGATCTCAAAAATCCTAATATTTGGATTGAATTTAATATTAGATCCTAAAAAATATGAAATATTATGGGTTGACACTTTTTCAAATATCATCTCATATATTTCTCACAAAAAATGGGTTATATTATATTGAAAATGAAACTTGTATATAATTTTTATCCTCTATTAAATAATATAATAGATTCTTCTCCATCAAGTAAAACATAACTTGCCTTGAGGATGGAGGAAAAGTGTAACATCCCCACTGGGATCTTCCTAAAATATGTTTTTAATAAAACAAACACATATACCATAAATAGATTTCACCACAAGAATCTAATAAAAGATCATAAAAAATAATCTAAGTCTTATAGCAGTAAAGAAATCACATTACATCATATATCATTGATCTCATATATCATGAGAACACATCGTAATTTGAATATAGAAGGTAATTACATTAACTCAACCATGACTGATAAAATTCTATAGTCACTACTATCAATGTATAATAAATACATATTTATAACTCCTCATGTTAATATTTAAATAACAAGTACAATACAATGTATTTATAAGATGCATGGCTCCCCTTGAGCATAGAGAGAACATACTGTAAAATGTGAATATACAAATAAAAACATAAAGTACATTAGTTCTTACTAGATACACTATATCTAAAATAAGAACATATAATGTTGAATAAGAGGAAGAGAAAGGAATGAATACACCTCACCAGGTATGTGAACTAATACAAAACCTATTATGATGCTAGATTGTTCTAAGTATGTGTTGAATCAAGATTAATATCATGAATGGAGATGAGTGCTGAATTCCTTGGAATGTGGCTCAAGAATGCAAAGGCTAGCCCTTTAGCTCTATTTTCACCAACTATGTGAAGCTAACAAATAATGTGTGTGCTAATCAATGTTTGGACTATGTGTCCAATCCCTCCAAATAGGTGGCTCAAGAATACAAAGGTTGGCCCTTTGGCTCCATCATTGCCTCATGAGGTGAAGCTATGAAGTGATATTGATATAGAATATATGTCATATGAGATGGCTTGTGGAGCTCATGGAAGTGATAAAAATATAATAATGAGGTGTGGATAGCCTAAATGTGTGCTAAAAACTAGGCCGCTCTTGGCCATTTTGAAAGATGGAGGTGGGGTTTATATGAAAGCTTCTTCGAAACTAATATCAAATACTCATGTAAAATCCAACTTGAGAACTTGGGTACTCAAAAATCTAAAATTGTATGAAAGTTTAACTCAAGTATGAAGCCAACCACCTATAGATGGAGTAAGGCATATAACTGCTAAGAATACTTGGGTATAAACTGAACTCAAAATGAAAAAAGATCAATATGTTATGTACATTGCCCTTAATTACTAATGTTTGGAACATGGATTCTGATCTATAAGTTAGGCCAACTACCTAATCTGAACTGAAAGTGATAACCATCATGTTGCACATGATAACCCACTGTATCTAAAAAAAATATACTAAAAATATTGAATTTGACTGATTTAGAAGTGCAAAAACTATCCCTAAACTGAACTTTTTACTTGTTTCTAGAAATATTGAGTGTTTTCCTACCTAGACAGGAAGCACAAAAATATGGACACCCCTATGTTTGGTGTTATAGTCCTACATTGGCACTGTTGTCCAGAGCCAAATCTGATGACTATTCTAGATTCTCTATTCTCTTCCTAGTCTGATGTTTAGATTCTAAATTGGGTGATCTAAATACTATTATTTTTATTGTTAGGAGGTTTAATATTTGTGATAAATCCCTATTTCATGCCCCCTCTTTGGAAGGTAGGAATGATGAACCTACCTTGACAACCCTTAGAAAAAAATAAGTCTTGTAAGTGTGCTAAGTTGTATATATGCAAGATATAGCATTGAATATTTGACAAAATATTTTAGGATATAGCAATATTTAAATCGATAGATTGTTAGATCAACATGGGTATGCCTAGATAGATATAAAAATGTAATAACATGTGTATGATATTGAACTAGGATAGTAATGTTAGATGTTAGTTTTTAGTAAGCATGGAGGGATGGAGCATGATGTCCATCATGGCATCCAAGAAGCAAGATAAATGCATGATTAGATTCATGGAATTATAGATAGTAGGGAGCAAACAAGCATATGAAGCAAGAAGAAAGAAGCATACAAGGGTGGCCAAGGGGCCATGTAAACAAGGGACATGGATACATGTCACTTAAAATAGAAGATAAACATAGAAGGCATGTTCAAATACCGCATACACATACAAGTGGAAAAAACAAAGTTGGCATAAGCACCACAAGCATATAAAAGAGTAAAAATAAAAGACATTGGTAAATTTCCTAAGGCACACACATAAATAGAAGCAAAGAACTAGAAATGCAATCACATAAACTACTCTAAGCAAAGAATGAAATAAAAAGTAATAACTAGAAGATACAAACACATTTAACTAATCAAAGAAAATATGAGAGTATGCAAAACATGTGTATTACATGACTAGGTATATGTTAAGAAATACATAAGTGTTAAGTATTAGCGAAATGTTGATGTAGTAATCTATGTAATCTAGTAATTAATGTGCATCAGTATGATAACTTAGAATGTGTAGTGTAGGAGTGACGTAACCTAGATGGTGTAGTCATGTAGAAGATGCCACCAGTGGGTATGTATATCGATGTGTGTCTCGAACTTAGAAGTAGGAAGGCCATCTCAATGGGTATAATGAAGCAATCAAATAGTTGGATGCCACTACACATATTAAAAAAAGATCAAGTAAAACATGGTAATGTAGATAAAATTGACATACAATAGCATGAAACAAAAAATGTAAGTCCTGGCATGATATGAGTAATGTAAATATGGATGATGCATACAATCAAAATGTTTTTGGTGTTTGTGTATTTTTTTGAATGTTTTTGTATTTTTAAGTGTTATATTATTTTTGTACTTTTGAAAATATTTTAACTATGTAAAATCAAGTAAGAAATAATATATACAAATGATGCTAGAAAGAAATGATACTAACTAATGAGTCTTGAATGAGACTCCCTATCATGGTGTCTTGTATCAAATAATGGGATCGTGCATGATCATGAGGCATAATAAATTGTCTGAGATTATGAATTTGTATGTTTGGATTCATCATCAGTATCTTGAAAATCATAATAGCCTATATTATTCCACTCATCATTATCATCTTGATTTTGACCCAATAGAATGCTAGTGTTGACTTTTATTGTATCTGGATATTTTCCTTTGATAAATTATGTCTATGAATGATTTGCCTTTAGATATTAAATAAATCGAAAAACTTGGTGACAAACATTGTCATTTGATAGAATATGAGTAGTAATGCCTTGAGCATGCTTACCCAACCCTTGACTTTGATAATCAAACTATTGTAGATATCTTTGACCAAACCCATACTACTTTGAAAGTTGAGCCTCATTTTGGAGAGGTAGATTTGCATATTTTTCATGCTTGACCTATGCTTATGGTACTTTTTTTTTCTCTAATTTTTCTTGTTGATCCTTTTGTTGTTTTAAGTTATGCTTTGGTAACCACTTTTGTACTATTTTTGAATTTGACCCTTTGACCCTTTGTGAATGTGTTCCTATGTTCTTATGGATTGCTTGACTGATTTACCTTGTATAAGGTCCTCATTAATAATTATTTGTTGTATATGATTTTTTAATGCCAAACAAATATCTGTGTGATGCCCATGCATTTTATGATATGCACAATAATATTTGGATCTTCTCATTGGATGTAGAAGAGGTAGTTTGATCAAGTTAGATTTAATCATTTCCCTTAGTAGCTCACTTGTAATCTTATTTTATCTTTGAATGTTTTTTGAATCACTAGTTGTAGAGTTACTTTGTTTTGATTTGTTGTTTTGATATGTAACATTGCTTACTAACAATTAACTAGGTGAAGGTGCATATACATGATTGATACTAGGGTGTCTTTGAAGCTTTTGTATTGGAATCTGATTTGCTAATGTTGTGATATTTTCATGTAATAGTTGATTCTACATTTGTAAATCTAAAATTATCTTACTCATACTAGTGATTTTATCATTTAGAGTCTCATGAGTGCAAACCTTAGTTGCTTTCAATTAAACATGTAAGCACATATGCTGAAGATGTTTTGAAAAAGTTGTAGGCTAAATATATGCATTAGGAACAATATCAGAGGTTGACTCACATTTTAGAGGGGTGATAACATGGACTTGGTTAGATGGAAATTAGCTATCACTTTCTTGAGGAAGAGGAGGAGAAGGGATTTCTTTCCTCTGCATAAGATATTACATTGAAACAATAGTAGCCAAAGAGGCATATACATCTAGGTAGAAACTATGCATATAGGCTAAAATGCATGTAAATGGAGTTATAAATTGTATATAAATATGATTATAAATAAAATTCCACATGAAATATAGAAAACAAGGGATAGAAAGCATGAATTTGTGCATGTATGCATAAGAAACTGTGACATGTGCTATGATATTTCTAATGTGTTTAACATGATAAAAGTGTATATTTTTCCATAGAAGAGATAAAGAGCAAAGGTGGATAGCATGTATTTGTGAAATAATACATAAATATATTTGATGTATATTATAACATTTGTAATGTGTTTATCATGATAAGCTTGAAATTTTTTCCATATGAGAAATAAAGATTATGCAAAAGAAATATTGAAATCTTGTGCAAGTTTAGCAATGAATTTTGTAATATAATCCCTTATTATGAAACATAAGCATGAAATTCAAAGGATGAAATTTTTTAATAACATATGATAGAATTCATCATTCATGTACATGATAGGGCCCATTATGTTTTACTTTGCAAGAAATGTAAGAAACATTTGTAAATAAATGAGCATCATTTTTACAATTTGACTATGGATGTAAGGTGATACCTAAAGAATACAAATATGAGATATTATATGAAACTATAGATTTTTAATAAATATTTGTGAAAAATACTATGAATTTTTGTAATTTATATTTAATTTTTTAGGTAAGTATGCAAGATAAAATTTAGAAATTTATGGGAAAGTGCTTGATTTAATAAGACCTAGTAGATACAACTAGGGTTTGAAAAGATTTTTTTAAAAATGAGTATAATAATTTTAAATTTTTTTTATGAATTTGTATAATTTAGATTGAAAAATTTAGGAAAATTTTTAAAATATTTCTACAATTAACAATATATTTTTCCTAGTTGTTTGAAAGTGTTTGTATGCAAATAGGACCTAGTATGTGTAAAATAGGGTTTGAGTGAATTTATTGAAAATATTTCAATTAATTTGTAGGTTTATGATTTTTAAATTTAATAAAAATAAATAAAATATTTGAAAAAATAAAAAATAATTAACCTTAGGGTTTTTAGGCTTTTTGTGCAAAAATTCAAAGTAAGTCAGGTTCACCAAAATTTTTATTGTTTTTGAAATATTAGAGTTATATTCCTAAATAATAAAGGGGTTGAGAAATGTAAATTAGTAAATAAATATGTAATAATTAACCTACCAATTTGTGTAAATAGATTTTACTTTTGCATTTTCTAAATATAGTAGATAATGAGAGAGATTAGAACTTAGCTTATTCTGACTGATCTAGACTAAAACAAGGTATACTAATAGAGGAGTAGGACTGAGAAAAAATCAAAAATAGATCCCTAGACTTCATTTCTAGGTTGGATGGGAGTTATAAAAATAAGACACCCTATTGTTTGACATTATAGTCCTATTCTAGCACTGTTGTCCTAAGGTAAAATATTTCTAGGTTTTGTTCAAAATACCTGTGTTATACTGTCACTAAAATTTTAGGGTTTGGGACCTCACAGAGCTCACTGTGTGCCTGTTTTAATATTTAAAAACCTTAGGATCTCCTAGTGATTGAACTTTAATGCAAACTTGGGAAAGAGAGAAATAAGGGGTTAGTGTGTAAAGGATATGTTGGATCCACTTCACACCCCATGTGTAGGCACACTTCTTACATACTAATACTCCAAAGAGGGATCAGGCTAATTTAGTTCTCTGATTGAAGTGCTTGATATAATTTATGTATTATCAATGAAACTAGAATGTGAAATTGGATGTGATTCAATTAACTAAATTAAATGATTTGAGTAGGCTTTTGAATAATATTAGCAAGTTGTATGCAAAGAATGGGAAGGAGTGCTTGAATATACTTGTTTGTATTCTTGTATCTCTCTTGTAAATGAGTACCAACCAATCTAAATGGAAATTGAATGGAATTTTATAGGGAAAATAATGATCATAGGTTAAATAAATTTTCATGAGGCTTATAGGGAAAAAGATAAGGATCTGGGAAAATATGATCATTTGAGGCCAAAATGAGCTTGGACAACAACACTAAAAATAAGACACCTTGAATTTTGGTGCTCTCATCCTATTTGGGTGTTGTTTTCCTAAGGGGATGAGACACAGGGTGATAGATATAGGCCTAAGAGATCTGCCTGGGTTTCAAAAAGCTAAATCTGAGAAGCTAAAAATGATTGGGAATCAGTGAAAGAAGTAGCCTAGAAGGGTTGTGTGAGCCACTAGGAGGACCTATGGATTAGGTGTCTTAGCCATATTGAAGTTGTACAATTTCAAATTTTATATGACTATAGATTCAAAAGAGTGAAATTTCAAGTTAAAATTCCATTTTTTTGATAATTGCATTTTTGTTCCTGGTAACATCAATTTGCATATCTATTGTAATATTGTTGTAGTCACAATAGTGATTTTATAAAAAATAGTTGTTTGATAAAAAGTGATTTCATAGCCTTGGGTAGTTATATCATTCACTGGAACAATGATTTTGTTTTCCTAAGAAACAATTTTTCCAAAACAATGATTCTATCTCAAAATAGCGATATTATTTACCTTGTGCAGCAATTTCATATTTGACAATAATGATTTTGTCAACAGAATAGAGATTTTGTGTTTTCTATGTTTTCTATCTAGTAATAGCGATTTTGTAGGAAAATAATGATATTGTGTTTTTATGATGATCTAACCCATAACAGTGATATTTTTTTTAAGTAATTATAATATTTTAGGGAAACAATGATATTGAATGTGTAACAGTGATTTCAAAATAGAGAGCTTGTTTTGAGAATTTGCTTCACTCATTTTCAAATTAACTTCAAAGCTAAAGGACATTTTGAATTTTTTTATTACATGCTTTTTAGACCTTCTTTGAAAGTTTAAAATGGATTAAGAACTTTTTTTTGGTTCTTAATGGAAAATTAAGATGCTTAGGTAAATGTTTTGAAAAATTGTTCTTTCAAAGTTACAACTTAAGATCAAGGGGTCAAAAGAACACCACCTAATCTTTAATTTGGTGCTTAAAATTAAACTCACTTATCAAATTTTGTCTTCAATAGTTGTTTAAATATAATTTAATTGGAAAAAAGAGGGATGTTGCATGTATGCTCTTCCATCCATCTCCTTTAGGGAACTTTTATAATCAAAATCACCATCCTTATTGCGAACATGCCTAGTCTAAGGCATAGAAAGAATGTTGTCTAAGGCACTCCCCAAAAACTCATAATAGTTTGGGTGACCTTGAAAAGACAATAAATTCTTTCTATTATGTCTTTTATTTTATGAAAACTTGGCTTATGATGGGGAATTCACCACCTCCCATGAGTTCTATAGGGTTAAATCACTAAGACGTATTTACACTTTAGACATCGCACTACACTAAGAAAGCAACATATGTAGTGGTTAAAAAAAGGGAAAGACCTTTTTACAACACACCAAGTGTCATGGACACATAATTAAAGTGTGCTTATTTTATATCATTTGGAATGAAATCTATTATGAAATTGATCCATGTAGAAACATTGAAAACTTGTAGTTTTTAAATAAATCCCCACTTGCCATAGAAGTATTGTTAGTGTAAGGTACACCTCAATGTCCATGTCACCATATTATCATTTGAGAGTAAGGGTGGGGGGGGTGTAAAAACCCTAATATATAATGTGCATTTAATTTTGGATGAACATTTAAAAATCCTCTCAAATGATGTATATAGACGGACTCTAACAATATCATGCAACCTTGTCAATTTATATTTAAGATGATTTTTTTTGTCATTAGTTTACTTGGTCTTGATTTGTGTCTAAAAATGCTTGTTAACTCAATGAACTTAACCAAAACACATTGTCCTCAAAATTATTGGGAAAGGGAGGCATTACGCTATCTAATTGGAAAATTTATTTTTTCATTGTTCAAAATTATTATCAAAAAATTTGTGTCATATCACCCACTTTGGCACAGTTATGCTGCTCATTTGAGTCTAGATCATTTACCCAATTTTGTTTAAGTACCTCATTTATAATTCAAATTCAAAATTTAACCTTTATAAGTTTTAATGTTTGGTGTGTTAAATTGGGTTCACCATTTGCACATTAAACTTATTATAATTTAGGTTCAATTTTCTATTTAGATTGAGAGGCCTTTTATTAGACTCAAAATAGCATTATAATATTGATGGAATCAAGTCATCTTATGTATCACTCATGATTTGAGTCCTAGAACATATTTCATCCTACTAGAACCATGTGGTGAAAATGTGCTACCCATTTGGTCCTAGCTTTGTAATTAGGGATTTGTGCATGTTTTTACATCTTGAGTTGTTTAGTTCATATTGTCTTCTTCATAATTCAAAGATATTTCCTTTAATTTTCTAGGATAAACTCAGCGAAGTTGAAACTAGATTTTACAATATAGCTATATCACAAAGGTCTAGGCTTTGGTGTACTAGTTTTCACCTTGGATCTTTGAGTTACCTTACCCTCTTCCAATCTATATGATTTCAACTTTACCAAAAATTCAATAAATTTGTGAACCAATTCTTCCAATTTTGTGTGGTTCAAAGCCACCCTAATTTTTATAGTCTCTTTTATATCTTGTCATTTGTTTGTAAGAATACCAGAACATCATACCTTGTTTGAACATTTGTAACACATTATCTAAATCTTGTCAAACTTTGAGAACACTCTTTATTATGGCCCTAGTTATAAGGTAGAGCATTTTTATGATGGACATGAGCACTCCATCTTGTCTAAGGATGTTTCCCTCTTTGGACCTATCTATAGAAAACCAATCGCATCCATACTAGTTGTCATATGTCATCCTCATCCTTCTACTTCAATTCATGTATCATGCTGAAAGGTTAATATTTTAGGGTATCCTTCTTCTCCTTCAACTTGTATGAGAAATCATGATCCATAATGCATGAAGGTTACCATTTTAGGACTTCGTCCTTTAGTTTACACAAGTAACAAAACTAAGAAGAAACCATTCATTACCATTTTAGGACCTCATCCTTTGGTTTGTATAAGGAACCAAACTAAGGAGCATCCATTCATTACCATTTTAGGACCTCCTCCTTTAGTTTACACAAATAACCAAACTAAGAAACATCTAGTCATTACCATTACCATTTTAGGACTTCCTCCTTTGGTTTTCATAAGCAACCAAACTAAGAAGCATCTAGTCATTACCATTTTAGGACCTCTTCCTTTGGTTTACACAAACAACTAAACTAAGAAGAATCTAATTATTACCATTCTTGGCCCATCACTAGTTTTTGATGATCCTATTATTGAAGAACCTCCAATTGATGAACTAGTTGTATTTGATCCCTTCTTCAATAGTCTAATTTTTAGAGAGTCTATTATTGAATTACAAACCTATATTCATGCTAAACTAAATGTTCCCTACTTTAGAAATTCTATGCTAATCTTTGAGCCAAAATAAGAACCATTACCTCTTCAAGAGCCATCTAATGAGGATCAAAATGTGTTCAAAGTTGATATTTTGTAACAAATTATGAAGCAAAACCATGATGTTATTATCAAAACACCCATTTGTGACAATTTAACCTATGATAATTTACCTATTTTTAAAGAGCCTCATCTCCTTGACAAGCTAGTATTTATAGAGTTGTCTCTTAATCTTTTCCCACTCATTAAGGAATCTCACTTTGATAGACATGATTTTGTTGAGATGTCCCTTGAGTGATTCCCTCTCTTTGAGGGGATTCACTTAGATGAGTTAGTCTATGTTGAACCCTTCCAAAGTGAATTAGTTTTTATTGAACTTGTTATGCCATCATAGGCCATTACTTATCAAACATTTAACATTAAACCAAATATTATAGAAATAACCACATTAGATGAAGAATAAATATTAGAGTCAGGTTTCATTTTTGAATTAACATTAGATTTAGCATCAAAAATGGAATCAACATTAGTTATGAAATTAGATTCAGAGTCCTTTGCATCAAAATTAGATTCGAAAATAGATTATAGTCATAGTTGTTACAACATTGGTTATACTTGTCTTGCAGATCAATTTGAATATATTTGTGATCCATATATGGTTTTTGAGGATGATTAATTTAACATCAACACAAGTTTTCCTAGTATTTTATATGAGGATTATGCTACCTTTCATCATTTCACCATTCTTACCAGCCAACATAGCCATTATATTGACATTCTACCTCCCACAAACATCGATTGGGACCAACAGAATCACACATTATTGAATTTCATCCATGAAAACATACCATTTGTAAAATATTAGGAGGGCCAAGACCACATTCATTAATAATAAGAACAATATTCTAGTGAAACCTTTTTGGAGGTGCTAGGGGATGAGCAAAGATCAAATTTAGCGTCTTTTAGTGAAACCTTTTTGTAAGCATTAGAAGACAATTAAAGTCAAATGTTAGCATCTCTTTGTGAAACCTTCTTGGAGGTGTTATGGGATGATAAAAATAAATTCATTGGTGAAAACCTCACCGAGGCACCAATAATTGATCACATTAGTTATTCACTACATACTAAATATATTATTCAAGAACAAATCAAAATAGCTTCCAATCTACAAAATATTTAGATGGTAGCTAATCTTAAGATTAAACAACATAATAATATGGTGGTCCTATTGAGAACATATTTAGAGGTCTTTAGTCCTAACACAACCAAAATTATGTCAAATCTAGCATTAACAACATTACATGTGATTGAAAGTCCTAATCCTCATTTGTTACCCATTCATTATACATTCCATTATCACCCACCCATTCATTACCCACTTATATCATCTATCACTGGAAACACTTTCTTTTGTCAAGGTTATAAGGATATCTTGTCTAGGTGTTTGAAGAAAATAGAATCAATGACCAATAGAGATCACAAACACATTATTGAGATCTAGATCTACAACAAGTTCTTGATAGAGTAGCTTTTTCAAAAGATTGTTGGATAGTAATTTTTATAACTAATCATTTATGTTGTCTCATGTATTGACTAGGACATTCATCTCCTTGTCATCAAGAGAAACAAAACCATTTTTCACTTTTATAATTACCATTTGCCATTACCATGCCTCATCTCTTGGGGGAAACCCTATAAACCCATTTTAGGCATTATTATACCATTATGTTCCATTTACCATGTTGTTTAAACTACATTGACTTGAGGTCCTTTAGGATTATGTAGATAGTGATCAATTTCCATTGAGGTCAGCTCGGTCACCCCTTTTCTATGCTCTCACCATTTGTGAGTAAATGTTAAGTTTGAATTCTCTCACCATTTTATGCGTAACCTAAGTAGCACTCTCACAATTTTGTGAGCAATCTAATCCAATAATCATTTGGGGGTAACTTTGTTACCACTATTGCCAATTTTATTCTAATTATTTCATTATACCATTTTATTACTATTGACCAAGGCTTGTTTTTAGCCATCCTTATTTGATTAAATTTTGTCTAATTTAAATTTAAAGGAAAATAGAGAAAAGGATGGGGATGAGTGATTAGAATGAACCTAAATTTGGTTTGTGCATTATATCCAGATGTTATGAGCACTCATCTTTAGCTGGGGAGGACTACCTATAAATAAGAAAGAACTACCATAAGATGTTTGTTAGAAGATAAATGAGTGGGATACCAAGCTACACACTTGTTCTAGGAAGTGTGAAACTTCCCTAGAGATGAAAATCCACTTTTGAGAGGCAAAGTGATAATAAATAACTACAATAGAGGTAAATAAAGAGTAAAAGAGAGATACAATTACCATTTTTAACAACCTGTTCATAGCAGAGAGTGATAGGGTTCAAGTGAGGTGTTTTGTTGGTGTTTTTGAAGTTGTCTAGGTAGGTTTTGAATAGGTTAGGAAATTCATAGTCACTAACATTGATAGGATAGTGACCAATATCGGTCAGGCTACCAAGGTCGATAGGGAGGTGATCAATGTCAGTTAGGTTATCGAGGTTGGTAGGGAGGTGATCGATGTTAGTTAGGTTGTCGAGGTTAGTAGGGGTAAAAATTGTTTGGGAGGTTATAAAAGGATTTTTTTGGTCTAGGAAATGGTTTGGCTCAGGATAGAGAGGTTAAGGGAATTAAGAGAGGGATTTTATGACTTGGTTAATTATGGTCAGAGGTTTGGTATGCTTGTAAGGGGAAAAAACAAAGGAAGATTTATAACTCCCTCATGAGGGTATGGTTAGAGGTACATAAAATAGTGAAAGGTAGATATAAAGAAATGGAAGAATAAACATTTAAATGACTATATTATCAATGATATACTTAACTATGGTGGTCACTAAATGATAAGTTCTAGGTTGATGGTTTTTGTCTGGGAATCTAAACCTAAATGCCTGAATAGAGAGAACAAGTGGATGTTATTGGTCTTCAAGAGCTCAATTGTTGATGGTGATTGACTTATGCAAGGTAATTGTAATCCTAGATGTTAAAAATAGAATGCTGAAAGCCTGAATGAGAGTAAGAATCAATTTTGTTAATTTCTACTAACCTAATGTATAGGTTGGATTTTGGCTTATATTGCTGATGTCGGTGATCTCATCGATGTTGATAGGTATCCCACTGATGTTAGTCATGGGTTGACTGATGTTAGTGGCCCTAAAATATGTAAACCTTTCTATTCTTGGCTTGTTTTCTACTGTTGTGTGTGCCAAGTGTGACACCCATTATAAAATGGTAAAAATAGGAGGTTAGGAAGGAATTAGTTATTTAAGAATTTAGTTTGGAAGTGGGAATAAGTCTTAAGTAGTTAGGATGAGGGGACCAAGTCTTGAAGTGACTCATCAGGAGAGAATTAGTCATAGGGTAAGGTGGCCAGGTAAGGTGACAATATGAGTTTTTTATTAACTTAATTAAGTATTTTAAATTAACTAAATGTGTGAGGGGTAAAATTATGGGTTAGGGAGATTAATTATTATTATTATTATTATTATTATTATTATTATTATTATTATTATTATTATTATTATTATTATTATTATTAAAATGGGTTTTGTGGGGTTTTGATACAAGGAGTTACGCAATTGTGTGTGACATAATTTTGGTGTCTTCATTTGCCCTTTTTTGTCTTGTAATTTGTACTAACATTTTACAAGACAAAAATAAGAGTTAAATACTCCAAGTATTAGATGAGGTATCCCCCATCAAAATGGGAATAAATAGAGGAAAAACTAGATTTAGCTACTAGTTTGATAAAAAGGTAATTGGGTGACTGGTGGAGAATTGAGCATCACTACATTCAATGAGCTCTAGTTGACAACATTAAGAAAATGCAAGGTTAAGGAGGACTAGAATAGAAGTAACCAAATCACAACTGGTAAGTGATAGTTGACAAGTTAAATCAATCAAAGTTGTAGCTCTAATGATCAATTTGTCCTAGGTATCTAAGGTAGGAAGTGCCCCTAGGAAACACAAAAGGGTTGAGGGTGATAGGATAATCTTGGTTTCCATCCACAACACCTCAAATACATATGTGTACATAATAGCCAACTATAGTAGAATAGCCTAAGCAATCTAGACAAGTAATGCACACGTAGTGTGAAAGGGTCAATGAGCAAGGAAATATTCATGATCTCTAAGCATAGTTGTTGAGGGTAAAGAATTGAGTGATATTTAATGTCATTTTGTCATGGTTGGGGGAGATATATGTGATTTCTAGTTGCCCCAATGTATGGGTAAAGTTGTGAAAAGTTGGGTGTTTTTGTGTTGGAAAAAATGGTTAGGAAGGTGCTAATATTGGTAATATGTGCTGATATTAATAAGATAAAGTGTTGACATTAGCATATCTAGGGTAATGTTACCAATTTTGGTAAGCATAATCAATGATATCGATAGGCTAGGTTAATATTGTCGATTTCGGTGAATGACTAAACCCAACAAAAGGGGGTTTGGTGGCTGACTAAACTCATTTGTAACTTATTTATTAGAGATAAGAAATAGGGATTTGAGAGAGACTTGAGATGGAAATGGCAATAGGAGACCCAATAGGAAGCAAATGACCATAGGAGCTAGTAGTGCAAGCTAAGAGGAGACGACGAGGTGAGGTAAGAACCCAAACTATGTTGATTTTGTTTTAAAAAGTTTTAGGTTAAATGAGACGTGGATTTATATAAAATAGGATTGGGGGGGTAGAAAATAGATTTGTGTAGGTGTAAGATAAGTTAGGTGGATTTGGATGTAGTTTTTTAGGGGAAATGGGTAGGTTGGGTTTGGGCTATTTGGCCCTAGGACCAAACCAGTCATCAACATTAGTGAGATCAATCGATGTTAGGAAACAGTCAATCGACATCAGTCAACATGGCACTGAGATTTATTGATGTTAGTCAACAAAGCACCAAGGTTGGTAGTATGCTATCAGCATCAACCATTACATAGGCTAATAAAGCATCGACATCGATAGTAATGCCGATGTTGTTTACTATTGAAAAGAAAGAAATAAGATAAAGGGTGAGTTTTTGATCTCTAATGGGAGTAGTCAACTAGCCTAATGGCTAAGCTAGCCTTAGAAGACCCTATGTCATCTGAGTGTTACTTGAATAGCCTAGTTTAGGGCCTCAGGCCAATGTAGTTCTCCCAAAACCTAGGAAAAAAATCTAAAAAGGTGTGCATTAGGGAAAAAGGTAACTTGAGATAGTTCAGAGGTCTAGGTTATAATGGATAGGTCATAATGTCAAGGGTCAAGAATATAGGTAGTGAGGCCTAGAGTTGGAACAGGTGGGTAGGCCTAAGGTATAAAGAGAGAGGTAGTGAAGCCTATGGTAGTTAATAAGGTGTGTTTATGGCTGAGCTAACCTCAAAAGACCCCATATCAATTAAGTGCTACCTAGATATCCTAGTTTAGGGCATCAAACCAATGTAGTTCTCCTAATGAGAAGGGAAAAAGGTAGTGAGGGAGTAGATTAAAAGGGATATGACTTGATTTGTTTGTGTATGGATGTAGGTGAGGATGGAGCTTACACTATGAGACCATCTACCAAGGTTATTGACACACATGAGGAGAGATGTTACTCTAGATGAGTGGGATCATATGGTAGCTATTAGTTTGGGAGGAGTGTAATGATACTATCATGTTACACAAGTTTTTTCATGGATGATAACATTGATTGAGAGGTGGGATCATACCAGCAACACCTTCCATCTACCAATTGAAGAGTTGACAGTCACACAAAAGGATGTCTATAGGATTCTATGGCTATCACTCTAGGGTGAGAATATTTTTGCATGCTTGAGAGAGGATCATGATATACATATGGTCAGTTTATATGGGGAGCATGTGAGTGAGATGACATACCACTCTACAATTTTTGCATATGAGCCACTGTACATGGCTGATGAGAAGTAGCATCATCTTAGCATCTTGATGATAATCGAGATCATGGTTTATGCATTACTTGATGCAGATGGAGGGAGATTTCTTATTAATTTGATTAGTGTGTTTACGTAGATAACAGATTAGTAGACCATTTTTGCCCAGGGTTTATTATTTTTGGCACAGTTATATAGAGAGCTATGGGGTTTGAGGCTATGTCAGTGATATAGTTTATATGTTAGCCATCTTTTACACTATTAGGTATATGAGCACATCATGGTGACATGACCACTAGGGCTACCTACCACTATTATATCTAGATTTAGGGTTGGATTTAGATAATGGAGAGATGGGATGGCATAAACCTTAGTGGATAGCATCATATGAGACATCATCTACTATAAGCACATGATTGAGGGCCTGATCCCTATAGATATCATGTGGAGATTATATCTGATATACATAGTTTTAGATGGTAAGTAGAGCAACTTATTGGGTTACAAAGCTCATATATAGGAGAGATGACATAGAGGCACCTTTATCATTGCTTAAGGAGATCGATGGGCCATATTTTGAGGAGCTACCAGTAGGACTAGGTGTTGGGGACCCAGGGTGTATAACTTCTTATATAGCTTGGTGGGTAGGGTTGCATCTAGTGGTGGAGGTTAGGATGCCACCAAAAAACATATAGGGATTAGTCAAGGAGAGAGATGCAATACTATAGGTGTGAGCTATAATAATATAGGCTTGGGATGAAGTGGTGTAGGCTTGAGAGATATCCCAAATAGTGGTTTTAGCCTTATATGGGCTAGTGGTGATATTTTAGGGTCAAATTGGGGCTCTATAAGGCTAGGTTATAGCACTACAGGGATAGATGACTATTTTATAGGGTTAGATGACTGTAGTGATGGTAGAGAGAGATAATTTGAGAGTAGAAATAGGCTAGGCCACTCCTCCTCCACCACCACCACCACAGGGACTAGTATAGGCTAGGCCATCATTAGGTACCATGGGTCTTCCATAAACTATATCAATGGTGAGATATTCGACTGCCCTAGATGAGATTGCTTACTATGAGAGGGAGCTTAGAGAGTTCCCATAGATACAATGATATTCAGAGTTTAGAGAGTAGGAGAGGTCGATGTCATGTGTGATGGATTTGAGCTCACATTGATGTATATAAATAGAGACCGGTGATGATACTACATCTTCATGACCTCAAGGAGAGCCTTGAGGACCCTGAGTATCAGTGTTTTGCCAATTTTTGTTTATATATGTTATATGTATATTGGCATGTGAGTCAAAGATGCAAGATGTATATTTTGAGAGAAATGTATGATGTTTTGATGCTATAGATGATAAACATGTATTTGAGCACATATTTATATATGAGATGTTTATTCATTGCCATGTGTTTATTTGAGATGCATTGCTTATGTTTATGATGTTGATATGGATGATGTTCATTTATTGCTATATTAATTAGGATGTTAATGTTGATCATGTTATTTGATGTTAGAATAACCTTCCCATTTATGTGATGGTATATGCATATTTGATTGGTTAGCTTCATCTTAGCATTTTTCCATATTTGTGATCATGTATGATTAAAACGAGTAGATTGAGTGGGTTAATTTTTATTTCTGCATTTTCCATATGTGTGATGGTGTATGCATAAAATAAAGAGGTTGATTATGTTAATTTATTTCAGCATTTTTCCATATTTGTGATGGTGTATGCATAAAATAAATATGTTGATTAGGTTAATGTTGGTATGACATTATTTATACATCTCAAATAGGGATATTGACATGTAATGTGGCTAGAAAAAATAAAAAGGCATAATGCTCATGTATTGGAAAATACCATAATTTAGAACATAAATAGGCTCAGGAAAATGAGTTTCTTACATGACTTATATCTTTGAACCATTGCGTTTATTAGAGAAGCATCATGTTTACCTCATGTTAAGTGAGTTGTATAGTCCCTTGAAAGAGTATGAGGGGAAAAAAGGGGAGAATGAGGGAAAATGTTTAGATAGCATAACCTACCAAGTAGAAATGATATGTCCCTTTTGTGGGTAACCTGAGAGATAATATAGACAAGTCCATGACTTAAATCTTCTTTTTTTTGTTTAAGCTAATCAATGCGAGAAGCCTATAATGGGATTTTCTATAGGTTAAGGTTGTGCAAAGAGGTGAGGAGCCCTTTTCATTTATTTTTCCCTTTGAGAAAAAATATTGGCTTAGCCATCCTTTAAAGGAGTGGTATAAGAATTTGTTTTATTTTTAAATAACTATCCTTCAAGGGAGTAGTCTATTGATAATAACAAAGTGAAGTTATGTAGTTGTCCTTCAAGGGAGTAGTCTACATTGAAAAACATGACTTGAGTTTTTAGAACTTTTTCAAATATCCCATTTTTTTTACTTTTAATAATGGACAAGACTATAGAGACTTAGGATTTTTCCACTATGAGGATAAAACCATACCACTGTGTAAGTTATCTAAGTGTATAGGAGTAAGGGTGAAGAGGAAGGGAAATGAATGTAATATGGATGCTCAAGGGATTAGTTCAAGTTAAACATGAAGTAAAGCAATGCTAGTTTAACAAAAAAATGGTCATAGGTGTAAGGAATTTAAAGGCTTAGGTTCTATCCTTCCTTTAAGAGAAGACAAGTGATAAGTTCCTGAACCATACTTGTGGGTTATGATATAAGGTCCAAGCCAATTAGGAGCAAACTTACCTTGTTTGCTTTTCTTCACGTTCATCACATGTTGATTTTATTTTAAGACAAGATCTCCTATATTGAAATATCACTCTTTGAGGTTTTTGTTATAGGCATGTTTGATACACTCTTGATAGATTTGGAGGTGGTTGAGGGCTATGAGATGATGCTCATCAAGTAATTAAAGTTGGGCCAAATGTTCTTGGTGAAATTGATCATTAGTAAGTATGTCATGTAGATAAATGTGAAGAGAAGGAATTTGGACCTCAAGAGGAAAACTAACCTCTATCCCATATACCAGTGAAAAATGCGTAACACCCATCAGGGTTCAAATGCTATTTTGGTAAGCCCATAAAGCAAAAGGAATGTGTGTGTGCCAATCCTTACTCGTATCATTGACTACCTTCATGAGAATTTTAGTCAAAGTTTGTTAGAAGCTTCTTCCTATCCATTATCTTGGGGTTAGTATGGTGATGAGAAGCTTAATTTGATTCCAAATGCATCACAAAGACCTTGAATGGTCTTGTTTTTGAAAGACTTGCCATTATCTATTATAATCTTGTGATGTACACCAAAATGACAAATGATGTGGTGGTTGATGAAGTCAACAATTTTGTCAACTTTAGTGGAGATGAGAGGGATGGCCTTGACCCACTTGGTGAAGTATTTAGTGGTAGAAATAACAGAGTGATGAATGAGGGTTAATCTCTTTGATTAGATCTAAGCCCCATTGGGAGAAGGGCCAAAAGTCTTTAACAACTTGGAATGCATAATTGGGAATGTGAAGAAGGTTATCATGTTATTGACACTTGATGCAATGTTGAACGTAGTCAACATAGTTTTGATGAAGTGTGGGATAATAATATCCAAGTCAAAGAATACATTTAGAAACTATGTGACCATTGAAATGTCCACCAAAAATCCAATCATGGACTTCCTTAATAACAAAGGGAGTATTAGTACTAGCTAGGCATTTAAGGAGAAGACCATCAAAACTTCTCTTGTACAGAAATCCCCCTAGTTTAGTATAATGAGTGGCACATTTTATGAAAGTTGTTTCCCATTATTAGAAAGATCAGTAGGGGTAATAGAGAAGAAAAGATAATCCATGAGCTATTTGTGCCATAAGTCATGTGGGTTGGTTGTTACATTTTTGACAAAGAGGATGTTAGCTGAGACATATGAGGGTAATGCTAAGTGATGCATGGTGACATATATTCTTGAAGAGGAGGATGAAGGGGGTATGTGTGAAGAAAGTGAAGCCATCATGTTAGTAAACTTGTTTATAGGGTGAGGAATAGTTTTCAAGAGATAAGAGTCAAATAATCCCAAGAGTGTATCTACATGATGTTTATACCACTAAAAATTTTCATTTTTGCATAGGTAGGAACCATTAACTTGGTTAACCACTAGCTGAGAATCACCAAAAATGGTTATGGGTTTGATACCCAAGAAGAGATCTATTCAAAGTCATAGAATCAAAGCCTCATATTCAGCCATATTGTTAGTGCATTCAAAATCTAGTTTAAATGACAAAGGCATAGGCTTGCCATCTAGAGGAATAAGTATGACCCCCACACCCCCACCATGTTGGCATTTAGATTTGTCAAAAAACATCATCATTTGATAGGAGATGTCATCAGTGGAGAGTGTTATAATAGATTGATTATGGAATTCAAGGTTTGAGGGTTGATTGTTAGGTAAAGGGGAAGTAGCTAATTGGTCCATGATTATTTTACATTTAATTGATTTTTTTTGAATGAAATCTAAATCAAATTCAACAAGAAGAATGATCCATTGAACTACATGTTGTTTGTGATAAGGTTTGAAATGCATGTATTTGAGAGGATCAGTATGGGTGACCACATAAGTTTTGTGATTTAAAAGATAATGTCGAATCTTAGAGGTGGAAAAGACCAATGCAAGGCAATGCTTTTTATCATGGGTATATCTCATAATTAATAAGTGTGTATCTTATGTAATAAACTGCCTACTCTCGATGTTGGTCATCTCAATGTGTAATCATATCACCTAGAGAATGGTATATTGCAAAGATATATAGGTAAAAAATATGATTTTCCTTAGGTGGAATAAGAATTGATGGGGAAATGAGGTATTGTTTAAGTGCATCAATGCTTCTTGGTAGTCTGTATTACATTGGAAGGAGACATCCTTTTTGAGGAGGTGGTGAAAGGGTTGGCAATGATATGACAAATGGGAAATGAAGCATTGAATTGACTAAAGTTTGCCTTGTACATTGAAAAGTTGTTTGATATTATTAGGTGGAGGCATCTCTATGATTTCTCTAACCTTAGCAGGATCAACCTTGATACCATGGAGAGAAATGATAAAACCTAGGAGTTTACAAAAAAGAACACTAAAGACACATTTCTTTGGGTTTAGTCAAACATTATATTGGAGAAGATGAGTGAATATGGTTTTGAGAATTGTCAAGTGTTCTTAAAAAAGTTTAGACTTGCCAAGTAATTCATCCACATAATCTTCAATAATTTTGTGTAGGAGATCATGAAAAATGTAGGCCATGGTACATTGGTAAGTTACACCAACATTTTTTAGGCCAAAAGGCATGACCCAATAATAGAAAGTCCACTATGGGGTAATAAAGGTGGTCTTGTGTTGATCCTTAGGAGTAACCAAGATTTGATTATATCTAAAGAATCTGTCTATAAGTGATAGCATCTCATGGATAGCCATTAGATCAACAAGTTGGTCGATACTAGACAATGGGAAATCATATTTTAGACAAGTGAAGTTTAAATAATGATAGTTGGTGTAAATATAAATTCCCCCAGTCACTTTTGTGACAATAAAAAGACTGGAAATCCATTAAAAGTATTTGATGGGTTGGATAAAGTTAATATAAACAAGGTGTTGGAGCTCTTCTTTGATAAGGAGAGTGATATGAGGATGCATTTTGCAAAGTTTGTGCTTAACAAGTTTAACATCTTGATGGGTGACAATATTATGGGTGATGATAGAGGGGTCAATACCAGGCATGTAATTGTAAGACCAAGTGAAGTATTTTTTTATGGTCATTAAGAAATGTGGCATAATCAGCTTGCTCAAAGGAATCTAAACATTGGCCAATCTTGAGGATGTGAGGGTTATCATGGGAAGGTAGGTTGATGTCAATGGTTGATTCATTTAACATAGCTTGGGTTTCATATGGGAGTGATCGTTGGATATAAGAATCATCCATACCCATGTAGGTGAGAATTACATTATCATCTTAATATTAGACAATGTTAATAGTGGGAGAATCTTCATCAATTATTTTAGGATGAACAAGAAGAATGGACCTTGTTTCCTTACCCTGGAGGTAGGTGAGAGGCCCTAAATGGATGGCATATATTGTGAAAAAAAATTAGGAGGTATAGATACCTCTGATTTAGTAGGTGATGGTGGAGGAGAGACTGGTTCTTTGACAATTGGTTTTTGGAAGGTTTTAGTGAGTTTATTTGGTTTGTCGTATCTCATCCCATGCCTCTTTTTAACATTTTCAATGGTGTTGCTAGTAGGGTATTCAATAGGAATATGGACACCTTGTTTGTAGCAACCCAAAATAAATCCTTTCCAAGCACACCTATATAGGTAGGTGTGAGTGAATATAGGATTACTTAGGAAAGATAAGTCATGTATAAATGGTTGTGGCAAAGAAGATGGATTGCTGACAGTGGGAGCTTGATCAATTCCCCCATATGTGAAATTGGTTTGAAGGTTAGGGGCCCCATAAGGGATGAACATCCCAATACGGGGGTCATAATTTGGGTACATGTGAAACCTTCCATATTATTGTGGAGTATAGAATATGCTGAGTGTTAATAAACAATATTTACCAAGTGACAAATGTTGAAAGGTCTCCTCCATGGGATCTTTATCAAGAGTTTATGTTACCAGTATCTGTGTAACCAAAGGAGTGGAGATTGTGGAAGCTTCAAAATAATCATGCAAGGAAGATGATGTTTTAAATGGGATGAGAAAATCATTGGGACTATAGGTCATATTATATGTTTTCAACAGAGGTGGGTTAGCAGGTATAACATGTACTTATCCATCATGCTCAAATTTGACACATCAGTGCAAAGTTATAGGTACACATACCATAGCATATGTCTAAGGTCATCTAAGTAGTATGTTATATTGGATCTATCCTTCCACAGCATAGAAGATCTCAAGAATTATGCAGGGACATACATGAATATGTAAGACAATAGAGCCCACCATAGTAGTTGTTGTGCCGTTAAAAGAATGGAGTACCACATCAGTTTGAGACATGCAATAATTAGGAATGGATAGTTTTCTATAGGCATTGGTTGAAATAATATTCATAATATCTCCCCCATTGATCATAACTCTCTTTATATAATTTTGATAAATATATATGGTAATAAAAAGGGTAGAATCCTGATCTTCGGGGTGTTGAAGTGGAATTTCTGAATTACTAAAAGAAATTAGGGAGGTAAAATTAATGGAGCCAACCAAAGATACAAGAGGTTGGGGATCATTTGATTCTACCTAAATCACTTGAAAAGCACTAATAAAAGCTTGATGGTGTTGGGATGAGCTTTGGATTAACTCATACAAAGACATCTTCATAGGAGTTTGATAAAACTACTTCACCATTGAGCTTTGAATAACATCTAAAGATGTTGTTTTAGGAACACCAAAGATGGAAATATTAGGGTTAGTATGGTGAGTGTATTTTGTGAAGGGATGGGTCTAAGGTGTAGTGACCTTTTCCTTAGCTTTATCCTTTTGGTTTTATGACCTTGTGGCCACATTAACTATGTTGATTTGAAAAGTTGGTTAAGGAGGTGGTAAAAGGGTTATAATGACATCTTTGGGTTTGAGTTTTAGTGGAATAAGAGGAAATTTAGATGTCAAAGGTGGAATAATAGGAAGGTTAATGGTAGTGTCATCAAAAAGTGTGTCAACATCAAAGTGTTGTTGAATAACCACTGTGAGGGATTTACAATTCTCAGTATCATGTCTAGGTGAGCGATGATATAAACAAACTTGTGTATCATCAAACCAAGATGGCTTCATTCTAAGAGAACTATAAGGATTAATGGGAGGAAAATTTATCACTAGATATTGTAATAACTAACATAATAAAAATCTTTAAGAGCCTGAAAGTGGGCTCACACTTGTTGTACTAGTAGGAGTGGACACCTTCTTTTATTTTAGTGTAGGAAAGGTTATTTTATGTGGTATCTTGTTTAGATACAGTGGAGCTACATGATTTGCTATCACTTTCTCATTATTAGATGTGAGAGGTCTAGCATATGGAAAAGGTAAGAGTGGATGTAGCTTAAAATTTTATTTGGCTTGGTTAGATGATATTCCAACTAAAGTAGAAGGATGTAACCCAAAAATGGATAGTAAAGTTGAGGGTTGAAGAAGGGATTGGCAAGGTCTAGAAGGCTTAAAATTATTATTTTTATTAGGGAGAGAAACTCCAACTTGTGGTTGAGGAGTAAAATATAATTTCACCCATGGATGAATTAAATTATAAACAAGGCATACACCTAAGGGTTTGATATGCTTTAATGTAATAGATTCTTATGAGGATGAGGGTTTTGACATAGATGGCTGAACTTTCAATGCTTTTGGTGAAGAAACTCTAGCATTATCAAGGACCTTAGGGTAAAGTGTAGTAAGAGGATTGGTGGTAAAGATTAACATTTTTTGTGTTGGATATGGAGTTTTAAGCCAATCCCAAAATGTTACATGGTAAAGCTTCATGGAGTCAAGAAATTCTAGACTTTTTACCAAATGTGAGAAGGGTTTTGATGAAGTTGATGTAGGCCTTACGGTTGTGTTTTTAGAAATATGTAGTGTTTGGGAAAGAGGGAAATTATTGGTTTTTGCTACTTCAGGCCAAAGACAAGAAAGAACCATAATGGGGTCTTCTTTGACAGAGACAAAAGAAGAAACTTGATCTACCATTGGTGGAGGGGAGGTAGGTGAAGTAGGTTCCTCAAGAGGGTAAAGCATGGGTATTATGACTCCATCAACATGTGGGAGAGGCATGGGTAAAGTATAATCCTCCATAGGTAAAAGAAGGGGTAAGAGTGGTGTAATTGGAGTAGGCATAATAGGTCTCTCACTTATTATGAGAGTAGATGATATAGACTCTTCTATGTGTAAAGGTGAAGTGGGTGGGGTGTCACTCTTTATAGGTGGAGGAGTGGTAGGGGAAGAAGGTTCCTTAAGAGGGTATAATACAAGAATGATGTTCCATTAAATATGTGGTTAAAGAATTGGTAGGGTGTGGTATTTAAGAGGTAAGAGGATATGTAATATTAGTGTAAATAAAATTGAGATTATAGACTCTTCAAGTGGAAATAGGAGTGGCAAAGGAGGCTCTTCCTCTTGAGGGGGTAGAATAGGTGAAATAGGCTCTTGTACTTGAGGAAAAATAATGGGAAAAATAGGTGCCACTAAATGTGGGGGAGGAGTCGATGAAATAAGTGTATCCTATTAAGGTGTTAGTTAAATTAAAGATAAAGTAAAGACCATATTAACCATATGGATATTATGATTTCTTGAGTTAGTTGTGGACTAGACATTACTTTGGTTTGGTGAATGTTTAGGAAAATGGTGTTTGAACACATCCATACTTTGATTGGGAGGTGCACTAGGATTGTCCAAGACAAGCTCACCTCTATCAAGCATATCTTGAACAATATTCTTGAGAATCTTCAAATTATTAGAGTTGTGACCTTTAACTCGATGGTAACTATAAAACTCATCTTCCTTATACTAGATTGGGATAGGATGGGAAGGATTAAACTGTATAGGAGGTTTAATCTAAGGAAGGGTTATGACACCTTGCTATAATATTTTCTCCAAAATAGATGTATATGATTCCCTAATGGGAGTATATTGTCTTTGTTCATACGGATGTTAGAATTGCTTGGTCAGATTTTGAGGAATTGAAGTATTTGATTGGTTTGTGGTTGTGAATGATCAATAATTATTAGAAAAATCATTTTTTTTTGAATTTTGTGGATAGAGCATCCATAATTTATGATTCCAATATCATTTTTATGGATAACTCAACTCAACTCAACTCAAATCAATGAATTAGCCCCTTTTTTACATGTATCCATTAATTAACAACCACCACATTAGCAGAGCCTTTAGTCTTTTGGTTAGAGGGAGAGGTTTTATAGGAGGAGTCATTTATCTTAGTATTGGGATTCTCACTATGCAACTTGACTTTGCCTTCATCAATAACATGAACCTTGAGTTTTTGTGCCATTGTAAAAGCTTCATAAAATGTGAAAAAAATTTGTACTTGGAGTGTGGATGAGATGTGCTTATCACATGCCCTTGAGAAAAGCTCAATAAGCTTAGGTTGGGGTAAGGAGAAGGAGTGTTTATTGATGAATATTCTCTAGCAAGTGAAAAGATAAGCAATAAACTCGTCATCAAATTATTTGATAGAATAAAGGTCTATTATAGAAACCTTCTTAGAAATGTTAATAGAGAAATAGTCTAGGAATATTTTTGCAAGTTAGGTAAATGAGAAAAGAGAGTAATGAGGTATAGAGCTATACCAATCTAAGGAATCACCTGAAAGAGACATAGGGAAATTACAAAGTAGTAATGCATCATCATTTCCTATTAAATAACAAGCATGTCTAAATACTCGCAAGTTCTATTATGGGTCCTCTTTACTCTAAAAATTAGTAAATTTAGGGAGTTCACATTGGCTTGGATAAGGGAGAATAGACACAGAATGGTGGATTGGTTCATTGCATATCTAATCATAAGATAGTACATTCTTTGAACCAAAAATGAATGTCTCTAAATTAGACATCTTGTCCATTATCATCTTAATGAGGTTTGGAGGGGGATTAGTTTGGGGGATTCCTCCTAAGTTATAGGGAAGCTGATAGAAGCAGATGGAGCATATGACATATATTTTTGAGGTTGTGTCAGGGTAACATAAGGATTATGAGTCATAGGCTAAGATATGGAAAGAAAAAGGACATGTCCCATTGGGTTGGAAACTATGCCTTGGTTGGTTGTTCTTACTATAGGTTGAATTATTGGCATGGTTAGACTAGATGAAAGGTGAGTCATAACTTGGGTAATTATAGGCATGAGGGTGGATGGAATAGGTACCACTAAATTTTGGAATGGGGTATGACTTGGCTAAACTATTTGTGGTTATGAAAGTAGGAAAGTTATACTAGTGTTTAGATGGGATTGGGCAGTTGGAAATGCCACATTTTGGACATTGTTTATGGTTGGGTTACTTTTCAAAGTGGTGGTTTGAATAACCATGGGAAAAATAGTGGATGAAACTAAAACTAAGGTTTTCTCTATCAAAGAGGTTGGCATACCATAGATTGGGTCACCCATAAAATTATGGGTTCGGCTCATGGTAAGGTAATGCTGAAGGGCTGCCACATTGTGATCAAGAAATTTAGAAAAATATTGATCTCCCTTAGGCACAATTGGAATTTGGTTAGGGTTGGGAGTATACTCTATGACATAATCAAAATTAAGAGGGGAAGGTGGAAGTGGTTGCCAGCTTGCATAATCAACAAGAATTTTGGCTTGAGCTCATATCATACCATGCAAGAGGTGGTTTAAATAGTCTTACTACCATGTATTTGAAATATAATAAAGAAAAACCTTGAGTGAAAGAAAATGGGTTACTTTAGATTGCTATTTTGAGCAAATGAAACTAGATAGTCATAGATGTTGGTAGATATGATTGATGTCAGTGGAATAACTGATGTCGGTAGGTAAAGTCTGTCAATACTAGTAGTGTTAATCGATGTCAGTCATTGTGAAATCTTAGAAATAGAAAATTTTATGATTTAAGAAATTAGAGGCTAAAAATAGGTAAATTAGTGGATGTAAAAGGTCTGTGTAAGGAGAAATGACACTTAAAAAACCTAAGATAACAAGTTATACAAAGTAACCTTTAAAAATATTATTGATTTTATGAATCAATAGAAAAGCATTCTTCCCAACTCAAAAAATATAGAAGGCAATTGAAAAAGAGAAAAAGAACATGCAACCATCAAATATTAAGTGCTAGAGATTAATTTTAGTCTCATGTTGTCTTATGCCTTAATCAGATAGTGAGAAGAGAATTTGGTTATCAAAGGAACTAGAAAATAATCTAGAGCTAGTTTCAAGTTTATTTTGGTGCTCAAGAGGGAATCTTTGTTAGACTGGGTATGTGGCTTGTTATAGGAGCTTTCTCTCTACACTTCATGAACCTAGAGCTGAGCTAGGCTACTTAGCCAAAATATACCTTCTGTCTAGAGATTATACTCTACCAGAGAATGGAGTGAGTTCTCCCCTTGGTGGTGAAATCCAAGTAGGATAGTTGGGTACAGTAAGGTGATCCAATAGGTGATGAAATATTGATAAGCCTTTTCTCAGGTGAGTTTTTATGCTTATTTATGTGAATGTGATTTGGTTGTGTAACATAGGTGTAGTACGATTTATTCAAAATGCTTATAATTAACTAGGTGAGTTAATATGCATCAAACAAACTATGAAATGTAGTAAGTTTCAAACCCAAATCTGAAATGTTGAGATTCAAATGAAAACAAAAAGGAAATAGGAATAGAATATGAATTTCACTATCCTAATGTGCATGCAAGAGGAAGTAAAGAACGGATTTTTTTTTTGTAAAATAAAATGACAAATTGTTTTTAGAGACCAGGAGAAAAGAAAGAAGATTTCAGTTTTAATGCCTTTTAAACAGAGAAATAAGATATTGAATTTTCTATTTTTAAGAGAAAAGAGGAAGAAGAAGTGAAAGAAATGAAATTTCACTATAATGCACTTATATGAATGTTTAAAATAAGAAATGAACCCAAGGAAAACTCTAGGTTCCCATCAAATGTGCCAAAAATGTTTGATTAAATTTTGTCTATTTTAAATTTAAAGGAAAACAAAAAGAAGGATGGGGATGAGTGATTACAATTAACCTAAATTTGGTTTGCATGCCATATAAAAATGTTGTGAACATTCCTCTTTGGCTAGGGAGGAATACCTGCAAATAAGAAATCACTACCACAAGATGTTTGTTAGCAAATAAATGAGTGGGCTGCCAAGCTATGCACTTGTTCTAGGAAGTGTGAAACTTCCCTAGAGATGACAGTCCAATTTTGAGAGGCAAAATAATAATAAATAACTAAAATAGAGGTAAATAGAGAGTAAAAGAGAGATAAAATTACCATTTTTAACAACCTATTCATAGCAGAGAGTGAAAGGGTGCATGTGAGGTTTTTTGTTGGTGTTTTAGAAGTTGTCTAGGTAGGTTTTGAAGAGGTTAGGAAATTGATAGTCACCGATGTCAGTAGGATAGTGATTGATATCAATCAAGCTGCTAAGGTCGGTAGGGAGGTGACCAATGTCAATTAGGTTATTGAGGTTGGTAGGGAGGTGACCGATGTTGGTTAGGTTACCGAGGTTGGTAGGGGTAATAATTATTTGGGATGTTGTAGAAGGATTTTTTGGGTCTAAGAAATGGTTTGGCTCAGGCCAAAGAGGTTAAGGGAGTTAAGAGAGAGAGTTTATGACTTGGTTAATTCTTGTAAGAGGTTTGGTATGCATGTAAGGGGAAACAAGCAAGGAATATTTGTAACTCCCTCATAGGGGTATAGTCAGAGGTGCATAAAATAGTGTAGGGTAGATATAAAGAAATAGAAGAATAAATATTTAAACGACCTATAGTATCAATGATATACTTAGCTATGGTGGTCACTCAGTGATAAGTACTAGGTTGATGGTTTCTATTTGGGTGTTTGAACTTGAATGCCTAAATAGAGAGAACAAGTAGATGCTATTGGTCTTCAAGAGCTTAGTTGTTGATGGTTATTGACTTACGTAGGGTGATTGTAAGCCTGGATGTCAAAAATAGAATGCTGAGAGCCTGAATGAGAGTAAGAATCAATTTTGTTAATTTCTACTGACCTGATGTATAGGTTAGATTTTGGCTTATATTAATGATGTTGGTGATCTTGCTGATGTCGATAGGTATCCCATTGACATCAGCCATGGGTTGACCAACATTGGTGGCCCTAGAATAGGTAAACCTTTTTATTCTTGGCCTATTTTCTATTATTTTGCATGTCAAGTGTGACACCCATTATAAAATGGTGAAAAAAGGAGGTTAGAAAGGAAGTAGTTATTTATGAATTTAGTTTAGAAGTGGGAATAAGTCTTAAGTAGTTAGGATGAGGGGACCAAGTCTTGAGATGACTCATCAGGGGAGAATTAGTCATAGGGAAAGGTGGCTAGGTAAAGTGGCAATATGAGTTTTTAATTAACTTAATTAAGTATTTTAAATTAACTAAATGTGTGAGGGGTAAAAGTATGGGTTAAATAGATTAATTATTATTATTAAAATTAGTTTAGGGGGGTTTTGACATAGGGAGTTATGCATGTGTATGTGACGTAATTTTGGTGTCTACAGTCTTATCATATTTTGATCTTAGTTCCTTTGGTTCATCTTGCACTTTTTGTGTGGGGATTTCGATCTAGTTTCAATAATTTTTTGAATTTAGTGTTGAATGATAGTCTATGGCATTAGTGTGACATTTGATCTAGCAAGTTATGTTTCATCTATCATCTTATTTGGTATCACTAATTATGATCACCTATGGGCAAATCAGTATTATTTTTGGTACCCTTGATTATAATCACCTTAAGGCAAATCAAAATTATGACATTGATTCTTAATTATAACTACCTATGGGTAAATTAAGTACAAAGATTTTTTTATCATACATTATCATATCATCTAGTCATTACTATTATCATTTGTCTTGTCAATTTCCTTTATTTTTGAATTTATTACAACCTGGTAAATTTTTCATCACCTTTTGTGTGGGTAGAATTACTATTACTTTAGATTATTTTGGGGTTATATAGGGCATGATAGATTCATGTCAAGGTTAACTCCGTCCCTCTTATCATATGCTCTCATCGTATTGAGAGCATTTTAAGTTGGTGCATTCTCACCATTTCATGAGATAGATCATGTATATCTCTTAATCCTCAATTGAGTTGAGATACGTATAAATTTCTAAAAACATTCATAAAACATTCAAAAACTCAAAAACATTTTGTGTGTTTATTTAATTATTATTATTATGCTGGTCTTTATTTTCCTATTTGGTTTTATTTCTTTGTTTGATTTTCCATGTACATCTTGATGGTCCACATAGATCTTGATTATTTGTATCTTGATCTTATGTTGTTAAGATGTCTTTTTTTCTTTTTCTTTGACTTAAAAAAAAATGTAAATAGCTGTAACTCTAGTTTTGGTCTTTGTTTTACCATTATCCTTAGTTATAGGTATTCACATTTGAACTAGATTAGCACAATTAGAATATTATGTCATTATAAGTTATTCATACTTATGATGCCCAATTTATTTTACTATAACAAGCACTTTATTCTCAGGTTTCAAAGTCTTAATGTCAACATAACTCTGATGAATAGTTCTAAGAAATTATTTGTATAATCTAAGCTCACGATATTAAATTAGGCATTTAAGAATCATGCATTTTATCACTTTAACTCTATTCTTAGACATGAATATCTTCACATACATTATGATTCTAATCAATTCTTTGGTCAATTTTCTTCATCACTCAGTCCATTTTACCCCACTTCTTGGGAGAACTACATCGACTTGAGGTCTTACTAGACTATGTAGGTAGTGATCAATTTTTATTAAGGTTCGCTTGAATATCTTTCATTATTCTTTTCATCTCTTTCATCACTTTATGCATTCTCATATTGTTGGTTTTATGTGGATTTATAAGCCATTACACCTTTGCATATACATTTTCTCCCACTCATTCTTACCTATCTTTTGGTTTATATCCTTGAGCTATTTTTCTTACCAATTTCCCATGCTAAGGTATAACATCTGAACAACATCATAATCAAACCATCTCTACAAGGGAAAACCATTATTTATTCTTTATCAATGATCAAAATTAGCCTTATTGGGGCACAACTATCTTATCATTATCAAATTTACTCTACTGGGGCACTTCTTATTATTTTCTCTTTGGATACCTAATTCTAGTGGTGCTTCCCTTCCTAAAGTAGAATATTATCTATTTTCCTATAATTCCAAGCTCTCCACACCAATTCCCATGATTGAAATATTTAGTGTGCAACTTGTCTTAGGATTGATCAATATTGTAATCACATAGTTTGTACTCTTAAATTAGGTACATTTAAAGTGTGTCCTTTACATTTATGGACTGTATCTTTCCCATTCCCCCCATATTTGGGGCCTATTATACCTCTAATTATATTTTGATCATTTATGGTAATCATGTGTGAGTATTATCTCATCTGGATGTGATCTATTCCATGGGTTAATATCTCACTTTCTCTCTCTTTTTGAGAGTCCATTCTTCTCTTTCATCCTAGTGTGTCCTCTCAAGGGGGCATCATGTGTCATTTCTAATTTATTCTTGACAATTATTTTCTTTGAAAATACGTTATTTCACCTGAATGTCTCATTATGCCTTATAAAATAGGGGCAAAATATAGACATCCAATTCTTAACACCATTTGTGTTGAAATTATCAATGTTACTCAAATTGCACTAAAATGCACATTTTAAATCAAAATACATAAAATGTGCTAAATGGTTCGAAATTGTCATTTACAAGTTCCGATTTAAGTCAAAGTATCCCTAAATATATCAATGTATTTTATGTGATATCTAACTTTGATCAATTCATTTTGAGTCAAAATGATGATTTTACCTTTTTTTGCTCTAGATCACTCTTTTCTTCTAATTCATTATTACACATCAAGTATCTTTGTTATTCTATATTGGTATCATCCTAAATGAGAATATATTTCCAATTCATCTAACATCACCTTCCAATTATTCCCCTGTTAAATTATGATCCAGTAATATGACTTTTTGACCATTTTGATTAATTGTACACCAATTTCCAAAGAATTGCACTAAACTTGATTAACCTTGTGTAAGCTAATTAATACAAATTTAGATCTTAAGTAAGAATTCCATAGAACTTATTGAATATCTCATTATTTAAAATTTATTATTGATATCGGCATCACCTAGTGACATCATCATATGGGCTGGCATCCATAAGCCATAAATACATAAAATATCAAGATTATGGGTCTTCCATGCCTCATTAAGACCCTCTATGCATCTTAAATGGCCCTCTATCCCAAATATTTATGATCTTATTTATGAATTTTAATTATAAAATTAAATTAATCCTTAGCCACACATCATCTTGAGATGGATAGTTCATGTAGATTCTAACCATTTTTAAAAATATATAAATAGAAGGTTTATAAACATCATTTTAAAGATTGATTTGTGCAAAGTTATAATGCCAAATTGTCTCCAAAATCCTTTGTGTTGATCACTATTTTTCATGAGGAAGCTTTATTTGACAGGCTAGATTGGATATTTCATCTACTTTGAGCCTATGTTATGTAAAAACTTCTTAAGACATGGAAGGAGCTACCACCATTATTGATGAAGACAAGAACTCTTGATTAAAGGAGAATTTGCTTTTGAGCTGCACTTGTATGGTGATTCCACCTGGGAAGGTAATCGATGTTGCTTTATTTCAATTGTTTATTGCTCTCTTTTGTAATTCTAGTATGAATAGATAGGTTAAGTTTTGTTATGTCTTTAATGCATTTTTCATGATCTCTTGACTAATGCTTGACTAACTATCTTTGTAAACCTCTCTATAGGTAGAATGTCCATGAACATCTACCTCTCCACTAATCTGGGGCCTCAAACTGATAATAAAATTCTTGATATTGAACCATTCATCTTCTTGGTACTGAGGTACATACCTTAGAAGTTTGATGAACTACTCCCAGTATTAATTCATTGATAAATCACCCTACTTAAGATTATATAAATATATGAGATTATGATCAAAGTAAAGTTGTGAGATCCATCATGACCTAAATAAAACCAAAAACTAATCCCAAGTAGTGGTGGTTGAGTTAAGATTCATTTCATACCTCTTGTTGGCCCACCATGTAGCTGCCTTACTAGCCAATTGATATGCTCCCCATATTACCTTGATGAACCCAAAGTAGTTTCAAAATTTTAAATACTTATCTATCTTAGTCAGCCATGCCTCAGATCCATCACTTAGAATATTCCCTAGTTTCATTCATGGTAGTGAGAATCTAGTCCATCTTTGCTAACTAGTCAATGGTAAATCAACTAGAATCAAACATAAGGTTAATGTCATTAGCATTATAAGTACCCTCTCCAAAAAATATAGCTTGCACCATAATTATTTATATCAATAGAAATATATGAAAACATTAGTGGACTCATTACATCATGGAGTTCGACCCATAACTCTGATACCACGTGTAACATCCCCACTGGGATCTACCTAAAAATACATATTTTTAAAAAACAAACACATACCATAAATATATTTCATCATGAGAATCTAATAAGAGATCATAAAAAATGCTTTACGTGTGATAATAGTAAATAAATCACATTAAATCATATATCATTGATCTCTAATATCATGAGAACACATCATAATGCAAATAGAGAAAGTAATTAAATTAACTCAACCACAATTGATACAAGTCTAAATTCATTTTTTTCAATGTACAATAAATAATTAATTACAAATCTTCATGATAATATTTCAATAACAATTATGATACAATATGATGTATATATAATATATAATGTTCCCCTTGAGCATAGTTTCTAAACTCTAGTGTCTGTGGCAATCTCAAGTGTCATCTCAAAAGTATTATTGTTGTGGGGAAGGAGAGTATCATCTAAATAATTTTACACACCAGCCACATACCAATGATCCCTTGCACTAATCCCATCAGTAAATGGACCTCCCTTCATGGATGAGTAGATAGTGAGGGTGTAGGAATCTAGAGAGAGAAGCAAGCACCCATATAATGTATGATTTCTAAAACTAAACATGTAGTGTATCATAGAAAACCTTTTCTATTAAAATATATCACATAAACATGTAAATCATACTCATGAAATGATAATGTATCACTAAACATAATTTGGCTAAAGTTTTAAGAATAATAAATAATATTGATCTATAGATCAATAAAATTCACACACTTCACTTGATTGGACTACCTTCATCTGGCATTACGATGCTAATAATCTAGTGAAGTCCATCTGACTCCTTACTCAGTATCAATAATAAAAGATTGGTTAAACCTAATTTAAACATAAAATTCATACAATTTACATCCTACTAGCAATCATATCACATAACATGCTAAACATAGGAGTAATCAAAACATACATTTATTCCATCAAATGTATGAATGAATCTTACATTATTGTCTATTATATAATATAAATAATGACTATAGTGTATATCACCTGGGTAAAATACACAATTAGCCATAAATTTTAATTATCACATTTCATTTACAAACATACTATACCTTATGATAACCCATATTACCATAGTCTAGTATTTTTAAGCATAACTACTAAATATCGTAACCAACCAAATAAAGTAGTAATAAATCCATAGAAATAATATTTTTTTGTATAAACAAAAATATATAACCAAACAAGTCTCAGAACACATGAAGCTTAGAATAATCCAATCTAACATTTATTATAAATTTTAGGGCTTTGAATGCATACATTCATTAAGTTTTATTATACATAATTATTTAATATAGTTTATAACCACTCATGGAACTATAGTTAGAGGAACATACCCATACATTCAAGTATATGCTAATAGGCATTTATATCCCAAGGCTTATATTATGAATACCATTGTTAAATCAGAGATACATAGCTTATTTAAATTTTATATTCATACTACGCATTTTGTTTACAAGTTATATATGAAAAGACAACCCAAACCATAAATCTTATCATGATATAATGAAGGACTACCTCTTTTGATTATGATAGTGTATGCACCTAAAATTGTTTGTTCCATTATAGTCAACTAATATTTCTATTAGTCGACACAAATTTTGTTTATCCCATTTTATTCTGCTAATTAATTCCCCTTCCTAGCCATTTATCTAATATATCCCTCTATAATTATCCATTTCGCTAACCTTATCCCATCCCACTATTCCATTAATTCTTATAAATCTCCCATTATCCTAATCTAATTCCAATTATCCATCATATGGAAAATTTTAATTCCCATAACCCCACCTAACGACCTACTAGTCTACCTCCTAGGTTTTCCTACACACCTACTCACCTAATCCCTCTCTAATCCCTGTCTAAATCATCCCCTAGTCACCATTAGATTCTCTAATGGAATCTAGAAATCTCCACCACCCTTCTCTTTCTCTAGAGAGTTCTCTCTCTAGATAATTCTAAGGAATTTTAAATTTCCTAGAATTCCCTCCTTTTCTAGAATATTCTTCTCTAAAAACTCCCAATGAATTTTTAATTCATTGGATAATCCCTATCCACTGGATTTAACAATCCAAATTTAAATCCTAGCCCTTGATCTTCCCTCCCTTCCTCTATTTAACCAAGCTCTCCGTCCACTCTCAAACCATCTCATAAAATCATTTCAAAGCCATGCCAAAATTACTCTAGAAATTTCATATCAAATCCATCATCCAATATCAAGCATCCATTATCACAAATCCACCATCAAGCATCACTTTTTCAATCTGAGTCTACAAGCAATCATCTACTTCCAAATCCTGGAAGGAGATAATGTAAAGCAAAGGAATTGGTAAGATTCTTATTATTATTCTTATTTAATTTATAAATATTTCCTATTGGTAGTTTGAATTTTGAGTTTGGATTTATCTTTGTTAAAATCAATAAGTGAGCTCAAACTTCATCCTACATTCTGTTGACCATGATGGGAGCTCCCTCCTAATCTAATTATTTTTTCATCTAAGAATTTTTGTTGGCAGCATGTAGGTCAGATAGAAGACAAATTGATGGTTTCTATTTTTTAAAAAAATTACATTTTTTAATAAAAATGTGTTATGTTTTTGCAAACTTCTCATCACTCGTAAGTTATTTTATTAATATTTTTTTGGGTTGTTAGCTCCTCACTTCAAGATTTCCAAAACATTTTATAGTTTTGAATTTTATCAAGTATTTAAAAAAGTTATGACCATTTGAATATTTATGTTTTTTTTTTTTTTAAAAATTTGGTTTTTGATTTTTGTTTCTAAAATTAAACAAACAAACAAACAAAACCAACAAAACCATGGTTTTTGATTTTTTTTAAATAATTTTGAGAAATATATTTTAATCATTACCTTCAATTAGTCATCGTTAGATCCTCCATAATCACTATTTTATGTCCTCTCCTCTCAACTATCAATGATATTCATCAGATTTGTTTTCCAAATAGATTACTTTGTTAAATGATATCTGACTCGACATTGGAATGTGATGAGCAAGGGTTGACAGGGCAAAGCCACAGGAGGAGCAAAAAAGAGCTGACATTTAGGGGCATTGATATTGCAAAGCTCAAATTTTACCAAGAACATAAATTTTTCATACTTAATTCCACAAGATTGGTGAATCCATTCTAAAGACCCCCACATCTGGCATGGAAAGTAGCACATAACTGCCATGACTCATAGGTGCAAATCAAGTTAAAATTTTAGTTTTGAGTTCTTGTAAATAATTTTATATCCATCTTGTGAAGACATTTATAACCATGTTCATTTAATTTTATTATTTGAAACATATTCATCTTTTAAGTATATATTTTATGTTTATTTGTAGACTAATTTTATTTAATATAATATGTTAAAAAGTTGTTTAGGAGTTTAGTAAAAAAATTTATAGTTTTAGCTTATAGCTTATAAATAAATAAAAAGAGAATAAATAAAAAATTAATTAATAAAAAATAAAAAAAATAATAGTAAATAAAAATAATAAATAAATAAGTAAATAAATAAATAAAAATAATAATAAAATAAATAAATAAAATAAAATAAAATAAAAATATATATAATAAGTAAAATAAAATAAATTTTGAAGAATATCATGAACTTCAATGTATGGTTCATCATGATATAGTCACTTGTTTGATATCATCTATTTGTATAGATGATAATTTTTACATCAGAGGATTTTCTCATTTTGCACAATATCATAATTGTCCATTTATTCTTAGTAGCATTTTTATCTTTTAGAGTCACAGTTTTGTGGTTTATGACAAAACCATGATTATCAATCTTATATAGTTACTAACAATTTTATCAATTTTAACTAACCACAATTTTATACATAAATAGCATCTTGAAACTACTAATGTTTTTCTCATAGGTTACGTCTTTTCAGGTGCCACTTATCAAACTACTAATGTTGTGTTTGCAGGCCACCGATCAAAGATCCATTTGGCACCCTTGGAATCATTTTGTAAATTATTTTTGAATCATTTCATCTTGTCTATATCATTTTAATCATCTTATTACGTGTGTCTAATTTATCCTTGTATATACTTGTATATGTGTATACTTTGTTTATTTATGTGTACATAATTTGTCGTATCATGTGAAGCTCACATAGGTAATTAGAAGGATTAATTAACTATATTGTGAGCTTGCCTATTTGTATAAGCCTTCCCTTAGGATAACATGTGATGTGGAATTCATCACCATGCATGCAACTTAGTCTTTAGGGGTTAGTATCATGGATTTCACCACTACATGCTAACCACACTCCATGTTCCAGTGGAGTATAAAAATTAGGAGAGCATTATCATTATGGCCTAAGTGGAATTCTCCATAAAGGGTATCATGGAGTGAGGATGATTAAGTCCATATACCTAGGGTAATCAGATAGACTCCTATACAGACTTGGGCACCATCATACCTTTATGTATATAGGGGGCTCCCTTAGATCCTTGTGTAAACCTTAGAATAGGAGCCTATGGCCATAATAGGTGTTCCACTACTGGCATTAGTATCAGTGCCTAAGGGACCATCAGGAGCAAGCGAGCTTGAGAGGATTTGGTTGATTCTATAATGGGTCACCGGCCTAAATCCTTACTTATGTATCCATTAGATGGTTGGACATCAAGTTACACTCCCATATGGTTTAATAATTAGGGATGTATGTGTGCATGATTTGTGTGTGTGTTGTGATAAGCCCCATTTTGTTTGCTAGCTGAGTTAGCCACAACCTTGAAATTTTTGTGTGCATACCTTAGAAAACCTATAGGATCACCTCCATTATCCTATAATTATTTCTTCATCTCATTCCTTCATCCCATCATCATCTCATCTTGACTATTCATATCACATAATCTCTCATTTTCACTCCATAATCTTTACCTTAGTCGACATTCTTTTCATTTCCTATCACTTTCCACACTCATCCTAATATCATCCTTCTTCCTTAATAATGTGTATATTTTGACCATCATATACCCCAACACCCCCATAATGACACTATATCATTCCATCATTATACACTTAGTTACTAGTGCCTCTTGTGTCTACAGCCATCCCATAACACTTAACATCCACTACCTTTTGTCATATCCCTTTTGACTATCACACTTCTCCATATCCTTCTATCTATATCATTTTCACTTTCTTATCCTACCCATACCTCATAGAATCCATCTCACTTAGCACCATCATATTTTCACATCCTCCTTGTTCATTTTAATTAAATATTTATCATACTTCCATCCATCCTACAAGTATTCTCTCATTTATATCCATTCCATAGTATTTAATATCCAATTCCATTTCATATCCT